>PVJL010000023.1:600000-825382 GCA_004026885.1 Lyroderma lyra
CAAAGTTATCCTTAGAAGAGTCTTTTTAGGCTGTATAAATCCCTTAAATAAATATCTTTTTTAGTTGTCCCTTTATTAAAAAATTCTCCAGTGGGAAGTTTGAATAACAGTTACTGTAGAAACTGGCCAAGTATTCATGATATTAATACATATTGAATATCAAACTCAGATTTCTTCTTTTCATTCTCTTCTTAAGGATAAGGTAGTTCACTGGCATGTAAATGACAGTGGAGGATAAAAATGTTTGTAATGGCAAAAACTCAGATGTTGTCATATTAAAAAAAAGAAAAAGACTGAAGAAAATATTTAGAGGAAAAGGATATGAGAAAGCAAACAATTAAAACTCCAGCCAAAGGAGAGCAGCTGTGGGAGGAGGATGGAAACAGAAGTGAGATTTTTAAGGAAAGCAAGTATTAATACTATTTTCATTATTTGTATTTATTTGTTAGAAATATCAAAGTGCTCTCGAAACCATAGAACCAGACGAAATCCTTGCCCAGGAAAACAAATCAAAGACCCAACCAAGAGTGCTCATGTGTAGAAACTCATTACCCTGACAGTCCTCATTCATTAGCTAGGGATAACTGGCGAGCTGACGTCTGTTTTTAGCTCTCATCGTGTTATAACTACCATGGTGATGCAGTGGTGTCTTGTATTTTAGCTTTAATCATGCTGCTATGGTCTGAATGCTTGTGTGCTCACCGAAAGACCTGTGCTGAAGTCCCAATGTCCAATGTGATGGTATTAGGAGGCGGGGCCTTTGGGAGGTGCATACGTCATAAGGGTGGAGCCCTCATGATGGGATTCGTGTTCTTATAAAAAAGACCCCACAGAGCTCCCCAGCCCCTTCATCCTGTGAGGATACAGTAAGTTTGTGTGACTCAGGAGAGGACCCTCGAAGATGTGTTACCTATATACAATGGAATATTACTCGGCCATAAAAAAGATGAAATATTGCCATTTGTGACAACATGGATGATCTTGAAATTATCATGGTAAGTGAAATAAGTCAGACAGAAAAAGTCAGAAACCATATGATGCAACAAAGGAACAAAACAAACATACAAAGAAAAAAACATTCGTGGACACAGACAATAGTTTAGTGGTCACCAGAGGGTAAGGGGAGGGGGGTGGTGAAGGAGTGGGTGGTCAAATATTTGGTGACAGAGGAGAATTGACTCTGGGTGGTGATCATACAATGCAACACATAGATGATGTATTATAAAATTGTACACTTGAAACTTATAAAGTTTTACTAACCAATGTCACCCCCAACAAATCTAATAATAAAATAAATAAATAATGAATAAGTGTTTTAAAAAAAAGATGGACCTCACCAGACAATGCTGGCACCTTAATCTCAGACTTCCAGCCTTCAGACCTGTGAGAAATAAATTTCTGTCGTTTATAAGCCACCCAGTCTCTGATATTTTTTTGTAGCAGCTTGAATGGACTAAGACACCTGCTCCCCTGAAATCACTTGTTCACATCCTACCATCTCCCCGAGACTACACCCTCCTGCAGGGTGGAGCTTACCATTCCCTCATTTCTGCATCCTCTTCCTCTAGCAGTGCCTTCGCACCCAGGTTCCCCACACAGAGACGGCTTCACCCCGAAGTGTCTCAAGTACAATTTGCCATCAACCCTGCTCCCCACTCGCTCCTTTTCCTGTTTTTTCTCTTTAAATTAATGGTGTCACACTTCAGTGACTCTCAACACAGAAATACAGTGACCATCTTGATTTTGCCCTTTACACATATATCAAATTATTAAACAAAAAATATCTATTAATTTTACTTTTTAAATGTCTCTCCAACTGACTCTCCTTTTTCACCCTGCCTACTATGTCCTAATTTTGTGTTCTCATGGTTTCTCACTTGAAGTGTTTTAACAGCCTCATAACTGGTTTCTAAGCCACGTTTCCTCCCCACTCCCATGCATCTCTCACTGGAAAGATACACCTGAAAAATTCAGATTATTTGGTTCAATTAATAAGATTCCGGGGTTTCCCATCTCCAGGGAGAAAGTTCAGTCTTTTCTGCGGCACACCCGGATGCTCCGTGATGAGTTCCCAGTGTTTGGCCTCAGGCTGGTTCTCACCCTGCCCTTCCGCCCACACTCCTAGACCCTGCCCCATGCCGAATTGCTTTCCCCCTGTCAAATAAGCGAGACCTCCGTTTCGTGAAACATGCTAGTCCTTCCTTCTGGAATGCATCTCTCTCTTTTTTCAAGGCAACATTCTATTCTCGCTTCAAGTCCTTGCTGTAATATCATCTCCTCTGAAACAATAAAACGTTCCCAACCTCCAGAGACGGCTTTTCCAACTTTATGTTCTCACAACATATTGGTCACATTTATATTCAAGCGTGTTTCACATAGCATCATCATTACTTACTCATACGCTAATCCCCACACTGGGCTCCCAGCTTCCTAAGGGCCAGGCTTATACCATACCCTCCGAATAACTGGCCCTCAATACAAGTTCTATCAATGCTTGAGTAAAAGACTGAATTGACTAATTAGTGAATGGGAAAATGAATATAATCTTAGAAAGAATATTTTAAAAACTTGAGAGAAAAAAAACTTCTGAAGCAATTTTAAGCACCAGTAACATGAATAATAACTATAACTTGTTTTGATCAATAAAGCTTAGGTAGATCTCCATTGTAATAATTTAAGAGCATTGGGGTTATGGCATTACTTACAAGTTATTATATTATTCCAATAATGCTTGATAATTCAGGTTGTCCTTCCTCCTGAGTTCTATGGGTTTTATTTATTTGTTTAAGGTAGGCCGACCAAATTTCCCATTTTAAATGGGACAGAAAACAATGGTAGTGTCCCATTTCAAATGGTACGTATGGTCAGCCTACTGACACTGTGAATTTAGCCCAGTGAGACTAGGCTGACCATACATACCATTTAAAATAGAACAATAGTGTTGTTTTCTGTTCTGTTTAAAACTGAACATTTGGTCAGCCTAGTTTAAGGTATATCTCGCTCACAAGATTTTAAGATCCATCAGAAAGGAGGCCACAGTTATTTTGTTAAACACTCGAAGTTGAACGCCTTAGCGTAGTATCTGACCCAAAGAAGGCTGTCAATAAATATTTATGGAATGAACAAGTAGATGGGTGGATGCTTGCCAATTGCTTCAGATCCTGACAGATGAAGACTTAAAAATGGTTTAGAGTAAGTGAGTGGACTGGGGTCTTGAGTTGCACTGTTCATTCAGTGGAGGAGACAAATCAATATAGTGGATCAGATGCTATTTCCTTAGGAGCCATGAAGACACCAGAAGCTAGATAGGGAAGAAGCAAAAAGCTCATTGTTAAACTAGTTGATTGTGGAATTTTACACTGATAATTTTTCATAGGGAGTCATTTAAGTGTCTAGTTCTTCTTGAGATGAAAAAAGATAAGTTGTTCTTTCAGGAACCTGCCAATCTATTATATGTCTTCCTGCCTAAATCACTCACTAATTATGGAAAATAAATAAAAGTGTGCCATTTTTAAGATATTTAAAGGATTGTTCTTATATGTTTAGATGATTTATGAAAAGACTTGCAATAAGATTCCTTTGAGTAGGAACTTCCTTAGTTCTTCTAAAATAATTCTTGATTTACAACAATTTAGAGCATGGAAGTCGTTAGAGAAGCAGTGTTTCATGACAGTTAAAAGCATGAGCCTTAAAAACAAGCAGGTCTAGTTTGAACCTGGGTGAATTAGCAAAAAGTACTAAAATTCACTTTCCTAACCTGCAACACACAAATAATAATAACTTGTATGTTAACTATAAACATTCAATGACTGAAACTATACAAAGCTCTTGTCTCCGTTCACAGGCAAGTAGAGAGTGCTCAATATATAGTTGCTTTGAGATCATGAATATTCATACTCTTTAGCCAAACAGTTGTTTCAGTATTCTAGGAGAATTCTACACATTAAAACTATAAGATTTATATAAATGTTGAAAAACAATATGAGATTTTTCTTTCCTAAATGAAAACCCTGATGAAAAGTCATCCTGATGAAGGGAGCACACATTTGGCTGATATCCTGAAGAGCCTGCAATTTTCTGAATTGAAGTTTGACTTTTGTTCCCTAATTAAGAGGAAAAAACATTTGATGTAGATATTTTTTAAATCTTGTATCTATAAAATCTTATATTTACATGGCTTATGGTTGATGTTAACCTTTTTATCAGAAATAATAATTAAATAAAATTAATTATGATTCAATGAGGAAGTAATTATTAAATGAAATGGATGGATCTGTTGATTGGGATAAATAGCTCACAATAAGCAGTGTTAACTCAAAAAAAATCCCACAAACCTTCCAGTCCAGGATGATGGCATTTGTGCTTCTAACTGGTGTCAATATTTGTAAATTAAAAATGTAAACCAAAAAATTAAACTGCTCACTGGGTAGAGCTATCAATTAGCATCCAAAACAAACATGTTGTAATAGTAGCCATCTCAATAAGGTATGAAGATGAAATTAGTTACTACAAGTAAAACACTCAGAACAGATCATGACACGTGAACACTTGATAAGTGAGCTATTATTATTAAAGCAATAGCTACTATTTGCTGTTGTTATCATTATTACATTATTTCACCACGCTGGGCCTTATCTTCTACAACAGGGTCAAACACTTTTTCTTTTTCTTTCTTTTTTTTTTTTTTATAGAAGTGAAACAAAAAGATAGTTTATGAAAGTACACTCCGAAGAGGTAGGAGCAGTCTTGAGCAGGAAAATGGCTCAAGAGCTAAAACACTTTTCCTAAAAGGGCCAGATGGTAAATATTTTGGGTTCTGTGGCCTAGAAGCAAAATCAAGGCTATTATGTAGGTATTTATATAAACATTTAAAATGTGACCATTTAAAAATGTTTTCTTTTTAAGTTTTTAGTTAAAAGGCAATAAAAAAAAAAAATAGGTGTCTGGTCAGATACGACCCATGTGCCCTAGTCTGACAATGCCTGTTCTACAATAACACTGTCCAACAGAAATATATGAGTCTCAAATGTGAACCACATGAGTAATTTAAATTTTTCTAGCAGCCATATATTTAAAAAGTAAAAACACATCAGCAAAATTAGTTTTAATAATCTACTTTCTTCAATCCAAAATATTTAAAATATCATTATAAAAATATGATCGATATGCAAATAATTGGTTAAATATACACTCTCTCTTTTGGGTACTTTGAAATATGCTGTATGTTTTACACTTATAGCACATCTTAATGCAGAAGAGCCAAATTTCAAGTATTTAATAGACAATTTGGAAGTGCAATCTAGAACTATAAAATGAAAAGGTTGGATTAAGTTTTCTTTCACTTTAAATAATGTCAATTATGGAGCTAACCTAACTTTCTACTATCCCACCAACATCTATCTATCTATCTATCTATCTCTCTATCTATCTATGTCTGAGATTGAGTACCCTGTAAGTGCCAGGCACTATATTATGTTTAAGAAAAAGACAGACAACTTAGGAATGGTTTCCATCTCCAGAAGTTCCCCATCTAACATAAGAAGACCAATTTCTAAGACTGGAAAGAACATAACAGAGTAAGAAAGTAACACAGAGATAGATAAAAGTGGGGTTGGGAGCAGGATGCATGAACCAAGGAGGAAAATGGCTGATTCCTCCTGGGTATGGAGAAGGCGACCGGAATAGTACTACGGAAGTGGTGATGCCTGCCCTGAGTGTGCAGAGTGGGGATGGGTTACATTTCCAGCAGGGGAAGCAGTGCGATGAAAGGCAGAGAAGCACGGAACAGCCTGGCCCCACCAGGGACTTGAAGGTCATTCTGACTGAATAGACTTCAAGATGTGAGGAAAGAACGTCATAGCCAGAGACTCAACTAAGAGCCACACCTTGGATTAATTTAGTACCGATGTTTAGAATTTTGGACTTTATCTTGTAATAAGGGGGCATCAAACAGTTGGAGGCGGGGGTCGGCATGTGGTGCATTTTGAAAAGATGATTTGCCTGCGCCTGAATTAGAAGAGGAGACAGAAGGCACAAGGAGGTGTGTTGGGAGATCATTGCAGTAACCTAGACAAGTGATGAGAAAAGGCCAAACCAACACAGACACAGAGGAGCACACAAAGATAGGAAACAGCAAAGGTGACAAGTAGATAGGCAGTGAGAAAACATGGCTGGAGGAGGAGAGGCAGAGGCCCAGATTTCTAACCTACTTAACTGCAAATGTACCCAGGCCTCTACTCATCACAACAGGGAAAACACGAAGTTCTTCAAAGACAAAATAATCCTTTAGAGACCCTTCCTAAGGTGCCCATCTTATGTGCAATGCTTCTCTATAGCAAATGTGTCTTGGTCAAGTTCAGTGTAACAGGACTTGATTAGTTTGTCCTTTCAATGAAAAGCTCAGTGGACAAAATAGGCACACGTTTGTAATGCTTTCTGTGAGTTCCCAGCCCTACAATGGAACAAACACACCCAGGGACTGTTTGATGCTTGCTTTCTGACAGAGCATCTTGGGTTCATGAACCAACCACTAACTCCCTATGGAAAAAAGAATTTGCTTGAACTGCAAGCTCCATGCTCTTTTTTGATGTTTCGGTGATGCAAATACATCAAGATTCTCTTCATCTCAAGTGACCACACATTCAGCCTGTAACTGTCACAAGATTTTACCATCATGATTAACGGCCTTTCAATGCAGCTCCAAGCATTATGTCTTCCCTTAACTTTGTTCAAAGCAAGCAGGAAGGAGCAAGATTTCTCATCTCAACAGCTCTTTTTGTTAGGAAGCAAAAGCTTTCCCAGAAAGTCTCCCCACTCAGCAATTCTCTTTATGACTCACAGAGTACAACTGAGTCACATGGTCACTCCTAAACCACTAGAAGCAAAGGCCAATATATGCCCTGGCTTAAACCAAATATGGCAGGACTGTGGGAGTTGGGCTCATCTTTCATTTTTATGTGCACCTTAAAATAATAATCAGTGTATTCTTTTCCTATGGCTGCTGGAACAAATTACCACAAATCTGGAGCCTTAAAACAACACAAGTTTATTATCTTAGAGTTTGAGGATCAGAAGTCCACAATGAGTCTCACTGGGCTGAAATTAAGAAATCAGGGCTGTGCACCCTCTGGATGTTCTAGGAAAGAATCTGTTTCCTCATCTTCTCAAGCTTCTAGAAGCTGTCTGCATTCCTTGGCTAATGGCCCCATCCTCCATCTTCAAAGCCAGTCGTGTAGCATCTTTGTCACATTGACTTTCCGGCACCTAACCCTCCTGCATTTCTTTTATAAGGACTCTTATGAACGCATGGGGCCCACCCAGGGTAATCTCCCTTCCCTTGATCCTCAACTTAATCCCACTTGCAAAGGCCCTTTTGTCTGAGAACATAACCTGTTCTCAGTTTTCAGGAATTAGGATGTGGCTGTCTTTGGGGGGGAGGGCAGTGGGGGGCATTATGCAGCCGCCCACAGTCAGGCTCCTACAACCCAAGGACAATAAATGATTTCCCACGACAGCAAGCACTCAGTGCCTCCACGTACAATAAAGCCCTGTCCCGGGCACTTCACAAACAGTACCCCATATAAGACTAACACTAACACTGTGACAGAGGTCATGTCCCCACATTAGAGAGGACGAGAATGATCCCCACAGTGTTCCTGTTCAGGAAGCAAGGAGTCAGCCTCAGTGACAACCCAGGTCTCCCATTGTCCCTAACCTGTGCTGTATCACACACTCTTCTGCTCGTGAAAGTCCACTGGAAGCCATCAAGTGAAGTGTTTTGAATTCCCAGAGTTATGTGATTGCTTCAAGTACGCCCCTTGTCCGCAGCAAATATATAGCTAGGCATTATCCCATAGAATTCTCAGTAAAATGAAGAATATTGCCCTTTCTAAAAGGAAAGAAGGAAGGAAAAAAAGAAAGAAAGAAAGAAAGAAATTTATTTCCATTCATTTCTGAGGACTTAGCTCAACAAAAACAATCCACCCCATCCAACCTATTTTTACTTCCTGCCTATGTCTTTCAAGATCATTAAAGCAAAAACTTTTAGAAAATGAACATTCTAAAATAGTGTTGGTAAATATCTAATGGGTTTCTTGTTGTATTTCCTTTTCGTTTTAGAGTCTCAGGGTAGTTTATAGTTGCATTTCAGTACTTCTAACAGGTTGTCTCCTTGGAAAGAGTTCCCCTATCTATTCAAAGGTAGACACACAATAAAAGAATAAAAATCGTAGTCGTGGGGAACAAAGTGTTAAAAATGGGTTTTTATAGTTTTGAAAATTGGCAAGATGGATGCATGGATTTTAACACATATAATAAGTAGTTGTATTAGTATATTAGAAGATAAAGACAATGCCCATTGACTAAAAGGCAGAAAGGTGATGGGGTGGAGAGACATGTTTCTATTTCTACACATGACAAATTTCTAATAAGCCCCTAAGACATAGAAAACATAGAAAAGTTAAACAACATCCTTACATTTTACAAGGGGAAGACCTAGTCCAAAACAGCTAAGAAATAACATAAGATCCCTAATTATAGCTAGCCCTTTAAACCATCTCCACCATACCCCCAACTTACTCTTTGTTTTCTCTCTCCCTTTAAAATTGAACACTGCAACCAACTCTTGGGTTTGATGAGTGTCCAACTGAAGTTTAATAAAAGAAAAACAATGAAACTCTCTGGGGGGGCCACCATCTTCATCTCCATAGTTTCACCACCGGTGTCAACACTTTGATTTTCCTCTTTTCCATTCGTGTTTAAATATTAAAGAGGAAATACAATAAAATATTTATTCAAATAATTACAGAAACCAATACTACTATACCGCCAACTGAGCTCCTGGCTGGCGAGCGAGCGTGCTAGCCCATAGACGTGCCAAATCAGCACACGAACGGCAGTTGGGGGGCATTATTGTATAATGTATGAAGCAGATTTAAAATACCACACAGAAAAGAAGTAATGCCTACAGTCCTGATTCCAAACGGTAAGTCCCCAACATCCTCACTGGTCCTTACAATGGTTTCACATGTGTGTGGTGTGAGACAGGTGCGGCGGGAGAGGGGTGTCTGTCTGTCTATCTTTGTTTCAGTCTGTCTGGGAAACAAGTTGGGTTTTCTGTCTGAAGCCCGGACAATGTTTCCATTAACATGCTTCCAGAACGACGCAGGCCCCACACGCTAGTAGCCTTCTTCCATACCCCCACAAGTCCCTAGCCTTCCTTCCTCCCTCCAGAGTCAGAACTCGGGAGCCAGGCAAGTTCAGGTGCATGGGGCATGGGGCCTCCAGCGTGAGCCTTCCCAGCAGCCATCAGCGCGCTGCTCCCCAGATGTGTGCCCATTCACCACGTGCCCGTGTCGCTGCTGCAGATTTGGGAGTTGACACGTGAGTCATGAGATAAAAATGACTAGGAAGCTCCGGCATAAATCATTCCATAAAAGCTGAGATTTGCACTATCCACTGATTTCGCCTTTAAAAGTACTGACAAAGAAGACTCACTGCGTCACCACCAGAACCACGCTCAACACGGGGCAGAAACTCGGGGAGAGTTTTTCTCAGGCCCTGGGGATGATCAGAAGGTTCTTATTAACATGAACACTGAGTAATAAACTTTAATAGTCTCCAGGGGTACATAATGTCACAAACTAATACATTAAAAAATGCTGATTTAATAAGAAGACGTATAAACTCCTCATAAATCATTTATTGCAAAGCATAATTTTGAGTTACTCAAAAGATGCTACAGCCATGATAAATTGTAACTCATGCTAAACTAAGCCTTATGTTTCCAGTATTAACCAAATGGATAAATTTATGCCCTTAATTAGCCGCTGATGAGGAGAAATCACGCGTAGCTTTGAAAGAATCCGATCACGTCTGTGAAACTTCCACGTCTGTTGGCTGAAATCAGTATTTCCCTGTCGCAGATGTCCCCCCTCCACTGGATCTCCCCACCAGCTGTCAACCCAATATATCAAACAGGACTGAGAGGCTGCCCATCACAGGAAATTGCTGTCTGACAAAGGTATTTCCAATCTGTAATGATTACTGTATCTGTCAAGCACATAGTTAAAGTAATGTAGTAAAACGAGAAAATCTGACGCTTCGCCATGTGGCTGGGTAACCAGTATTTTTGCTCTCACACATGCACTTAACAGATGCACAGTATTTGCTAGCAGAACACAAATAAAACATAACGAAGCCCATTTTCTCCACTTTGCATAAGAAGCGCCAATGTGGGAGGGGGGATTGGAATTGAAGATTCTAGGCTTCTTTCACTTGTATCTTCCAGTTTTCAAAATCTGAAAAGGTATAATCACCCTGACAAGAAAGAAGTCAGTGGTTTCTATGGCAATATTGAGAAGAGAATGCCAAGGAACGGCCAAAGAGGCAGCAAAGGGGTCAAGGTCATTACCGCGATCTCCTTCCTCTCCGCAGCTTGTTATTTTTGACATTTTGACTGAAAAAAGAAAGCATCTAATTTTAGTGAGTTTTTTTCATGCTTCACAGGTAAGTGGCAAACTGCAAGTCGTGGGAGAGGTGTCTGTCTGAGGAGAAGGGAGTGCCAGCACGGGGTCCGACCCCCACGATCTACACCAACAGAGGAGCTGCAGGAGTTTCAGGCCTGTCCGCGCAGCGAGGCAGACCTTGCACCTAAAATCAAGGCCTTCCAGAGCAAACGAGTGGGAGGGATGACAGAGCACCCGGTTATCATTGGAGACACCTTTTTCAAGCAAGAGCAAGATACAGTGGCCATCTACCAAGTCCCCTCACCCCAGATCGCTTACTTATCTGCCGTTGGGTCCGTTACGGTGTTATGGTTTGGGGGAATTAGGAATTTGGAAAAGTTCCTGACATACGAACTACCAATAGCCAAGACCTATGCACAATAAGAATGGCTACCTGAGGCAAGAACTTCATCTTTCTGCTCCAGCATCCCTATACTGATTTTTAATAGACATTAAAAAATAATTATTTTCTCTCCAATTGATGCCATATCTAAAGGAAGCTCTGAGCAAGAAGGAGAGGAACAGGGCATGCTGGGAAGAGCTGACCTAAACCTGAACCTTCCTGTTGGGGTGAGCCTGACACCAGAGGAGGCAGAGTCTGAGTGCAGTGGAGGATGTGGAGGTGTGAGGGCGCCCCAGGTGTCAGTTCCACAGACAGGGTACAGAGTGAAGATAAAAAGTGAGCATGGGGGGCGGGGGGAGCTAAATATAAGGTGATGGAAAGAGAAGTCACATTAGGTGGTGAACTTATTATACATCAAGTTGACAATGCACTGTAGAATTCTATGCCTGAAACCTATGTAATCCTTGCTAACAGATGTCACCCCAATAAGTCTAACAATAAAAATGAAACTTAAAAAAAAAAGTGAGCATGAGAATGGAACAGCACAGAGAAACAGGGTCTCCCAGCAACCACCATGGACTGTGCTAGAGAAGAACCCAGGAATATTCATTTGTCAACACACTTTTACTAAGTACCTACTATGTGCCAAGCACTGTGCCAGCTGTAGGAACAGTGAATCCATGATGAAGTGCCTCTTCCCTAAGGAACCAGTAGGGATGAGAATTGTGATGGAGAAAGTAATGTCTGCCTTAGGAGGATCTAATGAGAGCACCTAACCAAGACTGGGAGAACAGGGAAGACTTCGGGAAGCAATTCGGCTTTGGTCAACCTGAAGCACGAACAAGAGCCAGCCAGGTGAAGAGAGAATCAAAGAGAGTCCCCAGCTGAGGGACATCCCAAGGTCCTAAGGCAAAAAGAGTCCACGATGTCTGATGAACTGAAAGAAAACAACCATCATAGAATTGAAACTATGTGGGTCAGAAGGAAGGGGAAGCAATTTGAAAGGAACGAAAGGTGAGGCTGAACTCCTGAAGGTTTCTAAGTCAGGTTAAGACTTCGCTAAGCACCAAGGGAAGTCATTAAGGGATGTAAATGGAGGAGAAACAGCACCTTCCGCTGGCCTCTGATTCTGTCTTTAACCTGACACACTGGGCAGTTGAAAGTTAATCACTTGGTGTTTGTGAAGAGCTTTAACCTCCCCAAAGAGACATGCTTCGACAGTTACAACTGTCCACTTTGTCTGATGCAAGACTGCGGTGTTTTCCATTTCCTACACCACCCTGGAGAATTTCCCATTTTTCATTTTTCAGGTAGTGATGCAGAAAGACGACCTGAGCATTATAGCTCAGCCATCAGCAAACCTACTAAGATAACAAACAAACGCTCCGGAAATTAGCAGTTCCTTCTAGCACTCACTCATGCATTTGTGTTCATTCCGCCATTATTTATGGAGTCATTCAACCAATAGTTTAAAAGGTCCTTTCAACATTTTAGGCTGTGTTAGGCACTGGTGAAGCAGCTGAACGAGACAAGTTATCTGCCCTCCTAGTGTGTTGCACTATGTCTTCCAGTAGGGTAGACACAAAAACAAATAGCTACCTATTCTGAGAAGTTCTATAAAGAACATAAATGGGGTGATGAGCAGGAACTTCCTGAGAATGACCATTAAGATAGAATGGTCAGGAAAGGCTTGAGCTCCTATCTGAGAATGGGACCAGCCATGCCAAGAGATGGAGAAAGAATGTTCCAGGCAGATGGGACCAAAAAGGGGCAAAAGCTGGGAGTCGAGGAGGGTTTGGCGTGTTGATGAACGGAAGGGTTGCCCAGGAATGTCATGAGCAAGGAGGCTTTTGGGGAGTGGTAGGCAGAAGCCCTGTGTGTTCAAAGTCTCATAAACCATTATAAAAATATTGGGTCTTATTCTAAGAGCGAAGGAAATCTCCGGACATCTTAAGCAGGATATGACAAAATCGGCTGCATTAGTTATAGAAAAAGATCATTCTGGCCACACTATGGAAACAAATCAGCACAGAAGCAAGAAACTACAGTCAAGAGGTTGCGGTGGGAGTGGAGGGAGACACAGAAAGTGGGGCCATGCCACACTGGAGCTGAAAACAGTACGAATGCTTAGAAGAAGGCTGGGGCCAAAAGTGGAGATGAGAGCCAAGGGAGAGGCTACTCTGCACAGGGCAAACACTTTCTCCTTTCTTTTCTGTACACTTTTGATTTCATATCTACCGGTGGCTTGTCGAGACTAGTCCTTTGTGGGATCACAATTTAGCAAATATCATTGGATTTTGTTCTACTTAAGTGTAATGTAAAGGATTCTGCACCCAGTGATGGGTAGGTGTCTCGTGGCTTGGCCCACCTTACCTTCTTTTTCCCTCACACTCGCCTTCTGGAACGCACTGGCACAGCTGGAACAGAGGACTGATGGGGGCCAGAACACTGTTACTGCCCAGAGGGCCAAGGAGTCCCTTTAAAAGTAGAATATTTTTACTGGGATTGCAAATTCATGCAGCCACTATGGAAAGCAGTACGGGGTTCCTCTAAAACTTAAAAATGGGACTACTGTGTGATCAAGCAATTCCACTCCTGGGTATTTATCCAAAGAAATCCAAAACATTAATTTGAAAAAATAATATGCACCCCTTTGTTTATTGCAGCATTATTGACAATAGCCAAGGTATGGAAGCGCCCATCAATAAACGATTGGATAAAGAAGCTGTGGTGCACTGACACAATGGAGTATTATTCTACCATAAAGAAGAATAAAATCTTACCTTTTCCAACAACATGGGTGGAACTAGAAGATACCATGCTAAGCAAAATAAGTCAGACTGAGAAAGACAAATGCTATAGGATCTCATTTACATGTGGAATTTAAAGGACTGAATAAATCAACAATCAAAATAGAAAATAGAGAAAGAACTCACGGACACAGACAATAGTTTGCAAGGGGGGCAGGGGTGGGGAAGGAGGGAGGGGGATCAAGTATATGGTGATGGAAGAAGTGACGGAGTGGTGAGCTGTCACTGCAACACATCGACAATGAAGAGTTGTACACCTGGAACCTATGTAATTTTACTAACCGGTGTCTCCCCAATAAATTTAATAACAAAAAAATAGAAGATCAGATGGGGGCTCTGGCTGACTGGCGAATAATCAGGAAGGGTTTGAGTACCCTTCTAGACATATACTTCCCCGTTCCTCCTTAGTCTCCAGCTTGGGACACCCTCATAAAGACAACTAGGTCACCAACTGTCATAGGCTCATCTAAGTGAGTAAAACACGGTGTCTATCTTAGCCTGTGACTAAGAAACCTCTTTCAGTAAAACACAGTGATTCATCTCTCTCTCCATATAGATCTGTTTTTTCCCGTAAAATCTGCACCATATGAGGGCCCAAAGTCTGCTGAATGTCATTCATGCTTTTGCTGTTCCCTGCTAGTTCAACCAGAGCTGGTCTCACTTCTGTCCTGGAGAGAGACCCAGAGCAGCTTAGGGCGAGGAAGGGAAGGACTTGAGGATTTCCACCCTGTGCGTCTGAGCGTAGAACATTCTTAGCACGTCCCTGAAAAGAGGACGGATGGGGTGTGATTGGTGACAGGGAGTGAGACATGCAGTGCCCTCCATAGGAGCTCACTTGCCTCGTTAGATGGCTCCTTGGCACTAAATGTTTCTTCCAAATCATTTTTGCTTCTAATGACAAAAATAGCCCAGTATTTCTAAATCATTTATGTATAAAAAAATTTTTTTTATATTATGTTTCTCAGTTGAGAGGGATTTCTGGAGAAAGAAATGGTTTATATGTCTACGTTATCGCCATAACTGGTACAGCGGAATCTGTCTGTCAGACTAACTTCTACGTACCAGAAAGAAAAGAAGCGAAACATAGAGCTTATCTTTCTGTTAGTTCTCTCTCCAAATGTTTTTAGCAGTAGATAGTAAGATGGGAAAAAAACGCACCAAAATTCAACTTTTCAGGCTATTCTGTTCCATACATTGCTTTCCTAACACAAGTATGTCTTTTTAAAAAATGTGACCCAGACAATACACAGAAGACTGTCTGTTAACCAGAACTCAAGCAACTAGGACTCTCAAGCAACGGGCAAAAAGGTTTTGCCCGTTGCTTGAGATTTTGCTGATTGCTTGAGAGTGCCACTTGCTTGAGTCCCAGTTAACAGAGAGTCTACTTACATTTGTCAGGCAGCTACCGATTCCCATGGTTGCCAGTTAACTGAGAGTCTGCTGTATATATGAAAAAAAAATTAAGTTACCTGTTATCTGAACTACAGCACTGAATTTCATGAATCAAGATAATTTTATTTTCCTACATTGAGTTGTTTTTCTAAAAGAAAAGACAGATTCACAGTGATAATTTTTCCAGCCTATTTTTCCCATTTTTAATAAATTTATTTCTTAATTTGCATATTGTAGAATTTACTCCATGATATACAGTTCTACCAGTTCTGACAAATGCATACAACTGTGTATCCACCACAATCATGATACAGAATAATCCATTGCCCCCTAAAATTTTTTATGCTCTCCCTTTGCCATCAACCCCTCCCCCACCTTTATCTCCACGCTTCTCTCTCTCTCATCGCTACTATTTTGCCTTTTCTAGAACGTCATATAAATGAAATCAGGCAATGTATGACGGCTGTCTGGAAAAGTCCAGCCATAAATGCCTCTATTTTTCCTATTACATGGCTGGATATTTTCTGGACAGCCCTCGTATCATCTTGGGGCTTTGGCTTTTTCACTTAGCAAAATACATTTGAGATTCACACATGCTGTTGCATGTATCAATAGTTCATTCACTTTCTGTGATCTTCAGTAATATTATTATTATACATTGCATGGACAAAACACCGTTCGTTTGTCTATTCACTCACTGAAGGACATTTGGGTTGATTTCAGTTGTTGGAGATGACCTCCAAACTTCCATAAACATTTGTGTACAGATTTTTATATGAGCTTAAACTTTTATTGCTCATGGGGACATGCTTAGGAATGAGATAGCCAGATCATACAGTAAGGGTAGGTTAAAATTTCTAAAAAAACTTATAAAGTTTCCAATGGAATTGGAATATATTTTACATTTCCACCTAAAAGGTCTAAGAGTTCCTATGGCTCCACAACCTCATCAGCACTTAATACTATTGTTTCTTAAATTTTAGCCATTCGAGTAGGTGTGTGGAGGTATGTCATTGTGCTTTAAAAATGGTATTTTCCTAATGATGACCCCTCAGTTCCACCCTCATATTCATACTTTAGACAGGAAGAAGGCGAAGGCAACAGACAAAAAGCATGTGCTAGCAGAGGTGGACCCTTTCTAAATGGCATTCCTGAAAGTTCCACCCAACAACTTCTGACTGCTTACCATTGGCCAGAAGTAGTCACGCGGCCTCCCCTGTGTGCATAGAAGATGGAGAAAAGTAGATGGCTTTTTTTCTTTTTATCTGAGCGTACAGGGTCCAGCAAAGTAAACACCCTTTTCTATAAGTTGGTACTCTATACCAAATCTTTTATTACAAAATCACAAGCATGTAATTCTGTAACATAACAATATTTTAGCTACTTAAAAAAGGGGAATTACTTCTGCTGGACTCTGCATTCCCACCTCAGTGAAGTTAGAAATTTCTAAGAAAGAGGACAATAGGCCTTGAGTTGGCAGCTCACAGACTCTTCTCACACCAATCCTGCTTCTCTCTCCTGCCTCTATAGTCCAATGCAGTGATTCCCTACCTTTTCCCATCTGTGCACCCCTTTTAAGCCCATTTCTATACATCATACCCCTTGTTTTTAAAACAGCTGTTTTTAAATACTGACACTTTAGTTCAGTGCCTACCTTAATATAAAATAGTGGAAATGGGGTAATAAGTTAGGGAAGAAAAATTACTACATAAAAAGTACAAACCACAGATTTAATTTTACACTATTCATGACACAGTTAAATATTGATAATGAGGATAAAGTATTTAAACATTAAATTAAAAAACCGCTTGAAAAGAAACACAATTAAAGACAATGCACTTACTTTTACTCACTCAATAACTACACTGACCGAACAGTCTGGCTACAGATGTATTTGTATGTTTGGGGAAGTTCTAGAAATGTCGCAAATGGATTGTTCTAAAACTGTGCATCATGACTGGTAGGTAGCAGAGAGGTTTGGGGGGAGGGTTCATAGCCACGCCCTCACCAATCATCATTCGCTCATGTGATCTAATTTTGAAGTGTCTCCATTAACGGTGATTCCAACTTAACATTTATTGCTCCACAACTAACATTCTGCATTTTTTTCACCTTACTTGTTTTTTCACCATTACTGATTATTATTTGCATACCTCTGAACTGCCGGCCCAGCACACACCCCGGGGGTAGGTGTACCTCCACTTGGAAACCGACAGTCTATATTGTTCACCTGAAGCCAGAATGATTCTAATTGAAAATCATCAGCTCATGTTACTCCTGGGCTCAGAATAGCCTCCTATGTCCCTCAGAGTAAAATCCAAAGCCCTGTCTGATTGTTGATAATGCTTTCCTGATCTGCACCCACAACACCTTTCGGAACTCATCTCCTACCTTGATCTCTACGCTGCCACCACACTGCAGCTCCTCCTCTTCGTGAGCAAAGCCAGCGTGCCCTCCCTTGCAGCCTCTGCACTTAACAGTGAGCAGTTCTTCCCTCCAAAAGCATCACTGCTTTCCTCTCAAGTCCCCCAAGTTTACGCACAAATGTTCCTATATCAAAGGCCTTTTCTCTTACATAAAGTCAGCTCAGATAAAACAAAGCTATCAACCCCCCAACTTGTTTTATGGTTCTTAGCACCTAACATCATCTGACGTGTCATCTGTTTTGTTTATTTGTTAATTGTGTCTGTCCCCACCTCTAGACAACCTTTATTGTCTCGAATAGGACCTGGCACTCAGCAAGTACCGTATTGTGCTGTGTAGAATGCACTCCCGTGTATAATGTGCTCCCACGTTTTTGGCCCAAACTTTCAGGAGAAAAAAAATCTTTTGTTTTTATTTTTTAATTCAAATTTTTATTTGTTTATATTTAGGTACTTGCTTTTTGTTTTATAAAAGAATTTGAGCATTTTTTTTTAACATATTATGGTACCAGAAATTTTATGTTACAAATGATTACAAAGAAGAAGAACATATACAAGGTACAAGAAATTTTATGTATAAATTTTTTTATATATAAAAAAAGGATTATCGTATTCCAGGGTATTATTTTGCATGCCAGGATCGTTACTGATTTCTAGAGTTATACTTTTAACTCATAAGCAGAAATAAAATAATTAAAAACACTTATATAGATACGGAATTAGTACTACCCATGTAGAATGCGCATCCTTATTTTTCCCTCACAAATTTGGGCCAAAAAGTGCACATTATACATGACACAATACGGTAATTGCCAATGAAATGAATGGAGAGGGACCGGTAATGAAGCCAGTGAATAGACGGAGCTGCGGGGAACTCACAGGAGGGCACGCACCTCTATTTCTTGTTCCCTCACTGTAGGTTCCTTTGTCTCTGCGTCCCAGCTAGGTGAGGGGGACCCCAAGAGAGCTTGGGGTTTGGCAAAGGGGGAACCTGACATCACGCCCCGGGCTGCACATTGGTTGAACCAGAGCATTCGAGGACAGGAGTCGCATGGAATGTCCCGACAGTGCTGGGCATGGACACAGAGCGAGGGACTGGGAGCCTGGAGGACCAGGGAGGCGTGGGTCTTCCTATCTGACAGGCAGACACTCAGGCAGCCAGGCGGGGGCCATGCTGAAAGAGTCCCACGCAAGCGCCTTCCCGGGCGTGTTCCTTTGCTAGCCCTGCCATCACAAAGCACCTCACACTGGGTGGCTTAAACAGCAGTCATTCATTCTCCCACAAGTCTCGGTGCTGGGGGTCTGGGACCCCAGTGTCAGCCGGGCTGATTTCTCCCGAGTCCTCTCTCCCTGGCTTGTAGACGGTCGTCTTCTCCCTGGCCCTTCAAGCCACCTCCCACCTTAATGATCTCGTTTCCTCTGAAGGACACACACCCGCTCTCCAACTAGAGTCACTTTCTGAACTGCTGGGGGCTTGGACTTGAACACATGAATTTTGGGAAGACACAGTTTTAGCCTGTTCCGAGCCCAGGGCTACGAATTCCCCGCAGGAAGAATCTGGGAAACATGTTCTCCCAGAGCACACGATTTGGGAGCATATTGAGGACTTCAGGAAAGGACATCGATCACCCAGGTCAGGGAATGGCACGGGGCAGAGGTCCCCGCAGGGAGGCCCCGAGGGACCCACAAGAAGAACCTCGTCGGGGAGAATTTTCTGTTGGACCCCTGCTATTTAACAGCAAAGAGAACTACAATAACCGAGAGGAGCCAGAGAAAAAGAGCTTTTGTTTCCTCCTCCTCTGTTTTCTCTCCCGTGTGCTCCAAACACTGACCCTGGAGGGTGAGGGAGATGGTGGAGGGAGGAGAACGAAAGAACACACCACCAGCCTCTCTCCCCGGCGGGAGGCAGAGCGGGGGTCACACCCGATCGAGGGAAAGGAGAAAAGGCGCAACTGGATGGGAGATGAAAGCCCGATGTCTGGATCCGGCCTGCTGTGGACCAGGCCTGCCGAGAAGGAGCACGGGTCAGAAATGTGAAGACAACGGGGTTTCACCAGCGGGAGACACCAGCCTGCGCTGGAAAAGTGTCAAGCGAGACTCTCTGGAAGAAATCGTGGCTTCCTGGGAAGGGAAGCATCGCTTGCACCCCAAAAACTGTCCTCAAAACTCAAGCCCCTTGCTCAGCAACTTGGGAATGAGGCTGTCACATCCCAGTGCTCTCACGGTGGTTCTGCCAGGAAAGCGATTCCCCAAGGAGCCACTGGCGAGGCCTTTGTTGCCTGGTGGCCACGCGTCCGAGGCCTTCTCGTTCGCTGTGATCCACTCTGACTTCTCCCAATCACTGCTCACGGGCACGCCAGGCCCCTCAGGGCAAGGCCAGGCCCGATTCCGGCATCCATCGTCATGAACACCCAGGACCCCGGAGAAGTCCTCCTCCGGTGAGCCAGCACCCTAGGGATGAGGCAGCTTGTCGCTTCTAACTCCAACATACAGAGGGTGTTGTTCACCCTTTTCCCAGGATGATCAGGTTTCCTTCCCGCATGAGCACGACAAGAGGAGGCCGTGCTCCGCGATTCCACGTCTGCCTCCACACGCAGTCTGCCAGGGCTGCCGAGGCAAGGAACCCCAGACGGGTGGCAGCCACTCCTCCCTTAACAACCGACCTGCTTAACGACTGCTCAGACTGAGGACCAGTTCTCCAGGGTGGGGTATCGCCTTGCTCTGTCTGTGTGAGTCTTGGGAATCCCATCTTAGGCTCCGTCTCATTCCCATAGTTGGTCCCTATTCACCACACGCAGCATTTGCAATCATGAAGACTACGTATTAATATTTCATGTATAAGTGTGGTGTCACGTGACTTCTGAAAAATACAAACCCTATGGCATCACGTCACACCACAAGACGTCCGCCTTTAAGCTCCTCGCTTACCGACCAATTCACTGAACAACCAATTCACTTAATGACTGTGGTAGGAGCAGAACTCGGTTGTTAAGTGAGGAGTGCTTGCACTCAAATTTATTGCCTCCCAGTTCTGGAGCCTGGAAGTTCTAAATCAAGAGGTTGGTTCCTTCTGAGGACTCTGCAAAGGACTGTTCCGTGAAGCTCTTCCAACTTCTGCCATTTGCTGGCAACCTTTTGGCATTTCTTGGCTAGTAGAAGTATCACCCCAATCTTTCTCTTCATATGGTGTTCCGAGTGTGTGTGTGTGTGTCCAAACCTCCCCGTTTTACAAGGACACCTGTCATACTGGATTTAGGGCTTACCCTGACAAGCCTGTCTTAACTAACGACTATATCACTAAGACACTATTTCTAAGGGTTCGGCAGGTTAGGACTTCAACATATGAATGAGAGTGAGGTGGGGGACACAATTCAACCCAAAACAGTCTCTCACCGAAGAATTTTAAAAGTTTAATCTCTACCAGGGCCCTTCATTGGCAGGGCACCATCCCATTTCAACCACAATTATGATTTAATAAAAAAATGTGAAAGCCTGGCTAGAAACCGCACTCAGATGAATGACCCACAACTTCCAACAACTCGATAATCAACTCCCTGTGCAGTAAGACTGACACTGGTACCAAAATGTTCAACCCAGTCTAATAACACCACCAAGGCTTAAAATTGAGTTCTTTTAAGTAAAAATGCACTCCTTCAATTTTAAAAATCCGTGGTACCCACCTTTGCTAATCAAATGTCATTTCCATGAGTTTAGAAAAGAATAAATGCCTTAAAGTTGCCTTGCATTCTTTGAATGGGAGACGAAGGCTCACGTTGAGATGCAAGGCTTTGTGTTTTATCTGTTAATTTAGCTGCTGTTGACTCATCTGTACCCAAGCATTCACACGCTAGGACTAAATGCAAGTGGAGCTTTGCTTTGAAGTCAGAAATATGTCACAGGGGTTTATTTGCTTTGTTAGGAAATATTTTTCTTGGACTGTCTTATTCGACTTTCTATTATTCAGGGAACTTAGAGAAGGCAGAAGGACATCAAAAGTTTCTTTAGTGCCCTTTATCATCGAGTGACATTAAAAGTGGTCTTAAAAGAATGGTCTTTGAGTGGATGAGGTCATTTTATTCAAGATCTTAGAGTCTTTTACAACAGTATTATTTTCTATTTTATAGTTTTAGAGGTGATGGGAGGCTAGTCCAAGGCCTGTGAGTAAATCTGGCAGAAAAAAAAATAAAAAAATAAACTATTATGGTTGAATTCCCAGCCCATAGGCTACACTTCTTAGAAAAGTGGACCCCCTTTATAGCACAGTGGTCCCCAGCTGAAGTATATCTGAGTTTCTGCCATCCAAATGGAATCCAGCCTGACCAACCAAAGGCATTATCTATTTAACAGACATCACTAAGTTCTACTCTGTGTCTCAGACTATTCTATGCATGAGGAATTGGGGGATGAGCAAAGTTCTCATGAATTTACACTTTAGTGAGAAAAAGAGACAATAAGCAAGATAAAGATAGCATACTGAGTCGAATAGTGTCCTTTCCCCCCTAAAATTCATGTCTGCCAGGCACATGTGACTGTGACCTCATTTAAAAATATACTCTTTAGAGAGGTAACCAAGGTAAGGTGAGATCATATGGATTAGGGCAGGCCCCAAAACCAACATGAGTGACATCCTTCTAAAAAGAGGGAAATTTGGACACAGAGAAACAGAGAGAGGGCACACCATGTGGTGACAGAGGCAGAGGATAGAATAATGAGGTATGGGCCAAAGAACCCCAACAGATGTCCGTCACCACCGGAAGTTAAAGAGAGACATGAACAGGTTCTCCCTCAGAGCCTCTGGAGGGACCAACACTCCAACACCTTGACTTTGGACTTCTAACCTCTGCAACTACAAGAAAATGAACGTCTGTTGCTTTAAAATACTTAGTTTGTGGTTCTTTGTGTCCGCAACCTGACTACGCTCTTATCTTGCAACCTGTGTGAGCAGAACCTGCTTACTCACTGAGGGTGACCTGCCCTGAACGAAAGGATATGGATTGCAAGGGGGCTCTTGACTTATGGCCTCTGAGGATTTCATTTATTGCTGCCCTTGAGGTTGTCTGTTGAGAAGTAGGTTATGGTTCCCCCAGAAATTGTTTTGATGAGCAGCCATTCCGAACATCACAAAAAGGAGCAGTCAGAGCAGATGAGCAGGAAATCAAAAACGACCCTTAATCCTACACAAACGTTATCATTTAGCAATTCACTATACACAGAATCACAATCTAGTATTTTTCAGTTATGTCAGGGGTGTTAGTCCTTTCTCCCTTCTTAAACTATACATTTTGAGGAGAGAGACTCTGTACCTTATATTTCAATCACATACAGCACTGAGTTTTATACCTAGTAAGTATGCACTGGTCCCTTACCTTCTGGGACTTTTGACAAAATGATGTTGTTTCTGAGAAAGATGACCGAAGCCCTCATAGCATAATCAAGGCATGCTTTCTCTCTTTCCACCACTTAATACTCTCCAGTGGGCCCACCCTTCATGAAACAATTCTCTTCCAAACAGTCCAGCTGCAAGAATAACCCTCCACCAATAGCAGGCACCAGGCCAAGTACTTGGACCGATCTGAGAACAAAAGGGTGGGGAATTACATGCAGGTAGGTTGATGGATATGGATAAATTTAACTACCATTTGCTGAACACTAGTATGTGCTAGCCACTGTGTATGCATTATGACTAATCTCCTCGAAAACCACTGTGTAGGGCAGGCACCGGTTACTTCCCTTGAGAGGTGAGGAGCTGGCATTGAGAGGGATTCGGCTGCTTGTCCAAAGCACCCAGCTCTGGATGGCAGAACGGATATCTTAGCGTCGGTGTGTCCCAAAGCCCCTATGCCTTCCACCGCCTCATGCCTGCTTTATATTCCTTGCTTACTGATCTGCAGTGTGGCAGTAAGCAGACCCTGACTATCTCAGGAAGCGGCGCTGTGAGCCCTTCTGGATTCCACCTAAGTGACCGCTAAACCTGCAGGGAAGGTCAGTGGTCTGTGCTGAAGCTTCAGGGAGAGAGGTTTGCGTTGGGACCTAGTGCCACCTGTCGGTTAATCCACGCAACTGGAGATGTAGGTAGTTCCACCCTGCACATCCCCACACCAAAAGCCAACCAAGCGTTGTTTCAAAAGAGAAACCATCTCCAGAACTTGTCTCTCAGTCTCATTCTTCCTACCTCCAGCTTCCAAAATCTGTGTCCGGACAGTTGGTGCCAGGCAAGAGCTTCCAAATGGAGCAGTCAAGCCCAGTTCTCCCATCCACTACTTACTGTCCCCGCTGGACAGGTGGGTTCAATTCCCTGAGCTGGAATTTCTCACCCAGAAACTGAGATGATACCTTCCTACATCCCAAGTTTGCTGTGAGGATCAAATGAGATCATGTGGGAAAGTGAGCTGTAAATATAATAAACAAACACGCTGTCAGCTTTATGTTACTGCTGTGCCTTTTTTGGCACCTGTCACTACTTTTCACTTCAAGTTTGACGAATAGGAGAGAGTTACTCACATGTAGTACATCTGTCTGTCCCTCCACTGCAGGATCACAGGTTCCCTGACTGTCTGTTTGTCTGCATCAGAATTATTTCTGTGTGTAAAAGTCTCTCCTTCTGGATTAGGGATTCCCGGGGCATAGGCAGAACTTTATGTAGCCAGAGCAAAGAGCACCATGTTGCACCTCTACTGGGAGCTCAAATAGGTAGTCTTTTAAAATTTAAAATTTAAAATGTATTCCTCAAGGACCATGGGGTGTGGAGTGAGAATCAACTTCAAAATGCTTCAGTAAAAGGAAAGAGATGACCTTTAATAACGGGTATTATAGGAAACAGAGAGCAGCAGGGCAGGAAATAGGAGTTTCAAATAGACAGTCAGAAGAACTGAGGGTAGAAATGCCGATTGCTGGGACAGCGTAATATCCTGATACTTGTCGAGTATTTTTTCTTCTTCAAAATATTTTTGCAAAAGAATCTGCAAGCTGAAGATGTAAAATGATTTATCCAGAAGTTAGAATGCGCAAATTAGGACAGGAACAGGTGTTTCTCGATTTTCTACTCTTGTTTGTCAAACTCCTATTCATACTTCAAAACCCAGCTCAAATGTCATTTCTTTGAGAAGCCTTTCTACCCTCAAGTAGAGTTTATAGCATCATTCCCCTGTAATCATATGATATGCAGCAACCCACTTTCTATTCACAGGGCTTTCTCTCCCTGACTACATCAGATACTTTTCACTTCAAGTTTGACTAGTAGGGACTACACTATCCCACCATTTAGCACAAGTCTTGGCACATGCTGGATAATCAAGCATCATGAATGCACAGGTACTCAATGCTGTTCTGGGCAATACCTGTCTTCTGATAACTCACTGTTGAGAGATACTAATATAAAGCAAGATGGTCTCTTTTACCTAGTTATATCTAAGGAAGGCTAAGCAAAGAAACATGACAGAGAGGCAGTCTCATGGTTTAAAAGACTTTGAACAGTATTTAGAAGCTGTGCATTTTTTAAATGTTAAATATCAGTCTAAATATCAGTCAACCGTAAAAGATCCCAAGAGGAACACTGGGGCACACAAGGTTACCTGATAGGCGGATGTGTGAGTTGGAGGTTCAGGCTTTGGAGTCTTGGGTTCAAATCCCAGTGTATTTTCTCTGAGCTTCCATAAGCAACTTCAATTCTCTAAGCCAAAATCTATTGTCTTTGATCTCTTTTTTTAATCTTATTAGAAAATTATATCCAGTCTTCTTCCTTTTGCTTTTGCCTCTGCACAGCATATTCTCAAAACAGTATCTAGTAACTTCTTTAAACTATAAGATCTGTTCAAAGCCTCTCATCTGCACTGTTAGTGGGAATGGCGGGTAGAGGGGGGAACTCCTGCAGACACAGGTCCAGGAGAAAGCAAAGCTTTATCATGACTCTGAAATACCTGATCTGAAAAAGATTGGATTCAAACCTATCCATCTTCACATGAAATTTTACCACCAGCTGTCTCAACATGATGAAAGGAATCCTTAGATTTATTACATATAATTCGGCTATTGTAAATGGTTTTGTTTCACCTGTTTGTAGAAAGTTTCTCCTTGCTGATAGCTATCATGAAGTTAAAGCACTTGTCATTAAAAAGTCTAGCCAGGAATCGTGTTCCATGGCTTTAAGCCTAAAAAAAAACCTAATACCAGAAGTTCATGATCATAGAAGTGAGTTTATGTCTCTTATTTAAACTGTGACAAGATTTGATGTTTTTTAAAGAGTAAAATTTTAATATTTCCCCTCACGCTGATTTTTATTTTTCTTAAAATAGTTATATATCACAGAGGGAGAATATAATAATTTGTTTTCCACCAAGCCCCAGTATAAATATTTCTAAATCCCTTCAGTTTTCCCAGCCTCATACAAATATCCTCACTTTCTATGTGTGCTATTACATGGAAAATTATTAGAAAGTACTGGAATAATGGTCAAGAGATTGAGACAGCCAGTTAGTTTAAATCGACCTTCAGGTACTCAACTAGCCGTAAGTACTCTTGGATGAAACCTTCCTGAAATGTAGTTTTTTTGGGTTTTTTTAATCTATAAATGGGGACAACATCTGACTCTGTGTGGACCACATGAGGTGACACATGTAAAGCCTTAGCACAGTGCCCGGCGTGTAGTAATTGCTCAGTAAATAACAACTGTGTTGTGATGGCAGTGGTGACGCAGACGTGGTCTGATGCTGATGAAAAGTCTCGAATTATGATTTTACATAGCAGTGCATTCCCTCAAAATCCTCAGATAATCAGAACACTGACTTTCCTATATCTGCAGCTTTATGAAAGATAGTGAACATTGCACACACATTACAAAAACAACAGTTGAGAACCTCACTTTGCACGGACTATATTGAAAAGACATTTTTTTAAGTTTATTAAATTGGGCTCGGTACTGACAAAGTCTCAATGTGATCGCCCAAACTTCAGGGCAGTAGGTAAGAATTTATTTCATTCAACCCTGAGACCATGAAAATAGCCTAAAGAAAATACTTCATTTTATTCTGTCATTTTGTTCACTTTTCTCAGAGTTAGCTATAGTTAAGAAATAAAAATGGCATTATCACTCTAAGAAAACATCTCATGCATTTTTCATAAATGTGTGACATTAATATACCTTGAGAATCCTAAACCTGTTACTTTTTTTACTTATATTTATATTACATTCTACTATCTGCAAGTGAGATTCCAACTAGAAGGAAATATTTATATACACCAGGGAGTTGTACATAATTTAATGCTGGAGCAGGAATGAAGAAACTTTTCCAGCATGTAATACAACTATTCTTAGGAGGATAGATATCCGAGTAGGAGTGGTAGATCAAAGGATTTTCTTCCTGAGCAAGTATTGAGAACAAGAACCAATTTAATTTGGATTTTTCTCACTGACGATTCCCTAGAAAACCATGGTTTACTTTATTTATCTCTGAATTAAGGCATAAACTTGAAATTTTCCTTGGAATACTTAGAGATAGACATTATTTTATATATAGGACATCCATTTTTCAGCTCCGAGAAAGCCAAGTAACAGAACAAATGACCTTCTAAGACGGGGCATTTGTGCATTCATGGCAACAGCGTACAAGGCGTTTCCATCCTGGGTCTCCATACATTCTGATTTATTGGAAATTGATGTGGACTGAGAATTTTATATGGTATTAATACATGAAACCGATTGGAATCACACAGCTGGAAAGCTTCCTAAAGGCCTGAAAAAGGTGAGCTGCCCAGGAGCCCTAAGCATGTCCCGACTGTATCAGAAAGGACAGGGACCCAGAGAAAGCAAAATTAGCCATTCTCGCAGGGAGGTGAAATGAGAGGTGAAATGCGAGTTTGATTTCCTTTCGCAATACTTTATCGTTGTTTTAATAATGTCTTTATAAAAACAAAGTAATGATATATAAGAACGTAAACTCTGGTGGCTCCTTTGTTCTTTCTTAAGTAAATAACATTCTCCCAAACAGTATCAGCCGAGGTCAGGGATGCCAGAAGTGACTTGACATCGCGAGGGTCTCCACAGGCATCAGAAATTGGCTCTGCTGCAGACGCCCGCCCAGGCAAGCGAGTGCAAACTCTACTGGGTAAAATTCAGACCGGATGGACTCACGTTTGAATTTTTTTCATTGTGTGCATTTTTTAGTTTCTTTCTGTAATTAAAATGAACTAAAACTGTTGAAAAGAAATCAAGTAAGTGAATCACAAATTGCCTGTTCTAGGTTTTGCTGTTTTGTTTTGGTTTGGTTTTTCCCTCCTCTTATCCACCCAGCTCAATACGTAGTGAGTAAGGTTACTTTGTGGTAAATTCTCACCTTGGTGTTATAAAATAAGGGAACAAAAGGAGAATATTAAGTTACTCTGAATTCTGTGTCTGCTAAGAATTTTTTTTTCAATTTCAACAATATGGACATGAATAGAACTAAAACCTAAAGCTTGAAAAAAAATTTGTTACCGAAAGAATATGTCAGATTGATTGTACTCTCTCATAATTCAGTTGATTAATTTTGTATAAGAAATGATGTAGTAGGGCTTCTGTTTCTACTTTTAAACACGTTCATTAAATTCCTTATTGATTCAGATTTGCAGTTACATGCCCAAGAGAGTATTAAAAAAAATCAAGTTCTTGCTTAAGTCTAATGTGTTATCATCTATGATAAACAAGTTCATGTGATTTCTCAGGGAAGATCAGATGTTTCAATGCAAGGAAGAAAAAAAAAGAGAAAGGAAAAACCAAGGTTACAGAGAGTAGAAGGACTTTGATCCCAAGAACTATCAGATTCAAGGCAAGGTCTCAGTAGAATGATTTGGGTCTTGATTTTGATTTAGAAAGTTAGGAGAACAATTCTTATCCAGCCAAATCTAACCCCTTTGATCCAGGGAAACCTACCTTAGTCTGGAAATAGAAATGTTATAGTAATGAATCCTTTGGGAAATTAAACTTCAACAATTGGGCAACATTTTTTGAATGGTCATTATTTCAGGTCTCTGTAGTTTACATATCTATCTGCAAACTCACATTGGGTATTCATATGTAAAAATAAAATTTTAAGGTATCTTCCTTGCCTCAGGGAGTTACCTATAAAGATGAAACTAATTCTCCTCATACTCCACCCCAAACACACATGTGGGTGCAGGCAGATACACACACAGGCACGTGCACACGTGCACACACTCACACACACACACACACACCCCTTATCGTCACCAGTTCTCTAACTACAGACAGAATTAAACATGCTGCAAAAGACAACAACAACCAAAAAAAAAAAAACCCCAAACAAACAATTATACACCCAATACAATTCAGAACATTGCTTGCAAGAATGTATTTTGAGGTATTCAGCCAAGGAAGAAAAGAAGGTAGCAATATATCAGGTCTAAATATCACAACACAAACACGCTTAGCAGAGATCCTGGATTTCATGTCCTTGCTCAGTCGCTGGGAGTGGTTCTCACAGCGTGCTCAGCTGGTCACAGAAATCTGGACTCCGCGTTGGACCACTCCAAGCAAAGCGAAATGCCAGGAATTCCTCAGTGGTACATAGTGAATGGACTCAAAGGCTTTGGAAGACAGGAATGCTGAAGTGTATTTATCCTATGACCCATGCCCACTTACATGCCCCAGAAGGCACGCCCTTCAAAAGTCCTTTGAGGACAGTACCAATATCTATGACAAGCTCTTTAGTCACTGATCTGCCTAAATTAGGGATCCCATCGCAAGAGACATGCATAATTGAAAAACCTGTGTGGACCTTGTTGCAGAAGATCAGTAGCTCTTCTCTCCCAAAGTCTGTTCCATAAAAGAGAACATTTAATGATTTCTGTCTTAGGAGAGAAAAGGCTACTGCAAAGTCGAGAAGTTTTTTGCTTAAGTAAAGAAAATGAAAGGAAAAATAAAAAAGGAAAAGGAATTGTTATTGTTATTATTGGGATTACTGTTTCCAATATCTCAGATTATCACATGGAAACTCCAAGCAAAGCATTTTGGGAATAGCCCAACGTTTCAACATCAGTTCATGGAAATAATCAAAAAAGGAACTGCAGTGATAAGAGAAGACTCCAGACAGTATCTATGAAGTGTTGTTTCATGCTTCCAACAGATATTCACAGCCATGACACAATGTGAAAATAGAGGCGATTTCTTAGATTCATAAGAGAATCTCAAAACTTTGAAAATGGCAGCCAGCCCTCGACTTGTCACATAGGTATAATCTCTAATGAATAGGAGGTTTTGTCATTTTCTTACCCCTGTGAAGAGTCAAAAATAAAACCTATTGGCTATGCAATGAAGGATGTTATCATCTGATTTGCTCATCTCTAGTTCCACCCAAAGGGTTTTATTCGCGTTATGCTTACATGTCTCTTCTAAGCGACCTGCATTTAGAACGAAAACCAGTGCCCAGTTTCTCTCTGGCACTCCAATTAAAACGTCCACATTTAGCGGGAGGTGGTGGTTGCAGGGGGATTAAGGCAAATTTTTAAAACTAGGCTTGTGTTTGCCTTATTATCTAAGGCTCACATATTGGTTAGTCACTTTTTATTTTAGTAACTATTGTTCTCACAAAGCATAAACTTCAGGAATATCTGTCACACTTATCCATAAATCTATTCTAACCCTTTCTTCTATACCCATAAGACAAGCATTGTGTTCACTGGAATGCACTTTGGCGCAAGACTACAATCTAACCATCTTAGGTTTTTTATTCAAGGATAGTCTGAGAAACACTTTTTATACTGATCAATCCTACAGGAAACAAGCACAGAGAAAAGGGGTTTGGTGGTCAAATAAGAGTAGGAAATGCTATCAGTTACACTGTATTTGTGGCACACTGAAAGGTATGAAAGGTACTGCTTAAAGATCACTTAACTGTTTTTAATTTAGCTCTTTTAAATTCTTTTCATTATAAAACCTTTTCACAGAGAACATCTGTAAAAAATCTAAACATTGTTTTGGGCCTGCCCGTTGGGCAAGGCTAGAGTAGAGCAGTAAGACAGGAGGTCGTATGGATAATATTTCAAAGTCCTGCTAGGATGTGATTTATGGTGTTCCAAGATTTCCAAGAAGGATCACACTTTTATGTTATTCTATAGAAAACGTCCTGGATCATGAACTAATTCGCAGTAATAGTTAATTTGTATTCCATATCTATTCCAAGCAAACCATGTATTAAGCTCATCCTAATTGCTAAATTATTACAACAACCACGTGTGGGTAGCACTATTATTAGTTCATTTATAAATGAGCAAATGGGTTCAAAGAGGTTAATTAACTTGGATAAGGTCCTGTTGCTGTCAAGGGGCAGAACCAAAGTCTGCCTGCTTCAAAAGTCAGCGTATTTTCTAACACCTTAGAATGAGCAATGCATATTAATATTAATATTTTGAGAACTTGTTCTGGAGAGTATCTCTTGATTTCAGCCCTAGGGATTCAATATTCAGCACAAAATAAACAAGCCATGATGGAACATAGAGGCCAAAGGGTGAGACCAACATTAGTCACAATCATGAATATGAGCAAGGCACTGTGTTAGTGATTCAAGAACTACAGACACTATGCACTCCCTCAAAGATTTTACGATCTAGTGGTGTCATTTTTTTCTTAAAATGAGAAATTAAATAGTAACACATAGCAGTAAATAATAATATAAATTAAAAATACGGGTAGTATTAAGAGGAATGTATGACTGTCAGAACCAATACTGACTAAATAGAGAAGAGCCTCCAGATAGTTACAAAAACTTGAAGAGGATGCTAGACCTCCCAAAAAAGGTGAGACAAGGCTGAGGCATGTTTAGCTAAACCTCAAAGGCAAGGATCCTCAGCTGAGAAAATGCAATACACATTTGTAAAACAATAAACTCATCTATGCTCCTAGAGCAGAGAGAGAAAGATACGAGGACATTTACTTACGCATCAACAAATGTTTATTGAGGAACTACTATATGTCAGGCACCACACTGCCTTTGAAACAGATCCCAGAGGACTTTCTTAAACCCAGACAAATTATCTGACCAGTGAGGCAAGTTCTGATTCCTGGCTCACCATACGGAAGTTGCATGAGGCAGGGCAAAGGACTCTCTGAGCTTCGTGTTTGTCATCTGTGAAAGAGAAACAGTAGGAATATCTACCTCATTGGAGGTTTTGTGATATTTGAACCAGGAAAAGGCGTGAGAACTGCTGAACATGGTGACTGGAGCATCGCCCCTGTTCAGCACACCGCAGTGATGAGCAGAAGTGAAGAATCCCGGGATTTTCCTGAGGAAGCACAAGACATGATCAGTGAGTGACTTGAGAAGATCAACAGCAGTGAAGTTAGGATGGACTGGAGTGAAGAAGGACAAAGCGATGTGTTCAGCCTTCCCAGATAGGACAGTCTGCGTGTGAGGTAAAAAGAAAGTGCGGCCAGGAGGGGTCGTGATCCTCAAAACTAGAAATTAGCAATGCATCCGAGTAAAATTAAGGTCAATACGGTGGCCTGGACTCAGCACTTGCTAATTGGTCAGGCCCTGGTATTGACTGAATGCCAAGGTGTTAAATATTTTGAACATTACCTCCAAGAGAAGCAAAATGGGCACTTAGGGACCCTCCCTAATTCTCACTTTTGTTATCTATGACAGTGGTGAGGGAAGGAGTATTTTTCCTACCCTGGAAACTATTATGTGGCTTAGAACTCTTTTTGTACAATGCCCTCAGATTGTAGGCACGCAATAAATGATTATTCATGCATTAAAAACACATATTCTACAAACATTTAGGCTACAGAGCATCACAGTGCCTTTCTAGCATGCTGTGCCCAGCAACACAAGGTCTGACAAAATTAAGTTCATGAACTCTTCCTAGAAAAGTGCTACACACCTCATTGCTGAATATCACTACAGTCACCTTCGAAGTATTCCCCTTGGGAAGCTGTGCACTGATGCCAGCACCTAGTCCATCCTCCAATGCAATTTTGAAACTCTTTTTCTGGAATGGCCATCAGAGCTGTCGTCACACCCAAAATCTGACAATTAAGTTCATGAACTTGCCACCACGCGCTTGCACTGGCAGCACTGTACAAACAACTCAGTAAGGTGTCCTAATGACTTAGTTCAAAATAGCTCAAGATTCAACTGTGATCTATAAAAAAATAAAAAGCATCAGTTTTGAAGTCAGCCAGCATTACTGTGTACCAGTTTTTTGTGTGTAGACTCTCCAATTTAATAGATAAGACAGTGGAGGAAATAAAAGCCGATTTCAGCATTGAAAAGCCTACAAAAGAAATGCTGTAGCTTTCCTCTGCATCCCCACTTAACTACAGAAATGTTTCCCAGGAGCCCTGCAAAATGAGCACCAGAGCGTGCAGGCGGATTTTATGACTAATGAGTCCTATGTTAACCAGACCTAACTGCCTTGCTGACCTTGGAAGAAGAGACTCAGTAAAACAGAATTGTTTATTACCCTGCCATCCAGGGACCATTTCGGGTGACAGTCAGCATGGAGCTAATGTTTATGTCTGAACTAGGAGGGACTAGAGAGATTGCCACTCCCTACCTACTGCTCCTGTGCCCTCTACAACACATTTAGAGATACAATCTCGCTGAAAAATGATAGTAGGAGAGACTTCTCAGAGTTGGTGGAGGTTCTGATTGCTAGAGTTTCATTCAAATGAGCTGAAATTCTGCACCCATATTCGTTGGATGAGGGCACCTTGGATCCTGGTGTTGTCACTGACGATTTCTTCCGAATTCTTTCAAAATACAACTTGAGTTCATTCACAACATGCAACCAAGGAGGCTTTGTGCTTTTTGTGCTGCTCTAATTATGGTTCAAATCCAGTCATTTCACCAAGCAAATCACATTTACAAAACAAAAGCCTCCTTGGTTTTTACAAAATAAAAATAAGAAAGAGGAAGAAGGATAGAAGAGAGAAATACAGTAAGAGAGAGAAAGGGGTGACTGTAGCTAAAGAAAGGCACATTCTAAAACACAAATACTGGTAAGCTTTAGGAAGATACATAGGATTTCTATTAACAGTGATAGAAGACTGAAAGTCACTGGGCATAATAGCCCTGAAGAGACAAATGCTAGATAACACAGTTTAAACCCTTTTAAGTGCATTTCTGAGGTTGTAAGAGACAAGCCAAATCTCCAGCTGCCAAAAAGAAAATCATGAACACGAAAACCAAACCCAGCAGCTGCCTGTCTTGAGTCAACTTGAACTTTCAGTTTTAGTAGGGGGCTCTTTGCATATAAATAGTAAATTAATAAAGATAAGAGAAAGGAATCACAAATGAGGGTATAAAGCCACCAATCAAAATAGACTTCTCAATTATGTGCAAAAATTATGGAAACATCGATGGATTGAGTTGTTTTCTAGAAGGATCAAGACAATTAAGACACAGATTAGGTTAACTATCACCACAACTATTTGGCATTGCTTTCAACCTACCAACCAATAAAATTAAACAAAAGAAAAAAATAAGAGGTGTGAAAAGTAAAAAGGAGAAGGTAGCAATTACATTTTTTTGGAAAATTAGATGCTTATAAACCTGGAAAACCCAATACTATACTACAAAAAATACAAGAACCCATAAAGATGACTGAGTTCAAAATTAATTCAAAAAATAGCCAAAACCAACTAAAAGACATTCTAGAAGGGAAAACACACACAATCACACATAGTCAAACAAAATCGTATCAAAAAGATAAACCAGAAACAAATTTAATCTAAATGTAAAAATTGTATAAAGATAGATTTTAAACACTATTGAGAGACACAGTTTTAGATAAGAAAATTCAATGTTGTAAAGACGCCCATTTTCCCTAAATGAATGTATATTAGTTGTCATTACAATTAAAATAAAATGAAAGCTTCCTTTTTAAATAGGCAAGTGAGTCTAAATTTCCTTGAAAAAATACACAGGAAAAGCCTGAAAACGGTTAAGAGAAATAATGACTACATCAACCAGATATTGAAATCTATTTTAAGGTCACACTACTTAAAACAGTGAGATGGTACTAAGGTAGTCAAGACACACTAATTAATCGATCAGAAAAAAAAATCCAGAAATAGGGGCAAATACACTGAGGTCTTTGAAATATGATTAAAGTCCCATTCATTCCAGAAGATAGAGATGGCCTGCTGGATAAATTTAGTATTCATAAGTAATGCTGTATCAACAGATTAGCAATATGAAGAAAATTTACTTTATTCCTATAGATTTTTATAGCTAAGCAAATATTAGATAGAACAAAAATTTTAAACATTTTTTAAAAGTAGAAAAGAAACAAATGATAAACCATTAGCCAACACCAAGGGGAAAAAATTGTTTTGTTTAATTTTAGGGTTAAACAGTCCTTTATAAGTATGACACAAAATCCAGGAGACAAAAGAGGAAAAAAATCACATATTTAAACATGTAGAAAACCTAAATTTCTTCATGGCAAAAAAAAAAAAACCCAGAAATATATATTTGCAGCATCATGTCATTAATAGTCATTAATATATAATGTAATTCCTACTAAGGTCAACAGACCAATAGAAAAAAAATGGGCAGAGGATAATGTTTCACTAGATTTAGTTCCAGGATTTCATTCTCTTTCTCTTCCTTCTGTATTTGCTGTGAAAGAGATCAAAAAAATGGAAATGAAAATTCTGGTGGATATGGTAATTTCTTCACTTTGACCCCAACTTCTAAAAGCATACTTAATTATAGTAGATGATCCTTCAGAATGTCAAAGAAATAACAAAAAAATTGAGAAATATCAAGCCAGTGACTTAACTGACATGTGTACAATGAGCTTTGCTTGTGGGTTCAGTATTATATCACAGTCACTGCAATAAAAAAAAAAATTATACCAAGTACACCACACACAAACACACACCCAAATATACATAAGAGATAAAGGACTGACTGGGGCATCCTATAGATTCAAAATGTACCAAGTGTCCAGAGCAGAGGGACATGAAAGAGGTCCATATAACCTGCAAAGGCTTCAAGCCATCATCAAGATGTTACGAACAGGGAAGACACAGTTTTAATTAAGTTTAAGCTAGGTAAAAGGTATGAACATAGAAGTTTATGGACCAAGAAAGAAATCAGCTTCGATATGTGTGCGAGCTGTCTGTTGGAAAAATGGGAGGAAGTAAAGCAAGATACGTAGAAAGACAGGCGACTGGGGGCTGTAGAAGCTCAACAAATGAAAGGACCTTCCCAAGATCACCCAGTCAAGGGACAGCCCGGGGCCAAGGTGCAGCCCACCAAGTACTGTGTGGCCTTATTTGTCCAGAACTGCCACCTACCACCAAAATTCACATGGTAGACAAAAATTATTTCCAGAACAAATGGTTGTTTGAGTGGGTTAATAGTTCTTTCATCATGAGAACGTGTCTTCTTCAACTTCGTTCCCACGTGACGGATCTTCTTCACCAAACAGACCTTCCTCCAGCAGGTTGCCGTTGGGGAAAAGGCTCCCATCACCTCTTCATCTGTGCTGGCTGCTGCTCTGGTGTCAGAACAAATTCTACCTTCCCTTCACTAACCACCTCCCAGAACATTCTGCTGTCTGTCTCGGTTCTTCTAAACCCACACTAACAGCTCCTTTCTTTGAATCTTTTCAGCATTTATAGCACATGATTGAGCTTTTAATTATATACTATCTTCTTTGCTCTCTAAGCTTTATGTCACTCTGATTTACAGTATCTTATTAAAAACACCGCAGGTACAGGAATGATAGCACATTTTCTGTGTGTCCACCATAGCTCAGGGCACATATTATCTTTATTAGTCTTCTCCCTTCTTTTTTTGTACAGCTTTATGCAGATGGTTCCCCAGCTCACAAATCCTGATGGGCAATGTCATCCATATCCCTCTCGTGGGAGAAGAACTGCATAGGACATGAAACTAAGAACATCTTGTAAATTTCCAAGTCACTTAACCTTTTCAGAATGATCTCACGGAACACAAAGTCAGATCATACAGAGAGCTAAAATAATAAAGATGGGGTTTTTCCTCTGCTCATTTTTCCGTTTGAAAAACAGAGACATGCATTGTGGGATCTAAAAATCTGAAATGTTCAATTCACCCACTTCGGAAAAATAAGCATATTAAAATGCAATGTTTGTTTTAACGTTTTCTCCAAGTAGCGTCCAAAATTTAAAATCCAGATGAGTCACGAGTTTATCTTTATGTTTAATTCAGGAATCAGAACTAGTCAAAGGTCAGCTCAGAGCTGAGTTGCTACACATTGATATGCAAAATCATGTCCCCCTAATGGTTCATAATGCTCCTTCAAACAAAATAATCTCAAGGTTACTCAGGAAGCAATGGATTAATTTGATAGCTGGATTAGTTAGAATTTAAAATATTTCATTAGGAAAAGTGTTCATTTTTGCCATTCTTGCAAAATGATTCGTGAAGTACCTTTCTATATTATTTGTAATAATTCTTACATGTACACATACATGTATCAGGTAAGATGATTCAAAAGGGTATTTTTATAATGCTAGCAGATGCTTCCTTAAAACTCTTCTCTTTAAGAATGACATTTAATACATTCTCAGGGGGCCACAAGTCCTCCATTTTATTCCCAGATGATAATTTGACATGTCAGGAGATACAGAAAGAAAGTTTGTGATATATAAAAGCATTTCCCTGCATCACCTCCCACGGTATCTAGTAATGACTCAGTCACCCAGTGTTCTCGGGCCACCGCGTACAGAGTGTACTCCAAAGGACCTTATAACATGAATTAGGACTAAAAAGGCTGCACCTGGAATTAACCTGGTCACAGCACCTAATGATTGATCAGATGATTCTCAGGGCATCAGTAGGAGTTGGGCAGCAGCAGAAGTGTTGAAGGAGAGAGAGAATACAACAAGGCAAAAGAAACAAACAGGATTCCTCTCTCCAAAGGAGCTTACACTCTAGACAAGAAAAGCAGTTGATCGTTGCTATGAACTGAATTTTGTTGTCCCCGGCTCACAACTTCAGGATTGGGAGGGGCCTAGACGGTTAGAATTTGCAAGAGAGGAGGAGCTCCGTGAAGAGAGGGGACCTGGCAGGCTCAGGAATGATGGCACATGTGTGGAAAGTCCAGGGAAAGAACTACCAGAAAGGAGGAGAGCAACTTCCAAAGATCACGCAGGGCGGGGAATACTTACTGTTCCCCCCACACACAGCTTCTAAGGAGCAGGGAAACTCAACCACAGAGTGGTGTGAAGGCTGTTCAGGGAACGTCTGCTTTTCAAAAGGGGCCTTGTGGAACTATTTGACTCTCCAAACCATGTGCTTACACAGCTTCGATAGAAACAATGTGTAACTAAGAGCAGCACTATACACAATAGCGAAAGGCCAGAATCAGTCCAAATGTCCATCAACAAAGGAACAGATTAACAAGCCATGCTATAGCCCGACAATGGGCTACAGGGCATCTAAATCAGAAAGGAAAAGTAAAATTGTCTCTGTTTGTAGACATGATATGATATATAGAAAACCCCAAATATTCCACCAAGAAACCTGTTAAAATAACCAAATTCAGTAAAGTTGCAGGAATAAAATCAAGATACAAAAATCAGTTGCATTTATATATATTAACAAGAAACTATGGGAAAGAGAAATTAAGAAAATAATCTCATTTACAATAGCATCAAAAAGAATGAAATATTCAGGAATAACTTTAACCAAGGAGGTAAAAGATAAATGGAACACACAAATAAATGGAAACACATTTCATGCTCATGGATCAGAAGCACTAATGCCGCAAAAATGTCAATACTATTCAAAATAATCTACAGATTTGATTAAAATTTTACCAAAATTCTAATGGCATTTTTCAAATAAATAGAAATTACAATCCTAAAACTTGCATGAAACCACAAAAGACCCTGAATAGCCAAATAAATCCTGAAAAAGAAGAACAAAGAGAAGGCATCACATTTCCTGTTTTCAAACTATGTTACAAAGCTACAGTGATCAAAACAGTATGGCATTGGCATAAAAACAGATACACAGTTCAGTGAATAGAACAATGACCCAGAAATAAACCCATGACTACAGGGTCAATTGATTTTCATCCAAGCACCAAGAATATACAATAGGTAAAGGATAGTCTCTTCAATAGATGATTAGAAAAACTAGATATTCACATGCAAAAGAATGAAACACCTAAAATCAACTCAAAGTGAATTAAAAACTTGAATGTAAGACTTGAAACTATAAAGTAAACCTCCTAAAAGAAAACATAGTTGTAAGCTCCTTGACATAGGTCTTGGCAATGATTTTTTCACTTTGACACCAAAAGCAAAAGCAACAAAAGCAAAAATAAATGAGTGGGACTGCATTAAACTTAAAGCTTCTGCACAGCAAAGGAAACCATCAAAAAACGACATGCTATCCTAGGGAATGGGAGAATGCAAGCCAAATATCTGATAAGGGGTTAATGTCTAGAGCAGCGGTTCGTGGGTCATGACCCTTTTGGGGGTCGAACGACCCTTTCACAGCGGTCGCCTAAGACCATCAGAAAACACATATCGGACATTTACATTACAATTCATAACAGTAGCAACATTACAGTTATGAAGTAGCAACAAAAATAATTTTATGAGGGTCACCACAACATGAGGAACTGTATTAAAGGGTCACGGCACTAGGAAGGTTGAGAACCACTGGTCTAGAATATACATACAACTCAATAGCAAAAAAATAAAATAACTCAATTAAAAATGGGCAGACTCTAAGTAGACTTTTTTTTTCCAAAAAAGACAAACAAATGACCAAAGATACATGAAAGGATGCTCAACATCACTAATCATCAGACAAATGCAAATTGAAACCACAGTGAGATGTCACCTCGGACCTGTTAGAATGGCTTTTATCAAAAAGACAAGAAATAACAAGTGCTGGTGATGATGTGCAGTAAAGGGAACCCTTGTACACTGCTGGTCGGAACGTAAATTGTTACAGCCACTATGGAAAACAGTATGAAGTTTCCTCAAGAAATAAGAACGGGGAGTTCCCTGGGGGTGTAGTGGCTTAAGGCTTCGGCGCTGGCGCTATGTCGACGCTGTGGCCTGGGTTCGAGTCCCAGCCAGGGAAATACCCACATACAAGAAAGAAAAAAAAAAGAAATAAGAACAGAACTACTGTATGACTCAGCAGTCCTGCTCCTGGAGATACAAGGGCCGTCTGCCAAGTATCCAGCCATGTAACATGAAAAACAGAGTCATTTATGGCTGGGGTTTTTTCTGGACAGTCCTCATATATCCAAAGAAAACAAAATCACTCTCTCAAAGAGATATCTGCACTCCCATGTTCATTGCAGCATTATTCACAATAGCCAAGATATGAAAACAACTTAAGTGTCCAGTGACAGGTGAATGGATACAGAAAATGTGGCATATACACCACACACACACACACACACACACACACACACTGGAATATTATTCACCCTTAAAAAATAAGGAAATTCTGTCATTTGCAATAACAGAAATGAACCAGAAAGAAATTATGCTGCTATAAGCCAGAAAGACCAAATACTGCACAGTATCACTTATGTGTGAATTTAAAAAAAAAAATTTTTTTTTAAATCAGACTCACAGAATCAGAGTAAAATAGTGGTCGCCAGAGACTAGGGGTGAGGGAAAACAAAGGGTACAAACTTGCAGTTACAAGGTAAGCTCTGTTGGGTGATGACCTGTATTGAATACCTGCAATTGGCTGAGATGGTAGACTACATTCTCAACCCCCCCAAAAAAACAAATAAATAAAGGTCAATGTATTGAGGCGATGGAGGTGATGTATGTGTTAACTCAACCATAAAAATCCTTTCACAATGTAAATGAACTTGCAATCATCACATTGTCCACTTTCACTGTATTATCATTTTATTTGTCAGTTACACCTCCGCAAAGCTGCAGCTGACAAAGGAATGGAGCTACGGATACGTGATACCACGTGGAAGAATCTCGAACACATTATGCCGCGTGAAATAAGCCCGACAGAAAAGGTTCACGTGCTGCAGGACCCTATTTATGTGAACCATCCGAAAGAGGTAAGTCCAGACAAGAACACGGAGGGATGGTGGCCAGGCGCTGGGGCCAGGGAGAAACGAGGAGAAACCGCCTCCTGGATGGCGTCTTCCCACACAATGACGGACATATTTGGGAACTAGACAGACATGGTGGCTGCACAGCCTTGTAAGTGTCCTCAGTGCCACTCGGAAACGGTTCGTCTTTTTGTCATGTGAAGTTCACTTTGATACATTATTTTTTAAAAAAAACTTATTAAATAAACACAATAGATGCCACACTCAATCAAGCTCTAGACGTGAATTGCCGATTAGTTGAGCTCTAATTAAGCTTTGTACTAACTAATGCAATTTATTTTCTGCAGAAATTTTGACAGAAAGACTTCCAACAGATTAGATCCACAGCAAATAACAGTCATCGTTGCTAAAACATCATTGTCATTAACATAACAAGCAAAGTTGCAAATTTGTTTGCAATTTACTGGAGACACAAACATTGTCAAGAGAGTGGGCATGATTTGTTAATGTTGAATCCCTGCCACGTTTGTACAGGGAAGCTTTGAAACACCTTTATCTTTTAACAAGAAACAAATTGCTTTTTGATTCAACGCTGCTACTATAACAAGTAGAAAATTTCTCCTACTTTAAACCCAGCTGAAGAGAATTACATCTAAGTGAATAATGAATGAGAGCTATTTAGAAACATGAATATAAATGTTCTGTGGCTTATGGCCCGCCCTTTGTGTTCAACAGCTGACACATTTGGCTCCTGTAGCTTGTACCTGTATTCTGATTTTTGACGAGGACATCTGAATCTTAGTTGCATATATTACAATGCCCTTTAACACTGGAAACGCTGGAAGATATGATTACTTTGTGTTTGGTTTTCTTTTTGTTTGAATACAAATCAAAATGACATAGAAACATCACAAGCATTTTTGCAATCTGCATTGCCCTTTATTTTTAACAAGAAAACAAAATCAAACACTAGTTTCTTCCCATGGACTTCAGTAAGGCCTCCATATGATTGAGGGAGAAGCAGGTGGGGTTTAGGAGTCAGAAGGACATAAATTTGAATCCTGGTTCTGCCCCTTGCAAACTTACATTGCAGTGTATATAGTAGGTAGCTCTAAATAGTATCATTATCCAAAAAAAAAAAAGAAAAAGACAGATTGAAAGTGAAGGGAAGAACATGAGACTGGAAGAAAGAAAAAGAAAAGTAGAAAAAAATAAGGGGCAAATGAGGAAAGAGAAGGCTTTCCAAAGAAGCTTACTGGCTGTGTATTCTGAAACGGAATTCGAGAATTCCAAATCTCTTCCCTGTTATTCCTCCGATATTACTACGATGTTCTGTTGCTTTGCTGTTCTCTCTTTTGGGGGAGGTTATTTAAAGTGGTTCATGTGTTTCCACCTCCTCTTGATTCGTGTTAGGCCGTAAGAAAAGAAAGAGAAAGAGAAGAAAAGAAAGGAGAAGCCATTTATTTGGCTTGTTTTGCTTTACCGCCACTCCATCTTTCCTCCCCCCATTGTCCAAGGCCACAGACGCGTGACGAGGAGAGGGCCCTCGCAGGGCACAAGGTTGCAGGCAGGACATCACAATTGCAGCAGACACAGGAGCAAGATGTGGGAAACCCAAGGACAACCAAGGAAAATCTCCCTCTGCTAAACCGCTGGCCTCAGGCCACCGTTGTCTGTGCTGCTTAATAAACACTCAACCCTCGTTCCCTTCGGGGAGGTTCTGCTACGCGGGCCTGACCTCTCTTGACTAACCTTAGTCTCCCCTGACTTCTTCGCCTGCCGAAACCTAACAATTAGTATTATATGAACACACAGAATTTATTCATGGAAAAAAAGGAACAGAAGACCAGGGAGGTAAACAAGATTTGTGAGCCAAATTTTAACTAGATCTGAACACGATGGAAATCTAGTGGTTCAAGCCCAAAGACCAGGAAATTAGTATTTGTCCTGGTAGATTTTGCTCTGACTACTAAAGTAATCATACATGCTTACTACAGAGAGTTTAGAAACACATGGTGATACTAGATAAGCATTCCCACCCAGCGATATCACAGTTAATTTTATTTTTTTCCTGGTGTCCTTTTTGCTAGTCTTATGGTCTCAGTGGGTAGTAGGACATTGTCTTCTCAATTTTTAGTTTTCATTATATCAGGAGCATTTACCATGTCATTATTTTCCCAAAATACCACCCCAATTGTGTCAACAGAAGATGAAACTTAGTTCACTTAACATTAATAAAACATTAACAGTAAACCTCCTGCTACAACCTGCACCCCCACCCCGAACCTTTCCCTCCAGAATCAGATGTGGGTGTTGGGAAAGATGACATGGGCTTTAAGCTTTAAGTGTTGTCATAGGTGTCTTAGTTTTACAAATAAAAATTGAAAGAAATTGGAAAAGATCGACAAATAATACTGGCCCCTGTCCAAGTACTTTTTACTCTTCTATTACACCTGTCATTTTCCCATCAACTTCAAACCACAACAAGAATAAAGAAAACGCTTCCACTTGAGCATGTTACTTGCTTTAAGTGGGCAAGGACATGTCCTCCAGGACACAGAGACCGTTCCAGCCACAGACAGGCTCAGGCCTTGACCTTTCCTTAGTCAATGAGGCAATTCACCAACAAAATTAAGGAGGTCAGGTCTCGGTTGACTATAATAAGTCAATGGTCTTCCCTGAAATTTAATCCAACCTACCCCAGACCTCACATAAAAATTAAAACAAAAGCTGAGTCACGTGCTACCTTGAGCTTTTGGTGTTTTGTTGATTTCTAACAGAAAATGTGAAATGCACATTTTCTGTTTGAAATCTCTGGAGACAAGATTTAGGCAGAAGCATCTTAAAAAGTTCAACTCTTTTAAACATTTTAACCTCCTAATGAACTAGTAGGTACTACGTAAGTATTTGTTGACACGTGAGCGAATACATAAATAAAGTTTAGCATTTAGCATGTAGAGATCAGAAACCAGAGAACAGGAGTTAACTCTTGTGAACTTCATATTGTGGAAAGAAATGGCAAGAGTCCTGCCACCTTGTGTACAAGTTTTCTTTTGTGCAAGTCACTCTGAACTTTTATTTCTGCATGGAAAAAAAATCTCTCTGAGCCTTACTTTCCTCATCTATAGAATCATATTGTAACACACTGTCTTCACAGGGGTGATTCGTTGAGATAATAATGATTGTTCATACACAAGGGTGGGGGAACCCAAAGAACCCTGAAATTATCTTCCGGAGGGTGAGCCTCTTGTAGTACCGGCTTCCCTCGCTAGGTGAGTGTTCTCGGAACCCACCTGCACTGGTGGACCAGCTGGCCTTGTGAGAGGCTGCATTTGGCTTCAGTGAATTTTTTTTGGAGACTCTGCCATTGGGTTTGCCCTTGCACTACACAGTCTGATGCTGCTTCACGACAATGGGAATGCATTCTGAGAAATGCATCACTGGGAGATTTCATCCCCGTGCAAACATCGTAGCAGGTACTGGCACCAGCCTATACAGTACAGCAGACTACTGTACCTGTATGTGCTGTATATACTTTTAAGGGACTGGCAGAGGTGGGTTTGTTGACACCAACCTCACCGCAAACATCATCATGTGGAGCGTGACTGTACGAGGTGCTTAGAACTTGAGACGGTGGTGAGAGCAAGGAAAACTTGCTGGTGTTGAACCAGAAAAACTTGATACGCTTGGGGCAGAGGAGATGGGGCAAGCCCAGAGGGCAAAAGGGAAGACGTGGAAGAGACTTCACGCTGACGAGTAAGCATCTCAGATATCGGTGGTGGACAGAGCGAGCACTGTGGTCATTTTTACCTAGACCAAAAGGGAACAAAGGTCTAGTGAATACACAGAGGGATTTTAGAGGTGGCAAGAAGGAAAATTAAGACAGGCATGGGATACAGAGCTCAGCCTGGCCCATGAAACTAAAGCCAGGATAACTTATCAGGAGAGGTGGTCAGAGTTGGGCTGAAAACATTAAGAAAGCAGAAATGTTTTGGAAATCTTATTGTCTACACTGTTTTATCAGTTCTAAGATATTTTTAAATAAAGATTATAGATAGGAAGACATTGAGTGGGAGGCTGAAATCCCACCACGGGGTTAATATGCTGCAATTCGCTAAACTCACCTTGCAAACAACCACTTCATTCATTCAGTCTGGAGCAGGTGTGTTGCAATGTGCACACCTGCTACCTGGCCAGCCCGTGTCAGGCCGTGTGAAAGAAACTGGCTTCATGTATTCTATTACTTTACAAGACTTTACTGAGTTTGCATTGCCTCAGGAGAGGAATAATTAGAAAAATACAGTCGGATGATAGATATTTGCAATTATTTTGACCACGAGGATGTGACCCCCACCCCCCAGCCTCGCTCCAAGAAGTAAACCAGAAATCTGTCCTCAAGGAAATGTGTTTGCAACCAATTTCATTTTATCTAAAATTATAATAACATATTCAAATCTTAGCTACCTCAGAATTTCCTAATAATGTGCATGCGAGTGTCACTACTTTCTGGTACCAAATCAGAAGCAGAGGACACCCCTGAAATGAATGTGAGATGGTTTTTAAGTGATTCATATCATGGAAAAATCAGGTCAACTACTTTTTTGAAGATGTGCCTTAACTGTTCTCTCTCTTTTTTGTTGTTGTTATGAATACCTTTTTATATACAGACAATGTCACATTCTCACACATGATAGATACGTGGGAGTGAAATGTGCCCAGTGCATGAACACTGAGCCACAATCTACATACATCCAAAGGGCACTAAATGCAAAAACTAATTGTGGATTCTTCACGAGGTCCCAATTGGCACAGCACCGATGTTTTCAGAGGTTGTTTACATTTCCATTTGAATGACAGACAGTAGGCAGTAAATAGTCCCTTAAGAAAAACTCAGTTGAGATCATGTTAAACCTGTGCTTTTTGACCAGAAGCAACAACAGGGGGCGGAAATGAGTGCCTGTGATGGTCTCTGCTTTCTCTGCTCCTCGTCTCGTTTCGGAACTGCTCCCCTTTTTAACAGCGTCTCTTCCACACGAGCGTTTATTTTCAACTGCTTGTTGCTCTCCAAGTCTTCTCTCACAAGTCAGCTCCAGCCATCACCTCATGGTCCCTCAGAGAGTCACAGACTCAACCCCTCACTACAGGGCATTGGGACATATTTCTTTGGGATTTATGACTGAGAGTTAAAATTGTATTGTATTTCTTTTGTGCAGTAGTTTTTTGCCCTGTATTTCCCCTCTCATGAACAGAAAGCCCCTTGAGAATAACTCTAAAATTCCATGTGGCTTCATGTCTTTGTTCTCCCTCTTCAACTAGACTGACTATACACAGTGACGATTACTTTAAATGTCATTGTATTTTTACAGTGACAGTTACTTTACACTGTAAAAGAAAGTGATTGCTTTTACTTTTGCTATTGTGTATAGCCAGTGCTCCATCTGTGATGTCCTTCTTCTTAGTGATACACCAAAGCCATCCTATTGGACAAAGACCAGCGAACAGGAGTTTTGACCCAGGAGGCTGTAGGATCTTTAACACTTACATGGGCTGCTGGTGCCAACAGCTGGAACGGCTCATTCTAGAAACCCAGCTACATTTCAAGAGAGAACTGTGGCTTTATTCCTCAGTTCTGGAGCATGCTAGTTCATAAATCCAAACTCAAGTGATACAACAAGTACAGCACACAGATGTCTATGTGAGGGAAAAAAAAAAAAGAGGTTTCCAAGAATGATTCTATAAAGCCACGAATAAATATAACACGTCACATACCAGGATAGGAATCGACTGAAACGTGGCATTGCTCCTTTTATTATAGTTCTGGATCTTCCCATGATTACCTTTCCTGTCTTCCATGTTATTTTTCCATGCTGTTTGCGGGTCCGTGTGATAGCTGGTTCCTCTTCCTTGGGATTCATCCAGAATCAAACTCAGTGCACCTGTGAACACGTCTGCCCGGAGGCACCGCTGAGGGTGGGGTGAGGGTAAAGCTTTGAGAGTTGGCTCCGTGTTTTAAATTGCCCTCCTGCTATGTGGAAGAGTTGACTTTGTTTCCTGCGTAATGGGATCCAACGTGCTACTCCTTCTCTCCCCACCCTCATGTCTACTCACCCACCCCAAGAACAGCAATCTAGGAGTTTGCTATTTAAAAATGTCTTGTCCGATATGTATGGTCTGTATTGATTGAGCCATCTACAACTGTCCATAGAAGACCTACAAAAATGGCAATTCCATATGGTTCCAACCTAAAAGCTCTATTTCAGTACCGACCACCTCTCAGAACAGTGGCATATACTGTTAGTTTAAGAAATGTTCCTTTTCAAGCTGCCAAATATTGCCTTACCACCACTTGCCCACAATTCAATGATTAATCACATGCCATTACTTTCAGTTAAACTTGTATCTTTTCATGAAGACATGTGATTGATCTTTCAGATTCTACAATTTAAGAAGAGAGTTTTCCAGCCGACTGTGGCTAATCTCATCATTTTTGCTATAATTCCTCCCAATATTGCATTAGCAACTGTCGCAGGAAATAGACAGGTGGAAGCAAGTATAAATCAAACTAGATTTTCTGACAGTTTACAGTTGGGTAACTCTTTGTTATGCAAAAGGCTGAAATGAGGTTTAGAGATTAATCCAGTGCCTATGTCCCTCTCCTTGGAGAAAATTAAATGCCAATTGCAGACATAATGGTGAAATAGATATCTCCATTGTCATCTATAAAATTTCCCAAATCTTCCGAGGTAATTTTCATCCAGTCAAATACAATATATATGATTCTGTGGGGCCAGTAACACAAAACAAAGCAATGTAATCCTCCAAAATACTTTTCTGAGGAAACAAGATAGGCTGTGAATTCTCAAGAGCATTGTGTTGCGAAAGTAATTCTACATATAAAAAACACATAAGAGGCTCAAGGCATCTTGGGAAACAGGAAAAGTAAGGCACGACCCTAAAAGGAGACTTACATTTAGACAATATTTCTTTCCGTATGTGGGGCCCAATAATTTGATGCATTTAGTAAATTCCAGTATTGTTCCATTATACCATGAAAAAAGCCATTTAACTCTCACAGAGACAAATTAGTTTACCTAGATTACCAAGAATTCTATACCTTTGAAAGAAATTCTTATCTCAGTAATTCCAGTCCTTTAATTGTACCTCTCTTTTGTGATTTCATAAAAATAACAGAAAATAAAATATTCCTCACATCTCTAGTTTTAAAAGAATCTGCAATATCCTTATGACAGTCCTTCATTGGGTTTATAAATTAATAATTAATAATCTTCACTTGGTTTATAAATATTTTCTTCTTTTCTTTTAAAAACTAGAGACATCACAGTAGGATGGAAAAATGTACATGGTTACGTATATTTTTTAAAGTTTATAACTACAGGAAACCAAGAACTGACTCATATTTTACTAAATATTTTCATCAAGGCTTTTTTATATTTTGAGACTTAAAATTTATAGCATTTCTTCAATGTCATCATTTTGCCTCAAATTGAACTCAATATCAAATTTCAAATACTAGTTTTAACTGGTCATATTTCTATTTTAATTGTTTTATGTTGTTGTTTTTTCAATTACCAACCCAGATGTCCTTCTAGAAGTAGATGATTAAACAAACCATGGCACATCCATGCCATGAAATACCTCTCAGCCATTGAAAAGAGCAAACTATTACTATACACAACAACCTAGATGACTACCCAAAGAACATGCTGAGTTTTTTTAAATCTCAGACGATTACATGCCGTATGATTCCATTTCCATGCCACCCTTGAAATAACAAAATTATAGAAATGGAGAAGAATAGTGGTTAAGGAGGGGGTGGAGGGTACATGGAAAGTGGGTGTACTTAGAAAAGGTAAACTGGGGTTCCTCGTGGTGCTGGAACTGCTATGTATCTGACTACATCAATATTACTATTCTGCACTATCTTGAACTGCAGTTGTGCAAAATGCTAGCATTGGGAGAAGTGGGTGAAAGTTTACGAGATCTCTCTGCATTGTTTGTTACAACTGCCAGTGAGTCTACGATTATCTCAAAATACAAAGTTTAAGTAAACAGTGAAAAAAAAAATCAAAGAGAAATTCATTTTTCAAGCCAGTGCTGCCGGTTTCGTCTTTGTAACGTTGGTGTTGTATCGGCTTGGGAAGGCCTCGCCCCCTCTCCCTTCTTCAAGGTTAGAACACTGTCCTCCTATATCTAATACTCTGACGGATTTATTTTTGTAAATGCAGAACTTTTCTCGTTTGGGTGTTCTAAAATCTAGTAATCCATGACCTTCCTCGTGCTGAATCATAACCAGGTTTCTCGACAAAATACTAGATGCACGTAAGCTCTTTTCACAACACCTCACACCTTACGTACATTTGACAGAAGACAAGGAGAAATATTGGCATATCTGGAGTCTCTCTTCAATACCATAAACCGTGCTTATGACAATATGATGGATTTTATCAGTTCTCCAAGGAAATTGCTCTAAAAAGACTTCATTCTCCAATGTACTAGAAGTGTTCTTCATAAGCAAAACCTAATCACTTAATTAGGAAACTGGTTACTGTTTTGCTAGAAGTAAAGCAGTAAGTCTTCAAGTTCAATTTCTGCCACACCATTATTCTGGGTAAGGGCGCCCCATGCTGTGGGGGTGCAGGCGGCCCCACAAACGTGATGACAACCTGCACAAATTTAGGGGGCAGCACTCTTAATCAGCCAGGTCACCCCGGGGCCATTTCCTCTCTGCCATTTCACAATGTCCCAACGCTCCAGGCCATGGTTCTGCACAGCAGAACCGCTCTGGGGGTGACAGGAGGAAGGTTTCCTAGGAGAAGCAACAAGGCTTGTCTGGAGAGGGGCCTCCTTCTCCAACGCCCTGACCAGGCATTTCCCTGCAGCAAGAGATGGAAAGAAGGGGCCCCTTTCCCTAACACGTTCCTCCGTCGCTGGAGTTCTTACGCTCTGAATCTAGAGTAGCGCCCCCCACAAGGACCGAATGCGGGGACAAGAGAAAGGCCAGGACAGGAAAGGGGTGCAGGGCAGAACGGCCGCCCCGGGGCTCGCCCTGCCTGGGCCGCGGGGCCCCCTGACATTTGGAACAGGGTTTCTCTGACATTCTACAGTTGACAGTTCAGAAGTGCGGCCTGGGGAGATCAAAGCAAGCCCAATAACCCCCGGGCTTCGGGTGAGCAACAGAAGCACGTGACTGTCACCGTGAGCACACGAGTGACCATGGGTTCGGAGGCTTGCGAAATACAGGCTCCGGCAGAAGTAACGCCCAGACTTGAGTTGTGGGATTTTATTACAAAGTCTTCACCATGCATGCGTGTGGTTGCACAAAGAACGCCCCTTTTTAATGAGCTGGTGATCTGTACTAAGTCTTCTATTACAAAAGTCATAAGCACGTATGGTTATGATTTTGTAATAAAACTGGAACTCAGTTCGGGCATTACTTCTGCCGGACCCTGTATCTTAAATTTCCATAAGCACTGACCAAACACAGAGAAATCTCAGCTTGAGCTTAGCTATGTTGTTCTCCCCAGGATACAAGAAAATGACACATCAAGTGTACATAACCAAAGAGAATAACTGTCCTCTAAAAAACAGAGCAAGAGAAAGTCCTCAAAATGTTTAATGGTGAAGAATGATTATAATGGGGTGCTGCCCAGAGGTACCCCAGGATACAGCATTCCCAGCCTGTCCTGAGAAGAAATCCCACAGGCAGAATGTCTTTTATCAACTTCATTTGCCCACTAAAAATAAATGGGGTCTCAAGTGAAATAAAGAAATACAATCTTTGCTAACAGATGTCACCCCAATAAGTCTAACAATAAAATAAATTTAAATAAACTGGGGGCGGGGGAGAGAAATAGCCGTCAAGGAAAGAAATTCTGAGCAAAAATTGTGCCTTCTTCATTCCGAAGAACGAATGAGAAACAGGCATTTCTAAAGCAACTCAAACATTTTTTCCCCAGTAACCCAGACATGGAGAACCTTACGTTAATGTTTTACAGATTTAAAACAGAGAGTTTTGTTTGTGGACGGAGAGAGTACTCCCAGGAGTCCGGGCGGCTGAAGTACCACGCCACCGTGATCTACAGGCTGAGCTCCAAGCGCTGCCACGGGCAGATGCCTCATGTGCCTGCACATCCGGGAGTTACTGGACTCACACCCTTCCTCGGCCTTGCAGTGTGTCCTCGTGCAGAACAGAAATTCCCCTCCTGGGGGCATGGCATCAATAGTCACAGGCTCGTCACAACTCGGACCGAAAAACCACCCTCCCTGGGTGATTTCTACACGTCGCCCTCTAGAGTCCTTGTCCTCTGTGGTTCTGTGGCTTTGGGGACTGTTACCAGTAACAATATTAATAACAGGTACCCTGGGGGAGCATTTACGATACGCCGAACGCTATCACGCATACAAAACGGCGGGGCCTCGCCACAGCCCTACAAGGCACAGACCACGAATGTTACAGTTTGAAATGTGAAGTGCTTGAGGCGTTGAGAAACCGAGTGCCTCCCCCACATCTCAGCATTTATATGCTTCTGTCGGAGCAGCCCGACCTCCCTGCCCCCATGCCCATGCAGGAACGCTGTACGAGACTATGCCGAGCGCTCCCTCCCCAGGCCTGGGAGCTGCAGAAACCAGGGAGCACGTGCAGTTCCAGGACTTCCCGTTCCAAAATACAACCATCCTGGTGACATCTCCCTGGACTGTAGCGGGAAGATAACTGCTTCTCAACTGAAGGTTCCCTGAAGGCACGTCACTCCCTGCTTAGACGATGCTTCAGCCACGTGCAGCCAACAGTCCTCACCAACTCTTTAAAGGAGTTGCTGTGGGCCACGCGCTCTTTTAAACACTTTGATCCATATTAATTCATATAACCACCCTGGAATCGATACCACTGTGATTCCAACCTTACAGCTAGGGAAAAGAACTTTCCTGAGAACACCTGGTAGTCAGCCGCGGAGCCAGCTGCCACACCACGCAGGGCATGTCACTAAACCGCAGCATTGGGTCCCCTCCCTGTCAGGAGCTCCACGTTGGGCTCTGCACCGGGCTCCAGGAAGCCTGCTGTGAACCACGTGACCAAGCCTCTGTCCGTGCTAACGGTCTGGTGTGGTAGACAGAAACTAGTCACGTCGACGCATACACGATTACAAACTGTCCTAAATATACGAAGGGAGGAAAGAGGGGAGTGAGAGCGCGTGACAGGGGCCTGTTGTAGATCAGGCAGATGAAGCAGGTCCCTGGGGGGGAGCAATGTCCAAGCCGAGACCAGAAATGGAGGAGGACCGGAGCGCATGAAGGTTCCAAGCCCGGAAGGAGGCAGCCAGGGGGAGTCAGGGGGAGCCAGGGGCAGCCAGAGGGAGTCAGGGGGAGCCAGGGGCAGCCAGGGGCAGCCAGGGGGAGTCAAGGGGAGCCAGGGGCAGCCAGGGGCAGCCAGGGGCAGCCAGGGGGAGTCAGGGGACAGCCTGATGACTCCAACTCATCTCTTCGTTACTCTAAAGCAGTAAGAACACGCTAAACTTACGACTCATTCTATCTCCACCGGCTGACAACAAAGTAATAGATCCCACATGTCCCCACAGGACTTGCAAAGAAGGTGCCTGGACACCCATGTGTCACTCCTTCATCTACCACCAATCTGGAGGGTACCGCAAGGTTGGAGCTGAAAAATGCTGAGAGCAAGCATGTCCCTGCAGAACCTGTCACTGTGTTGTGTGTTCACGCCTTTGCCCTGTCTCTTCCACAAAGGGGAACAGGAGAGGGGTCTTACCCCAGACCTGCGACATCTAGTTAGTTACGAGGGCTCCAGGGAGCGACTCGGTGGGCTGGTGTCTGACTCAGGTGAGAGGCCAGGACTCAGTCGTGCTAAGGGGCAGCGTTCCCAGGAAGTGGGCAGCACTGGAAGTCAACGGTACTTTCACACAGGCAAGAAGGCAGGAGAGGTTCCCGTCAGCCATGGGAGCCAGACTGGCCCCACCCTCAAAGAGACCTTGCTCAAGAGGTTCACCAGAGAGAGTCCTGTGGGGTGGGAGGCCCAATGCCAGGGCTGCGAGTATGTGCTGCTAAGTGGTCAGCCACATCCCACATCACAGGGGTGGTCACTGGGGCTTCCCGGGGGCGGGGGGGCGTAGTTTCCTAGAAACCCACAAACCCTATCCCAAGGTGAGGACCCACGTCTACATCTGCCGAACCTCACGAACATCAAAGGCGGGTCATGGAAACACCAGCCTCTGAGTACTGTGCGTGTCTTTAACTCCTTCTTCCCAGTTCAGGAGGAGGCAGGCAGTGGGTTGGTCGAAGAAATTTGGGGTTATAGGACAAGTTTGGACCCATCATCTAGAAAAGCTGCAGCTGGGACGATGGGGTATATAGACCCGGAGGCCAGGAAAGAGGTCTAGGCTGGGGCTACAATTTGGGAGAAGAGACCAAGCCCTGTCTCAACTGTGCACGAAGCGCCCCGACAGAAAAGCAACAGCAGCACAAGGGAATCCGGGGTCCAGGAGCTGGGTGGGAAAGAAATCAGTGAATTCTCCTAAAACCAGAACAGAGATTTCTGCCAAATCTCATCCAGCAAAGAAATCCCGCGTCTACAAGGGCTGGTGAGAACGACGGAGCCACGGGCGGCTGGATTGCTTTCCCAGACAGACATGGCATATTCTCTGGTCCTGTGGAAAGCTTTGTTTTTTGTTTTTGTTTTGTTTTGTTTTTCCTTCAATAAGAGCTATTTTTCAGAAGATGTTCTGGGTGTTTCTGTCTGGATTTTCATTTACTGAATTTCTTAAAATGAGAAATGCCATGTGTCTCCTGTACGCAGGACAAAAAGCCCAGCGTGAAGGGTGGCTTGCACATGCAGTAGAATCTATCTATTCTCAGCAGAGAAACTGTCCTGCCATTGAACTTCTCCTCTAGCATCACCTGATCATCTCTCCTCCGGGTCCACGTACTCATCTGTCAATCACAGAGGCCCATGGTTGGCCCAACTGTCTTTCCAAGCAGCTCACAGCGCACCATCGGGGGGAAGCAGCCTGTTTTGTACCGGGAGCATCTCTGTCACACCATCCTAATAAGCCTTCACTGGAGCCCTGTCACTTCTGTAGCTCTTGGCAACCTAACTGACACAACATTTTTCTGGTGGAAGACAAGAAATAACTGTCCAAATCACTGTTATCAGTGAAGCCGAATATAGTGACTTTTCTCCCCGAGGAGTTGGGGTGAAGTCTTTCCCTGGCCATTTATTTCAGATCTGAGCACCGCATCTCCCTTAGACACAGACGCAATTATTTATCCAAGCGGGTTCATGTCTTTAAGCCGATCAGTTAAGAATGTGTGTGCAGACCCCTTTGCCAGGAAAGGGTCATTGAGTTATCCACGATCCAGGAACTCCAAGTTGCATTCCTGCCATTGTTCCTTGGAGAACCCTCTAACCACAATAGAAAGGAAAGTCTAGTCTCCCTCCTTGAGGCCCAGACAAAGAAAATTATAGCTAGAGGTCAGAGGGGCAGACTAAATGTCACTCTGACCCGAAGGTTTGGCAAGAATGTAGAAATTTTGGGGAAAAAATGAGGGGGCAAGAGAAATCATGGCCATAATGTCAAACAGTAGGGTGCACCCCTGGACTGATTAGGCCCCCCATGAATGATGGGGACCTAGAGCGCAGGAAGTAGAAACCATCTGTTTAGTGGAAACCCAGACTGGACACAAAGAGCCAAGCTTCAGTCCTTACCAGCCCTATGCTCTGAGATGGTGAGTAAATTGGGGTTCAGAAAACAATGGCACAAACACTGAAAAAAAAACCCCAAAACATGGAAATGAGAATAAATATAACCAAAGAAAGAAAAACATTTGTAATAGCATTCAACTTAGAGGATTTAACTGTGACTTAGAAAGCTTTAGAAGGGCTGGTTCCAAGTCAGGCTGGGAGGCTTGTTTATTTTGTCTTGCTCGAGTCAGAGCTAGTGAGTCTAATGACTTTAAATGTTCCTAATTATTCCCCAGACTTGGTTGGGTTTCATATTTGGGCCATAGCTTACACAGCAAATGCTGATTTATTTAGCATTCAATCAACCCAACTCTCAACTTGCCAGGATTATGGCCCCCCGTCAGCACAGGGAATGTTGAAATTCAGACTTCTACCTTCAAAATATTTCAAGATTATGATGTCCTTTTAGAATTATCAAAGTACAGTGTCAGGGTCAAATGGATTGGCTTTTGTTTCCATTTCTTTCCTTCCTTTCTATGTACTTTTTTTTTTTTTTTTTTTAGGAATACGAAGTCTCTCTGTTGACCAGAACATTCAACTGACTAGAATACCTCCTTCTCTAGAACAATGCTGTCCCGCAGAACTTTCTGGATAAGTATGTTTTGTCTCTGTGTAATCCAATACAGTAGCCACATATGACTACTGAGCACCTGATATATGGCTAGGGTGTCTAAGGACCTGAATTTTTATTGAATAATTTTAATTAATCTAAGTTGGATTTTAAAGAGCCAGATGTGACTAGCCCCTACTGTTTTATTGGACAGTGCAGCTCTAGAATCACAGAAAAGGTATTATTAGCTTATAGACAAGCACAGCCTTTGTGTGCAAATGTGTCTACAAAACTCAGTGGCTCTTTCCACACTAAAAGCAGAAGAAACTCATCCAAAATCACGATGGCGGCAGGGCCATGCTCTCTCTGACAGCTCTAGAGGAGAACCCTTTCTGGTCTCGCCTAGCTCTGGTGTTTCCCAGCAATCCTTGCTGTTCCTTGGCACATAGCTGCACCTCACAAGCTCTACAACGGTCTTCTCCCTCTGTGTCTGTCTCTATGTCCAAATTTCCCTTTCCATAAGGACGTCATATGGATTAGGCCTACCCTAATGACCTCCTTTGAACTTGATTACTTTGGTAAAGACCCAATTTCTAAGTCGCATTCTTGAGCTACCAGGATTCTTTGGAAGGATACAATTTAACACATACCAGTCAGTATAACGATAATTTCCTGGTATGCAAATAGGCAGGTCCCTGAAGGCAGCCTCCAACCACATCACAGCCTCTACGGTCTGGCTGTCACCATGCTGCTTTCAAACCTCACAGCCTCTCAGAAGTCAAGATGACGGAAGCTTTTCCTTAAAAAAAAAGTGCACTTGCCCTTCACTCCTTTTGTCTCTCCCCCAGCTCCCTCTCTAAGTGAGTCTGAAGCGTCTCCTTTTTGCTGAGCAGCATCCTTCCACTGCCGGGTGTGGTATTACCCATTCCCCCAAACCTTTGGGAATGTGGCACCATTATGTACCAGCCAAAGGACGAGGGCACAAGCTTCCCCCAGATCAAGTGTGATCTCGGCAGCAGCTCCCGGAAAGCCAGAGGCCTCCAGGAACTGGGCTGGCGAGTTTTTCCTGGTGATGTTGGGGACCTGAGGCTGCGAGGAGGGTGGGGGAGGAGGAAGGGGATTGGCACTGCGCCGGCCAGTCCGAAAGCCGCGAAGGAAAGCGGGGAGGGTGTGCAGGCCCCGGCAAGGTGAGGTTTGCCCAAGCAGCCCGAGGAGAAGGCTGAAACGCAGACCCAGATGACAGCCTGAGGTGGGGCGAGACGCCGAGGCAACCACTGCGGTTAGCACGAGGAATGGGAGGTGGAAAACAAAAGAGGCCGTTCAATCAACACCTCCCAGGACCGAGGAGATGATGTCAACCGAAACGTCAATAATACTTTGTCGGGGATGGCTGGGTTGAGTTCGAACGCGAGCTTCTTAGGAACAATGACAAAAGACTGTCTTACAAGTTGTTCGATACGAGCACCTAGTACAGTGCCTGGTGCATGGAAGCTCTGTACTAAGTGGTAAACAGATCAACAAACGAGCAAAGGAACTTGGGACTTACTGTATGACATCCAAGTGAAGGAAAGAAAGGCTCAGGTACTCCTCCAAGAAGTTAAATGGCAGACGGAGATGACTAGCCTAAGAAAGATAATAGGAAATCAGTGCCAAAACGTGAAGAACAAAAATAATCCTCAGGAGTGTTGAATAAATAAGTGAAAAAATGGAGAAATGAATAAATGAAGAGGTCAAAAACCACTGAGGTTTCTCACCCGAGACATTAGTGTTGTAGTGCATCAGCTACTAAGACAGAACCTGAGTATGAACTCTCATAGGATGACAAACGCCCACAATCATCTGCAAACATGTTTTGTTTCAGCTACACAGGGTTGAAGAATCGCTTTTTAAAGGAGAGCTCCCATGGCCACGAATTGCAGCTCACAGAGGCATGCCTGCCCGGGCCACCTCAGCCTGCCACCCTCTGGGGTCTCTTCGCAGGGTTCACATTAGCCAAATGGGAAGCTCTGATAATCCACAAGCACAGTTTAGCCAAACAAGTTGTTAGATTATTGAAATATACCTTACATTGATCGATATCCTGTGCCTTCCCAGTGTAGTAGCCATGCCTGTCCAGCTGTCACAGGCCCACCCCCAATGTTCTTCAGATCACCCCAAGATTCAGAAAATCGTTGAGAAACACCGGGTTCCATAAGGAACCTACAGGCCCGTGCTCCACCTCTCCGGCCCGCGTCTGCTCTGATGGTAAATGTTGGTGCCACATTGTTGAGAAACGCTATGAACAGCACCCTTGCATGCAGGTCACTTGCAGGCATTTGAGTCTGCCATCTCTGCTCAAACCTTAGTGCCTCCCCATGTCATCCCTCTCCTGCTCCTGTGAAGCTCCTGTCGAGAAACTCCTGCCCCATATATCTCAAAATAGCTGGCTTGTTGATGTTATCCTTACGTAACCTTTAGAACATGGCTTTGTCCGAGCCCCATTGCCATGGATGGCCCCAAACAACTTCTCTGCTCAACCTCTCAGCTTAGTCACCCTTCTAACCCTCTGCATTGCTGGTTGTCCATTCTTAGTATGTTTTCCCCGCCCAAAGCCCCCCCCCCCCCAACCGTCACCATCTCCGGGCCTCCACCCACCCCATGGTTGCTGTTTATTACTGGATTTGCATACTAAATTTGGGAGTACTCTTTGTTTACCCAAAATATAGGCAAAATAAAGCAAGAAGAGGAAGCCTTTCTTAAAGAAAAAGTCCTGTAAATTAAAAGGTTACTGTCCCTTCCCTAATGAAACTCAGATCATCAGCCAACACGAAAGAAAATCAGAAACATCATTTTTCTGTCCAATTTTCTAAGTGTCTCTGTGTCAGTGAAGGAAATCTCTAAAGCACAGGGATTCCCATCTCAACACTGGACTCCTGTGGTGGCCACAATGTGGCTGCAGTTCAAAATAATAAGCATTTGGTTCAGAAGACTGTATCACAGAAATAAAAAGGCATAAAACCTCAATCATCCAATATGGTTCGTATTAGGATAAATTGATTACCCCAAACCTAACGTGATCAGGGCTCTGCCAAGGGCTGGCAAGCAACAACTGTTGACATGGACCAAATCCTAATCAGCTATTTGTAACAAGTGATTATTTAATAACCACTCACATTTATCTTTGCCCCTTCAACCAGATGGAGGAGGAAGAGAAAGCAAAGTACCCTCAGAGGGAATAAAAACAGTTCCAAGCTTTTTTTTCTTTTTGTGAGTACAAGAAAATATGTCCATATGAAAAGAAAAATCGAACATTGTCCGTCAGACACTGCACAGTGAAAATTACGTCACTTTTTCCGTCCCTGAAACTTTTAAAGAGCAGGTGACGTACTGAAGTCATCCTGAGTGGAAATATTGGGTGAGGAGATTTGATGGCGTGATGCTTTTCCTAAAAACACTTTTTTCTCTTGTAACGTATATAAAAGGATAAAATTACAAGGCAAAACATCAGTTTAAAAAAGTTCCATGCTTTCTTGGTTGCGTTTTTATTGAATGATGAATCCAATTCATCAAACTTCTCAATTTCCAAAAGCAAACGTTTAATCACATACACTGAGTAATGACAAGCATGGAAAATTTAAAGAGAAAACTCAGAACATATTTAAGATACATTAATGGCTTATTGATAGACAATAAACTAAAAAAAAAAAAAAAAACTTACAGCAGACTTGAACAAAAAAAGCAGCATTTGTGGTATCACATACAGTCTCTCTCACCTCATTTCTTCCTAGACCCGTTTTGGTAAAAACATTTGAAGTTATTATAGTTGTTTAACTTTCTAATCTTTTCTTACATTCCTCACAAGACAGCCTTCAACCTTCCACGTTACTCTCCTGACATTCCGTGAGAAAAATTATCTTTCGTAACTATCTAAAAATATGATAGAATTGTCAAAGCCATATGGAACAAGTTACATAAACCTTGAAATACAAGCCAGTGTCATCCATTCTCTAATGGCGTCAGTTTTCAGCAAAACTGGTAATCCAGGCTACAAAAAGCTATACATGCCATCTGATGGAGAGCTGTGACAGGACCCTGCCCAGGTACCTGCGCCAATACCCGCGAGAGCATCGGTGCTGTCACCGCAGTCCAACCGCCCCTCCTTTGGGACTGAACTCAGTGCTGCCTTGAGGAGACAGTCCCCACCCCCGTCCCTACCTCTGCTGCCGAGAACGGGTCTCAGCGCGCTGTCCAGGTTCTTGGCGTCTCCAACAAAGAACTGAGCAAGACGCGGACAAGTAGTAGTGTAAGAAAGAGCGTTTCGTCAGAAGAAAAAGGGGACACTCCAACGACATAGGAGCAACCCCGAGCAAGTGGCCCGCACTGTCAGGCTAGTCTGGCTTTTATCCTCTTCAGCGGCGAGGGGCCACTCCCATCCAGCCGGGGCCTTTGATTGGCACCTTTGATTGGCAGGAGGCTATCATGTAACCTTTTCTTAACTGCGCGTGCACCTTCCCAGAATTCAGTCTGTTATTAATATAATGATATTAATGAACTTCGGAGCATATGTATGACTTTATAATGATGGTATAATGAGGTGAGGTGAAAATAAGGTCATTGTACCTTTTACTGCGCATGCGTGAGTACCACTTTAGGCCAGCGGACTAATTGTATCTGTTTTCCCCCTGCTTGTGGTTAATTGTATGGACAAAGGGGAGAGTCTTGGGCGAAGAACGGGCGGGGAAGTTCATGGGCTGGTCACAGGGCGTGTCTGGAGATCTAATTCCCACCTCCAGTTGGCTTCCTCACGTCTTACCCTGCAAAATGCTAAGAACAGAGTCAGCTACATCTCACCCTTTTTATACGCTTTTCTGGAAGACCTGTGCTGGGATGGGACCTCCAGCCACGGTCCAAGAGAGATGCTCTGAGAAGGACACTGAAAAGAAGCTTTCTCCAGGTAATGTCTGGTGCACCCTGGGAAGAGCCGAAGTCCGGCAAGAACATTGCTTGCGCATCTTAGGTCACTCAGGGGTTCTAATCCTCCAGCATTTTGCTTTTTGATGCAAATGCCAGAAGGCCTTGCTGGGATGCCACACCAGTTCAGCTCTACCTTCCACGGCCTCTGTTAGCTGGCAGGCAAAAGTAACCAGGACTACTTGTCAAGACTGCTGTCAGGACCCTCTCTGTGGTGCATGCTCCTGCATTAGCAGACATCTTGGTCAAGATGAGGAATGGGGGAGGGAGAAGAACTCTTTTTCTTTGTCTTTTCATTGAGGTTCCCTTCCTTCAAAATCTTACTGAGAAATATTTTAACTCATGAAGGCTACCCCTGACTTCTAATGAGTCCCCTTGACTCAATTAGTTCAGCTTGCTTTCGAGCAAGCTTGTCCAACCTGCCGCCCATAGGCCACATGTGCCCAGGACGGCTTTGAATATGGCCCAATGCAAATTTGTAAACTTTCTTAAAACATTACAAAAATTATGCTCGGACTTTTTTTTTTTTTTTTTAGCTCATCAGCTATCATTAGTATTAGCGTATTTTATGCGTGGCCCAAGACAACCTTCCAATGTGGCCCAGGGAAGCCAGAAGATTGGACATCCTGCTTTAGAGATTATAGTTGCATGGTGGTGAGATGAAAACACACACACACACAAAATCTCTACTATTGAATGCCATGTCAGCCACTACTGGGGCACACGATCACAGGAAATCATTTAAGGTTTTGTACCTCAATGTAAAGTGGGTATTTGAGTGTGTGTGTGTGTTGCTTTTTATTCATTCATTTATTGAGCATTTATTTCACGCCAAGAATCAATAGTGGCTTTTCTAAGCTCCTCTTTCCTTGAGAAACTGATAGTTTACTGGAATTACTGCCAAAGTGTCCCTGTTTCTTTCCCATGCTTTCATTTCTTCATTCCATAAATATTTGATGAATTCATACTATATTCCAAGCATTATTCTAGGAACCATGGGGAGGTAGGCGGAGGAGGGGAAGCGAGAGGAAGAGAGACAAACTTCTATTACTTCATGGAACTTAACTGGGGTGAGACAGTTTAAAAGGAAAAAAAAGAAATGAACATGTAGAGCAGGTAGTGAATGACAACAGTATAGACTGTGTCAAGAACTGAAGAAAGTTGGGGAATGAGGACATGCAATTACCTGGCACGTTTATCCCCAGCACAGAGCTCAGCACCAGGTCCCCTGGCACCTCTGAGAACCAGCGAGGAAGTGAGATGCCAGCACTGAACGAGGAGACAAGGATAGACAGACGCGATCAGGAGCACGATGGGATCCGCTCATGAAAGGCATCATAAGCACTTGTGACTCTTATTCTAAGGTCGAGGGGAGTCCCCTGGAGATTCTGAGCAGAGGAACAGCTAGGAGATGACTCTAAAGACTCAGGTATAAGATGACAGTGCTTTGGGCCCTGATGGAAACTGTCATGGTAGAGGTGGGAGGGAAGGGTTGGATGCTTCCTGTGTTAGTGCTCTGGGAATGCTGGGGACCCTGTGCATACTTCCATAGCATCAGTGACCAGGCTCTGCTGTGAACCATTTGCTCTAATTGTCAGGCCAAGAGCTACCCAAGAGCAGTGGCTTTGTCTTTCCTGTCTGGGTCTCAGCAGGATGCGCCCCCCCCCCCCCCGCCCCATAGTAGATGCTTAAAAATGAATGAACCTGAAACCAAATAGAGAGCTCAGAAATAGACTCACACTAATATAGTCAACTGATCTTTGCAAAAGGAGCAAAGGTAATCCAATCAAGAAGGGATAGTCCTTTCAACAAAGGTTGATGGGGCAGTTGAACATTCATTTGCAAAAAAAAAAAAAAAAAAAAAAAAAAAGTCTAGACACCTTACTCCTTTCACAAAAATTAACTCAAAATGGATCATAGGTCTAAAGATAAAACACAATGCTGTAGAACTTCTATGAGAAAGCAGAGAACAGCTATGTGCCTTTGGGTTTGGGATGAGTTTTTAGATACAACCCCAAAAGCAGCATGATCATGGAAGAAAAGTGTGTTAAATTCAACTTCATTAAAATGAAAAACTTCTACTCTGCCAAAACTATCATTCCATAATGACAAAAAATAAAAATTCTGATTAAACAGAAGTAGCTAGCAAGCGAAGAATGGCAACTAGCACCACCACGGAGCACAGAAGTTCTCAAGGGAGAAATTTTCCTCTGACCTCAGAATAGTTAAATCCAAGCCCAACCTCAGCCCCTAACAGTCATTTGCAGTCATGCTGAGCCTTGTTGAAAGGAATATTTAAATCCATTCTGCTGCTCTCCTTGGGGTTTCTCCTCCTCCTGCCAGGAGCAGAAAGACCCAGAATCATGGGCCTCCTGTGGATGGTGACTCTCACAGTGTCTTGGGTTGCCCCCTCTTGGGATTTGCAAGGTGTCCTAAGAGTGAAACTCTGCTTCCAAGTTACCCCCTTTTATCTGGGGTGTGGGAGGCCACAGGGCAACACAGAGCAATAGCAACTCTCATTTGCTGGAAATGGAGATTTGTGGATATTTTTTAAAAGTCTTGAAGTAGTAGCATCAAACCTGGTCAGTAGGTTATTGTGGAGTGAAAAAAATAAAGTTTCTAGAACATGTCACTCTTGCAGACACATTTGGTGGAAATTCTAAAAGACAAATAGACAGATTAGAGAATTTACTGAAAACCGTTTTATTCCCTCCAAACCCATGACCTGTGTCCATCAGGGTCCAATCAAGAGACAGCAATGATCCCAGTTATTTAAACAGAGTGAATTTAATCGAGAATTGTTCGTTAGGTATTGAAGAACTGAAAGAGAAAAATAATAAATAAAAGAAGAAGCAGTCACAGAGGCTACAACACAGCCAGCTATGACCATTCTTTTTTTTTTTTTTTGTATGTGCGTCACCATTCTTAAGGCCAAAGGAACCAAGGGACAAGGTGACAGTTATTCAAATGAAAGAAACTGGAGGCTGATGAGTGTTGGGAAAGTTCTTAACTGAATCCGAATGCTGCTACCAAACTAAACAGCCACCGCCAGAGTGAAGAAGGGAGGCTCAGGGTGGCACTGAGAGGAAGCAAACAAGAAGGTTCCAGTCCCTCCTTCCCCCTGACTCCCCCGTGTCCCTCTACCACCGGTTCCCAGGTGAACCTAACAGTGCGTCAGATGGCAAAGCAGAAACTTGGTTCACAGAGTGCCCGGCGTCACAAGGCTCGTGTACAAGGTACGTTTGCAGCCAAGAGAAGAATCACTTTACCATGTTTACAAAGGACCAGTGATGAAAGGGAGGAAGCTTTTTGCAAGCAGAACAAAATGAATTTTAAAAAAAAGTAAAACTTCAAGACCAATCGGTTAACCATTCCCTCCTGAGATCTTACATATCTTTTAAAATTGCTTTGGAAAACCTGTTCTGTCCCGATAATGGAGGCAGGCAACAATCTAAAGGACATGAGACATTTTCACCAGCTCCAGATGCGTAAGGAGCAGATGCTCTAGGTCCTACTGTACGTGCAGAGCCATGGGACGTAATCTTCTTAAGAGAAAAAATGAAGCACACGCAAAACTCCTGGCCTCCCGTGTCTTGACCTTTCTGGGATTAGATGATTAAAGAACCTCCCGTCTTGATTTGTCTCAAAGGTAGATTGAAAATGAGCTAGACTGGAAGTAAGGAGTTAGCAGACAAATGAGAGGAAAGTTCCCGTATGTGGCTAGCGGGGACAGCTCTGGATTCTGGGACACAGAGGAATCTCATCCGTGGGAATGAGGTGTAAGACGTTCCGTCAGCTGAGTATTTATCTTTGCCAATAGTTGAAACAGCTATCGGCAAAGATTGGATTGCTCATCAAGAAGCATTTAGTCTTGCTTTGTCACAAGGGAGCCCAAGAGGGTGGCAAGGCTGAGAGGTCAGTACACTTCCATCCATGTCTCACCCTTGCATGTCCGGATAAAGCGGAGAAGGCAGCCACCCTTCACCCACCAGGATTTACAGGCCGGGCTTGAACCGGGAGGATCAAAGGTGCAGGACACTCTATTGTGCCCACATAGTGCAGACAAGGAATTAGGAATACACCTAAAAAATAGAGCCTGTGCTACCTTGTTGGGATTGAAGTGTTAAGCCATGAGGGGTCACCACGTCACTCCCAGGACAAGGTGATGGCCAAGGACGTGGTCAGGGAAGACCACACGAAAAGGTGGGGCTTACCCTGACCTTTGAGAATGAGATGAACTAGGGATGAAGAATGACTCCCAAGAATGGTGAAAAATCGTTTGGAGGCAGGAATAGGAATGGTGGATGAAGGCACAATAAACAGCCTAATTTGGTTGGGCCGAAGGTTTTTTCTAAGGTATAGCAAAAAAAGAAAAATAAAAAAAAAAGTCTGGAGAGACAATCATGGCTGCAGCCTTAAAAACAAAACTTCACTTATTTCTGGAGTTTTCTTCTTTTTATACAAATCAAAAGGACCACAATTACGATTCTTGATTTTTCCAATTGGAAAAAAAATCTATATTCAGACTGAGCAAATATGGATTGGATTCTTTTTTAATTAATCATCCAGCTATAGGTTGATCAATAACTACTGACTGGAGCTTTCTCCACATAGGGCACGGTGTTAGGGGTTGTCAAGTTTACCAAGGATTTTAGGATCAGTGCTCTTTGGAGGGAGTGGATCTGAGAAAGATAAACAATAAAAAGTTAAAGCAATATGTGATGAAAAGGGGTGGCCCAAGTAATAATGCCTGCTGTGTTTTATAGACTGAAATTCAGGTAAAATATTTTTAATAATGACAGTTATGTGTCCAGCCCCAAATTGGAATACTTATTAGGCCAAGTGTGTGGTTAATAATTCTTCTCATGCATATCTCATGAAAAATTACATTGAGACCAAGAACATCTCTCAATATCTCTTATTTTACACAAAAATTATAATTTTGAGTTAAGGAAAATCAACAAACATTTCCCTTTTTTCCTAAATTCTGTTATTATTATTATATTGACTTAAAAGGTATTTTGCTTTTTCAGAGACCACTACAGATTCTTCATCTGTATTTCTATTTGACTGTTAGTGGCCGTGACTCTCTAACTCACCTTACTATTAAATTTTTCGCCAAAACTCAGTCTTTTTGCCAAGTGGTTAGTTGTCAACTAACATAACATGGTAAGGCTCCCCATAAGCTGTTATTTAAAGAAAATATACAGTGCACTCTCAGTTAACCGGCAGCCATGGGAATTGGGAGATGCCAGGTAAATGCAAGTAGACTCTCCATTAACTGGATCCAGCAACCCACAGAATTTTTTGCCAGTTGCTTGAGATTTTGCCGGTTGCCTGAATGCCAGTTCATGGAGAATCTACTGTGTTTGGGAATGATTTATTCCTAAAACGGTTGATAGCCTCTGATTTTGTTCTGGTTTTCATTGCATCGAATTCCAGTAGGTTGTCCATGTGAAGGCAAAGTGTCTGGGAGAAGAAAGGAGTTCTTACAGTCTGATAGGTTACACCTGAGGGGGTTTTGGTGTTTGTTCTTTAATTTAAAGCCCAAATTGTGTAAAAGGTGCACACTGCCACGTTGGAGAGTTACTGAAAGAGAAGCCCTGGGGTACATACAGGGTGAGTGTGGGCTTCAGCTTGGAAGAAAAGCCAAGTGAGGGAGGCAGAGAGGTTCTGTGATGCTGCCACCAGAACATGGGTGCTCACACTCTACGTGTCTGTCCTCAGGATGGTCCCACGAACATGCACGCTTACACATCTCTCTGAGGCTGGCAACCGAACCATGAAGCTTCCCTACAGGGTTTTCCCCGTGACATCCCCTTGTCATTAAGGCGAAGACAGAGGGGAGGGAGACTAACCCTCTGCACAGAATGCACGACCCAGTGTTCATGATGTGGGCCCAACTTGCCACTCTTTCCAGTGCTGTGATTGTTTCTAGAAAAAGACGTGTACATAATTATTCACAACAACATGCCACATGCTCTGTTTTTAAAAAGCACCACCCTGAGTAGCCGGGATCTAGGTTTGAGGACATAGCATGGGATGTGGAGATGATGTTTTAATTGGGATCTCAATTTCTTCACCTTCAAATTGATAAAGAAAACCTAGATCATCAAACCATATTGTTATAATAGAAGTGATGGATGCTCCAAAAGCTGTTTGATTTTGGACCTGTGGCTATTATAATTTAAATTACCTTACAATAGGCAGAATAATAAATGGCTTTAAAGATTTGCATCAGGAGGCATTAGAAAATTACGTACTTTCTTCCTGTCTTCCCATGTAACTCAGGTTTCAGGCAGGTGCCCTGTACCCATCTAAGCAGAATTGCTTTCCCAGACAGACCTAGAGAAAGGAAGATCATTAAGCAAATGAGGGAAAAGGATTCAGATAGCAGGCCAAGCTCAAAGGAAGTGTAGAGCATAGGCGTTGACTAACAAAAACAAGCAGGAAACAGGATTTGCAATTGTATCAGGAAATTAACAGAATTTCCTACTGAAAGTTGCTTTAAAAAATAATGATATACACCCCAATAAGTCTAACAATAAAAATTAATAAAAAAAATAATAAAATTAAAAAAACAAAACGATATAGCTTCTTCGGTGTACATCTGGGACCTAGGTAATTTTTGCTGATCCATGTCACCCCAGTAAATTAAAAAAATAATAATGGTATAGTTTCTGACATGACAAGAAGTCCAAGGTTGTTTCAGAGGCTTAACAAAGTTCTCAAAGACTCAGCTTTCGGACTGGGCATCCTGTGTTTTGGAAATGCTTTATGTCTGATCTCAGAATTGCAGACACAGAGTCATCATAACTAGGCCTGACAAAAGAGAATGGTGTGACCATAATCGCTTATACTCACTAAAGTCCTTCCCTGGTGATGGAGAAAATGATATCCAACCTCTGAACAAAAGTGGGGTTCTGTTGGCAAGGAAGTAGAAATGACAGTTGGGTAGACAATCAACCCTTTGCCATAGCAACAAAAGTTTTGTCTGAGGACAATAAGAAAAAGGCTGAATTTGGTTAAAAAATAACTCTTCATTGACTGCAGTCTATGTCACATTCAGGAAATCCGTGTGTGATTCTTCCAAACCGACACATTCTCTTCTTAATTGAAGAGGGATGGGCTAATTCTGTGATACAAGTTGGATGGAGATTTTAGGATGCTAATTTGGGCTTCTGGTTTTCATAACAACAGATTGGTAAGTGGAGTACGCAGTAAATCTCAATAAGGAGTTGCTTTTTTTTAATTGTTAAATTGATTGGGGTGACATTGGTTAGCAAAACCTATATGTACAATTCTACAGTGCATCGTCTATGTGTTGCATTATGTGTGTTCACCACCCAGCGTCAGTTCTCTTTCCATCACCCAGTGTTTGACTCCCCCCACTTCCCCTCTCCCCCCTTACCCTCAGGTAGCCGCTAAGGGGTTGCTTTAAATTCTAGGAATGATGGGTACCCTCCACTTATTAGTCCTGCCATTAAATTATGGTATATGCAGGTCCATAAACATCTGGTAATTCCACGTGGAGGGAGCCCAACTGTCTCCTAGATTGAACACCCCACCTAACTGGTCAGAGCCAAGATGCAGTTCGCCTATCAGCTCCGAGCATAGCTGTTTCAGAAGGAAAGGAGCCGCCACGCTCACTGCACATTTACAAACCACAGCCGTGGAGTCTCGGTCCTTCCCCACGCATCTGAGTCTAAGGAAAGCAGCCACAGCCCGCTGTGTAGGCATAGGAGGTAGGCTGCCCACAAATAGCACAGGAGACAAGGCACTGTGGGCTGCTAACACAGGGCGCCCGCATGATCATCGCAGGCCTACGTCCAAAAAGATGACCGTTAAAACAACAAACAGATGGCATCCAGGACAAATAGCATCCTCATGTGGATGGCCCAAGGTCTAGCAGGAAGGGGTAGGCGGGCAGCCAGCACATGCCGTTAGATCCACAACACAGCTGCGATTTCAGCAACCACCAAGAGGATCCGTTCACATGGAAAACTCAGGTCCAGCCCAGTGTTTCGCTAAAAGGTCCGTAACTGTGCAAAGTTGCCCTTTTCCCACCTCCTCACAAAAGCAGCGCCAGCAGAAAACAACAGTTGCAGTTATTACAGCAGCGTGACTTGGGCTGCCAAGCCCAACTGCCTCAAAGATTTAAAGAACATTTTCCTTACTTAGGTGTGGAGCCGTCCTAAGCCCTAAAAGGAACCTGCCCCCACTGAGTTCAGAATGGGATCCTAAAAGAGCTTGTCCGGATGATTATTTGGCTTCCTGGCCCCTGGGAGCCTCCTATTCTCTCCTGGGGAGAGGCGGTGGTGGCTATGGTCAGATCCAAGGAGCTTTGGACTCGGGGTCAAGATTACAGCCTGTTTTCTTTTGTCATAAACTTAATAACCTCTTTGGGTCTCTTCTTGAGTAGTAAAATAGGGCCTACTTCACAAGATTATCAAGTATCAAATGATGTTTAATCACGTGAAATTGGAAGGATTTGGTTTGGCAAATAGGGTATGTTTATACAGATAAACACCACCTCTGATCGTCCTCAAGGCGTCCTTAGAGGAGAGAGGTACAGCCAAGTACAGCGATGTTATTCACCGGCCGGTCTTCGCAGGCAGGGGTGGAGGCTGGGGGAGTTTGCGGGGCTGGAACTCCATCCTTGTGATTTTCTAAAACAGCAGTCGAACCACTGACCTTTACCCACACACAGACAGCAGCATCACACGGGACAGACTTTATTGCAGCATCGGAACCAACGGGAAGGCCACCACCTTCCCTTCCACACCGGAGCAGCTGCTGTTGGAAATGTGGCGGCTAAGAGTCTATGCGCGTATTATTCCTTTCTCCGAAGACTACCAGGCAATCATTGTCCAACGCCACAGCATGGGAAGGGAAGGAGACACACGGAGAAAACAGCTGAGGAAATGAATTTCTGGAAACCTAATGCCAGAGAAGCTCCTATGAGTGGACATCCTGTAGAGTTGAAACAAACTTAATTACCATCTGAACAGGTTTTGAGCTAAACTGACTTTCTGGGTTTCAAGCAAGGTATAATTTACAACGTTGTGTCTACAAGGAAATGTATTCTGGGTTCCAAATGACCGATTTATATATGAACTACGGCAACGTGACACATTTGTAATTATCGTCATAATTGGGGAGCTTTTTGAATATTTTTTAAAAAGGCAAACAAAACCCCCAAATCAGTGGATGATTCATTTGCAACATCAGTAATTGAAGGATATGTAGAAATCTGGAATGATTACTCACAAAATGAGAATTAATGGTACTAAGAATGGTGAGAATTTTGTAGGATAAACTTGATCTGAAATTAATGTGCTAGAACAGATTGATCTAACCATTTTAAGCTGCAATATTTTTAAATTATTTACAATTATCTCTATAGACTAACCAAAATTTTGAGTGCAAGATTGTGTCATTAAATATTAACTAATTCAATCATCACAAGTTCAAAGAGGTTATTACTATTATTCCCAATTTTACTAGAGGAAACTGAGGTATAGTGAATCAAGTAATTTGCCCAAGGTCACATGGGAAGCCCGGGCATTCTAACACCCAACTTTCACTTTTAACGTTTACCTTTATGCTAAGCTTTTGTATTCAAACTCTTACAAATCTTTATAGATTTCTCAAGGATTGCCACAAGTTTCTTTAAAAGGATTTACTTAAATAAAGTTGATGCATTAAGTTAGCACTTGTAATTTCTAGAAGTTAAAATGCATAGTCTCGTTTCACATTTTTGAAAATTGGATATGAGGTAACATGAGTCAGATGCCATCATCGTAGACTTAAGGTCATCTGCATTACAGAGAAACTAGAAAAACTACTTCTATCACCTGACTCTTTGTACTATCAAAATTATTCCAAACAGCCTGCTTCTTAGGAGGCATAAGACAAACAAGATAGTGGGCTCTGTACTCACAAAACTGAGTTTGAAATACTTTACCTCTATTTCAACTTTTATCCAGTGAGGATAACCCATATTTTGCTAAGTTGTTGTGAGAGACACCATCATCAACAAGGTCATCTCAGACGTTTGAGTCATAAATTCTGTCTTGTACTTAATCTGCCTATAAAATGGAAATCCTAATGTCTACCTCACAAAGGTGTATGGTTTGAGGAAACGTGCAGAACACTTTGTGAAATGTGTATAACTTCCCACACTGTGTTTTTAAGTGGTTAAGCCATAGCTCAGCTGAGTGGTGGCATTAGATGTGTAGCATTTCCTGGAGGCGGGGTGCTAGCTTTAGGTCCTCAGACTTTTCTAAATTAGAATGGCCTTGTTCTCCAGAAGTACTCCAAGTTCTGTGTGTGTCCTCTCAGGTCAGTAAACCTTGCATAAAGCCTATTGTATTCTATTCTTCTATTCTATTCTACTCTATTGTATTCTAATGAATAGAAGTAGGAGGGATAGCAGAACTCAACTATCCTTAACTGCCAACTAAAATACTCGGTGTCCTCCTGAAAAAATTGAATCCCCTTTCTCAACCACAAGAAATATGAAATATGTGCCAATGATCGTACAAGTTCTGACTGTGGTGTGATAATTGATCACAGTTTATCTCCCACTTACGTTACTTTCAAGATACACTGCCTTGGCCTGAATGACTTTGGAAGAACTTGGAAATTCTAAGATCTGTGTTCGGTGGTTAGAAGTCTTTGCAGACTCAAACCATGGGGAAGTGGAACAGGTCTCCCCTGCCAGGGGCCCTGGGAAGACGGACTCCTGGGAAAACGAGCCCTGACTTTTTTTCCAGGTTCAAATAAACCTGGGGAAATTTGATAGTTCCAACAAAATAAATGTGATTGGGCTCAAATGAGAAAAAACACAAGTAAATCTCAAAGGTTAGTGTGTGTATGGGGGTGGAGAGGGTGACTCAGGAAATCAGGCTACATTGAAGGGTTGGGTTTTATTCCCTTCTTGTTGAAGATGTAGTTTTCCTTGTGCTTTCGACAATTCCCCCAAAACACGAAGCCATTTAGTTCCTACAGAATATTCAAGAAAGACTTGTCTCAGCCAAGCCCCTCCCTGTACAGATGAGAATCTCATTCCCATTGGCCTGTTTCTCCATGTGATTTGTCAGCGGGGATCTTATCTGACTCACCTGGGTTATCAGGCACTTCAGAGCCAGGACTATAGCATGTTTAGAGCCGGGACTATAGCCAGGACTATAGCCGGGACTATATGAAACTCAGAGGTTATTAGTACTGTTAGCTCAAGGAAGAGAATGTGTCCTGTTTGTGCATTCATAAGCCTGTGAACAATTCTCTAGGATTACAAAAATGGAAGGTACTGCATGCATACCCTGGAACAAGGAATGGCAGTCCACCCGGGAAAAGAGGAAGGTGTTTTCAAGGACCCATGGAACTACCCAGGCAGTCCTTTCAAGTGGAATCTTCCAGTAACTGGGGACAGCCAACAAAGCTGATGGCCAGGTCCCAGCAATGTTTGCTCGGGGCCTTGCCCTTGAGCACATGGTGGCCTTGGGATGATTTATGGTAAGAATCTCACACTGGACCACAACCCCAAGCAACTGAAACAGGAGAAGAGTCAGGATATCAGCTTTCAGAAAATGAATCTGAAGTAGCTTAGCATTATTGAGCCATTGTCCAACAACAGAGGCCACCATGCAAAAGGCCAATTTTAAAATATAAATGAGAGTACTTACAGGTCAAGGTTTACACATCAATCCGAACCAAAAGCCAAGAGCAAATGGTCTTTCACTAGCTCGTCCTGGAAAGCTTTTGTCACCCTGATTTGAGGACACACGGACTCGTTCCAAAGTTTTTAGAATTGCTATGGCTCAGAATGGCTGCATATTTTCAAAACCCCATCATCGAAATGGCCTGGAAAATACCGCACACTTGTATCCTTGCTGATGCAGTCTAATGGGGACACATAATGCGCCAGGCACTGGCTGGGCACAGTATACTCCCACAGAATCTGCATGACCCACATTCCCAGTCATGTCTTTTAATATAACTGAATACATACACTATGTATACTAGTGTCACTCGTTAAAACAGGGTTTTGTGAGAGGTCGACGAAGTGGCAAGAAATGGTACCCAGTTCACAACAGTCAGGAATCGTTTTTATAGAAGACAGAGGTGATTTCTTTATTAGAAAAACATGCCGTATCTAAACACAAGATCCAAATGACAGAAGACCTGATACATGCCATCTCCGAGGAGCCTACAACCAGGCTAAGTGGAAATAAACGCACACGCCCGTCACCAGCACACGTACACACGTACGTACGAACGTACAGCTCGTGCAGTACGCAAAGGCTTAGGAACACGTGGGGAGAAGGGCAAGCGCACCCACACGTGCGTCCGTGTGCACGTCCTCCTTAGAGCCATAACAGCTTTCCTTCCTTTTGCTCAGCTCAGAGAAACTCTGCGTCCAACACCGTTTCGTGTTAACACTGCGCATGGGAAATGCCACCAAGGCAAAGTACATTTTCCCGGGAGTCGTTAACTGGAGGTATAAAGAGTGTTTTGCATTTTGGGGGGACGAGGGGGGAATCCACACACACACAGAAGTTGTTACGTAACGCTTGCCACTGAAGTGTAATGTTACCAGGAAGCTTCCTATGCGCCAGTTTACGCTGCTGACGAGGGCGGTCAGGATGAACAGGTGAACAGGGCTGACAGCTCTTCTAGTCCTAGAAGGGGGAGCTCCAGAGCACAGTGCAGTCTGGGTTTCAAGGAACTCTCTCCTCCCCAGTGACAGCGTGCTCCCTGGAGAATGACAGTCCCTGGAGGGGGTCTCCTACTGGACCCTACAGTTCTCGCTGGACTCGGGCTGAGCGTCGGGGCTGGGGGCGAGCCGGCCTCGCTTGGCCCTCAGGCCCTCCCTGGGGCTATCGGCCGATCTTCTCCCAGGAAGGTCAGTGACCGAGAGCGCCGTCATCGGGGGGTCCCGGAAGGGGGCTCCTGGGTCCACTGGGCTCAGGTGACCGACCTTGACCTGCAACGAAAGCATCTCTGTTAGTGGTTTCGATCCCATTCACATTTCCACGGCATGAAAAGTACTTGGTTTTGTCAAACAATTGTACGGTCAGTCCATCCTTCCTTAGGAACTGTATACAGTTTTACTGTTGGTCTTCCTGAAGGTCAGGCCTCACCTAACAGAGAAGCTGGGGGACGTCAGACACGACCTCTGGTGAGTCCCCTTGCAAACTGCCCTTGACACCTCTGATGGCACTGTGACAATCTCAGACCAGAGGGGAAGCTCTCAGAGGGCAAAGACACGTCATGTCCTCTTTACCTCCGCGTGCCTAGTGTCCAGAATCTGCTGGACCACCCGGCAAACGACGCCTCAGAGGGAACCCAGACCGGCTTCTGCTGAATCCTGATCGAGCCCCACTGTCGCTTTGATGAACATAATGCAAATAGGGAGCACGGAAGCCATATGTACAGCATGTAAGAGACCCAGCACCGGGTCCTCCTGTCATGGCCTTCTGACGCCACTCCTTGCACTGCGGTTTGGTTTCCACGTTGGAGCTGGACGACAGCGGGAGGGCCGCTATCTAAGAGCAAAGTGCAGTGACAGTAAACGCCCTTCCTGACGTCCTGCCTTTTAAAGGAGAGAAGGTGCTCAGGAAAACATGACACGAAGAGGCAGGTGAGGGGGTGGAGTTGCTGGCAGAGTCGAGACTTCCTACAAGGTTGACACAGGAGTGCAAGACACAGGGCCAAAAGGAGAAAGGAGTGTGGCAGACGGAGTCCACAGAGGCTGCCCTTCACCAATGTCAAAGGCATGAGGTGCAAATTTGATTGTAAAAACAATTTAAAAATTGGAGGGCATGCTCTCCACAAGGCCACCTTGTGCTCAGCGTGCACCCCGGTCCTAAGCACCCCGCGCCCCGCCTCCTGCAGCAGCAAGCGAAGGGGGTGGGAAGGGGTCCCCATGTAGAGGCTTTCCACGGGAGGTAGGTGGCTTTGAGGCAGTGAAATACTTTCCATTACAGGAAACACAGCAAGTCTGGCCAACAGATCCAATCCCTGGAAAGCCTGCCCCGACCTCGGCGCCCGCACGGGGCACTTGGAAGGAACAGCCTGGAAGGATCAGCACTCAGTGGAAAATCACTGTCCATGGAAAGTTGAAGGAAAAAGAAAAAGAGTTTTCCTGGTACTTTTTTCTTTTTAAGTAGAAAGTGATACCAAACACAGGTGTTTCCCTTGAACCCAGGGAGTCAAATCTTTACGTTCCCCACAGAATGTGAGAGAGAGAGAGAGAGAGAGAGAGAGAGGTGACAATGGGGACAAAAGTGAATCTGAGCTAGTAAAACTCTCCCTTGATCCCAATTAAATAGCCCAAGTCCACCCCTTGACTTCCCCTACACCTCCAGATTCAATCTCTCTGATACTAAACTGAGAAAACTGTAGTCTGTGATCAGAGTTTAAACTGTGGATTTGACCCTCGTGTTGGTTAGTTAGCCTCACACTTACCTGTAACAAGATGAGGTCAAGTTCACCGAGCACTGTTCAGTGCACCCCTACCCTAATGGCCTCACAAGCTATGTCTGCGGCCACAGCAGGGAGAAGACGAGTTGGGGGGATGGCACAGTGAAAACAAACCTCATTAGTAGGGAAAAAACACACAAGGCCCCACTAACCCGGTGACTGACTCTCACTGTGGTCATGGTGTCACCGTCACCCTCTAGGATTTAGCGGCCGGTCCTCTGGCCCTGACTGCCAACCCCACGTTCATTTCAGATCAGGTGCTCACACAATCCTGGTCCCTTGTGCCCAGCAAACGAGGGGATCCTGGGTTTACTCATCCCAGAGAGAGACCAGAGAACATGCCTCACCTAGTCTGCATCTTACCCATGTTCCCCTTCGAACCTGTCAGGTGGCACTAATGGTCCTGCTAAATGACCTCAGGGATTAGGATGCTCAGAGCTCAGCCAGGCTCGGCAGGTGAAGCACCATAATCCCGAGTTGCTCAGTGAGTGCTGTCAGGAAACGATGCTCGGCTCTGTATTTCTCAAACTGAATGTGAAATAGGCTAAACGGATGAGGCGAGCCTTTTGTAAGGCGGCTCAGAAAATGCTGAATTAAATTAAAAATCGATAGGCTGGGTTTTGAAGAGTTTGCATCTAATCACGAAGTCTCCCAGAATCAACCTCGTCTCAGGAGGAAACGCCCCACCCCCATGCATTTGCACAAGTTCACAAAACTGCTCAGCACTTCCTCGCAGCTCAGGGATCAGAGGTGGGCAGGAAACCATGGCGACCACTTGGCACTCTCCAGCAGCGTGGAGAGCAGGCCCCCTAGTGTGCAAAGCCCTTTCTCTTTGAGGATAAGTCCGAACTCCACATGCAAACTGCTTTCCCATCCATGTCTCACAAAAGAAGGGGGGAAATGCCCGGCGCGGGGATTTCCTGAGATGAGTTCCTAACACAGCTTTAAACCATAGATGGCTGCAGTCACTTCAGGACATCAACAGCTCCATTCATTCAACAAATACCTGTTGAATGTCACACCTGTGTTAGACACGGGGACACAAACCATAATCAGGGACTTCACAGAACTTGTACTCAGAGGGCAGGTTTTTAAGCCAGTCATCACGATAAAATGAACGGAGATAAAAGAGTGGAAGTACGGGGTACTTACTACCTACGTGTCTTTTCTGTTTTAAGAAAGCTAGACACACATGTGATCCCCCCAAGTGTGAGACCAGCAGGATGGACACCAGCAGGTAGTGGGGACCAAGGAGCGGCTCCCAGTCCCCCTTCTTGAGGCAACGGATTGCACGTCAGGGGTTACCTTGTCATTAAGAGCTTTGCATAAGCCTCTGGAAGCTTCCCCTTTAGGGGCACTGCTGCTTTCTGGGGGAAAAAACCTGTGCGTATCGTTACGGAACATCAGGACCCATTCCAGTACACTCTCTCCAGTGTTTGGTTGTCGCCAGCATCCAAAAGCTAATCTGTGCGTGTGCGTGAGAGACAGATGTCGGGTAATTGATAGGAGAGGGGAAATCGGCACAGAATGACTTCTAATAAATACAAGTCATGGATGGGCCCATTTTAATGAGTGAAAAAATTTCAGACCTTTCTTCCTCACCCCTGCATTTAAAAAGTTTTTATTGTAGTGTAAGTTATGAACAAACTTAATACTAAGTATAAATTCTTTCATGCGTACACCTCGTATACATCGGCCTAACTTTGCAAATATGTTCTTGTGTTGATGCAGCTAGTCATCGATGACAGCGTATTTTGGTAGCCAAAATCCTCACAAGGAGGATGCCTGCTCACGTAGGAATTAGGCCATTCCACAAATCGAGGTTACTACCCTTTCCAAGCTTTGTTTGCTGGTTCAAAGCAATCAGACTGCATACTTAACCAAACTCTGACAAAAAAACAAGTTATAAAAGTTTTAAAATTCTTGAAGCTCTTCCAGCCACTTCCAACAACAGTCCTGTGACCCCTAGTTGGCCAAACACCGAGTAAGACCTTGGTGTTGAGAGACAGCAGGCATTAAATAACTGGGCACGTTAAATCTTTATGACTCTTACTTTCTTCATCCTTTTATAGTACTATTTACAGTGAGAGGTCAATAAAATGTGAGATCACAATAAAATACATAGTTCGAACCTAGGTAACCCCTGGATTTAGTTATAGAACAAGTGTATTAGGAAAGCACCTCGTGTAATCACCACGCGACCCCTGTCCTTTTCTTCTGTGACACAGTGATGGTAAAGCAATGTGGGTTACAGTGACAGAACAAAGATTTGTTAAGCACACCGCTATGCCAGTCTTGTCCAACCCGTGGCCCGTGGGCCACATGTGGCCCAACACAAATCTGTAAACTTTATATATATATATATATATACACACACACACATATATATATATATATATATACACACATATGTGTGTGTGTATATATATATATATATATTTTTTTTTTTGCTTTTTGGTATGTGGGCAGCTCCCTGGCTGGGAATTGAACCCAGGCTGCAGCGCTGACAGCATCAGCGCCGAAACCTTAAGCCGCTACACCATCAGGGAACTCCCTGTAAACTTTCTTAAAACATTGTGAGATTGTTTTTTTAAAGCTCATCAGCTGTCATTAGCGTATTTTACTGAGGCCCAAGACAATCCTTCTTCCAATGTGGCCCAAGGAAGCCACAAGATTGGACACCCCTGCTCTATGCTTTAAACAACACTTACTGGGCAGTTTACAAGGTACACACAGATCACTTGGGTCCCAGCCCTGCCCTCAACGATCAAAAATAGCCAAGTCTGTAAACAGCTCCTTCCTTCACACATCTCCTGAAACAGGTGCTTTCTGCAGGAAGCAAAGGGGTAAAAGACAAAGAAACGGCAGCTGGCCTCGTGGGCGACAGGAAAAAGCATGAGGCAGTCATGACCAATGCTTGTGTCAAAGCAAAACTACCTCTTCAGACCCTCCGGAGGTGATGCTGAAACCCCCCTCCAAGTTGCATCCAGCACTGCCGTTTCCCATTGGACCCTTGGAGAGGGCCTACTGGATCCAGGAGGCGGCTGGGCAGCAGATGATGTAATGCTCCTCCTCCGTCTGCTCACTACGGACTTGTTTATACCGCGCGGGGGACGGGCCTGAAAAGGCTCCTGCGTCCCAGGGCGCCGTGTCAAACCCTCGCCCAGATCACACCGCAGCTTCCTGCGTGTCGAACGGAGCTGCGTGTTCCCAGGCCTTTACCTTTTGTGATCTGCTGCCCCCAGCTGTCGGTTTGGAGGTCTCGGCGTGATTTTCTTTGTGGACACTCAGCGGGGAGGGCAGTAACTTCTGGGCCGCAAGGCGGGGGCTGGTCCTCGTTGCCATGGTTGTCCTTCGCAGGACGTAAGGGCTTGTCTTGCCGGTTGGGATATCAGCAAACCCTAAGGGCAAAAAGGTGCCTGTCAGCGCTGCCAGGTCCCACGTACCCACGGTGGAAAGGACGTTCGAGAGGTAGTTCGAATCGAGGTTAAGTGCGACCCCCAAAACACCTTCTCCTGGCCACAGTGGACAGAGATTAACTTCACAGTTCCCCTGGGAGCTGTGACACTGAATAACCAACTACCCAATTTTCTCTTATTAGAAACACAAATAATAATAATAACCCCACACTAGGAAAAAAAGGGGAAGATAATATTAGACAGAAAATGGTTTTCCTGCTCCTTCGATGTGGACACCTTTAACTCGCTTTTTTCTAAGATCTAAAGAAAACACTAGCAGGCCCTCCTGGAAGATTCGGATTGGGGGGCAGGGGGAGGGGGGGCAGTAAAAAAATGAGTGTACAATGAAAAGGCAAGATAAAATAGGCCAGTTCTTGCTTCAAGGGGAACACGGTGACTTGTCTCGTGGAGACCTGCTGCAGGAGAGGTTCCGCCTCGCTGAGTGATTTCAGCCACGCACGCCACCTGCCTCGCAGACGAAACTGACAGGGTTGGGGCTGACCGTGCGGGGACACCAGTTGGCACATCCCACACACTCCAGAACATCAGTGGCTAACTGAAGTGGCATTTATTTTTTGTTTTTAATCCTTTAAATAGAAAACAGGAGAAAAGAGCTATTTGGTGGCTAGATTTCCCGCGGGCTAGTGACTCAGAATAGCGCTTCTCAAACTATCTACAGCAAAGAGTCTGTTTTGATCACTGGGGATGGGGGGCTGAGAGGGTGGGGTGGGGAGCAGTGGAGGGTAATTATCAATCTGCTATGGAATGGTACTTGTGTATAACACAGTAAGAACGAATCCACAAAAACATGATGATGTGCCGGGATGTCATGGCAATGTCAAACTGCTATGAAAATGTTAAACTCTTACTCTGGATTTCTGGATTTTTGTTGTTGTTGCTGTCAGGAAACCACAGTTCCTAGACTGGCCCCAGTCCTTGGGCTACACTTGGGCCACTAGGGGTTAAAGAAGAAAGTGGTGAGTGGCTCCCACCAGGGGTGGGCCTCATGTGGCTCCTCCAGCTCATCTACTCCCTGTGTCCAACGCAAGCAAAGACCAGAAAGCTTGAAGGATGTCTTGGATCTGGGCATTTTTCAGCACAAAAACATCACGTTGTTTTCAAACCTACCAGCACTTTTTGCGGTGTGACACAAATAATTAGATCCTAGTCATTCTCCCATGACAGAAAGAAAAATAGGTACCCTGACAACTAAGAAGCAGGCTGCTGATTAGTACTGTTCCACCACAACCTGAGAACCAAACGCTCCTACCTACTGGCGTGTGAATTTTTGTGTGGACTTTCGAAAGAACACAAATAGCTCCGTCTTTAAATCATGCGTACCTTTCTTTACAACTTCTGGAAGCCCCTCGGGCTCAAACTCGGTGTCCTCAGCATCCCTGGCATCCCCTGCAGGGTGGATGCCAGCTCTGACCACTTTCCTACTTTTTTTAGAAAATGTCTCTGGCGTAGGAGACACTGTTGCTCCTCCATTCTCCCGGATCCCACTGGACCTCTGCCTTTTCCCTGAAGCTTTGTTTTGGCCGGACGATAACTTCTTTTCAGGAACAGAAGGGATCGGAGATGACCCCAGGGCACCTGAACTCAGCAAAGGAGAACTCTGGAGGTTAAGTTTGGATGGCTGGGAACTCAGACGAACAACCTGTGTTTCTAACATCTCTTTGGCTCTCTCCAGCTTCTCGTGGCTTATCAGCAGGGAACAGTACTTATCCAAGTACTCGTCCGCCTCCTTGCTTTTTGCTTCAAGGGTTTCTTTCAGTTCTTTCACCTCGGTCATTAATTCATCTGCACTGGCACCCACCGCAGTACCTGTCAAAAATAAAGCGACACGTCATGTCAGGTGATGCTCCTCCGGTTGACACGCGGCATCCTAAAGCAGAAAACCTTAGGCGTGTTCTTTGATTTATTTTTTTCTTGAACCATCAGAGCATATCTCTACATGTTCTGATGGTTCAAACAACTCTTATTTGGGAGGGAACATGTCCAGGTACACGTTCCAGTCGATTACATGACTCTTATTGGGACAGCTTATTAAAATCCATCTAAATCTCAAGCTCGTATTTTAGCCAACCCAGCAGACTTTCTTGTAGTTACTCGTGAGAGCAAATGAATTCATTCAGCATACTCCTTACTTTCCCCTGTCCCTTCTTTCCATCACAAATGAGTAAACAATAAAAGCAGGTAAAGAATATCAGTGTGTAATGGCTGTGGGAGACAGAAGGGGGACAGTGACAAGGTAAGTCCAAAAACAGCTCTGAAAACTATTTGGAAGCAACCGAGGGTCTGGGGGACAAAAGCTTGGGGGTCACTGTAAAGGTGCAACCGAGTCTTGGTCAGCTTGTAGCTGTGGGGATTGGCATTAAATCCATTAGAAAAACTCCCTGGAACCTCAGTGTGCCAAGGACACTTCTCAGCAGGCAGTACCATCGACACTGACACGGTCCCCCTGCCCCCCTGCCCAGCTGTGGTCCAGAAGAGCCAATCACAATACCTGCCATCACCCTGCCACACTACGGGCCTCAGTGCAGAAAAGTGACAAGAACAGTTGTCATTTCTTCTCTTTATTTCACCTCACACCCAAACATAGAGCCCCCCAACTCCTCCATTCAGTTGACCACAAGGATGAGCCAAGGAAACCAGACTCAAGCGTTCACACATTACTAATGCCAGCTCAGGTGCCCATCTGGCTTCGACGTAGGAACTACGGAGACAGGGACGTGAAGCACTTCCCTTAGATGGCCCATTCGCAAAAAGTGCTGCCCGTTTTGTGTGCCTTCCAGACAGAAGGTGGAACGACGCCATGTCCAAGTGCAGGCTTCCTTCCTGATCGTGTTAAGGGCTCCGAGCTGAGCGCAAATTCCAACACTGGAAAATGGACAATGGCTAAAAATCCGCATGCGTGTTAGCATAGAGCACGCGACCCTGCCCGTGGCGACCCAGCAGGGTGTCACCAGAGGAAGACAGCGGGGCTCAGCGACGTGCCCCATCACCACCCACCTGTTTTCTGTTTGTCTTGTGCCGATTCTTCCAGGTGAGACAACTCCCTCTGCAGCATCTCCTTTTCCTCTTCCAGCCGCCTACAGGACGTGATCAACAGCTTTATTTTCCCCTGGATGCGTTCGTTTTCCTTCTTCAGCTGGGTCGTGTATTTTAGATTGTCCGTCTACAAAACAGATCCTCCTTGAATTTAAAACCGTGAATTGCTCTAAGCTCTCTTTATGAGAAATTCATTTATAAGATACAATGATCACATACTGTACGTTTAAGGATTACCGTGTTCAAATAAAATACACATATCTGAAGATGCATAAAACAAGTCACCTGCTCTTAGTTTCCTCAGTCTGCCCAGTAGATACCAGTTCTGTCACTCCCCTTCCTGGTATCAGCAAGCATGGATCCTAAGATAATGTTCTATCACGTCCACTATGCCTGTGTTCATCCAAATGGGAATCACAGCTGGGGGTGAGGTTAGGGGGTCCATGGACATAACCTTTTTTATTTCTTTTTTTTTTCAATTACAGCTGATATTCAATCTTCTATTATTTCGGTTGTATAGCATAGTGGTTAGACATTTATGTAATTTACAAAGTGATCCCCCTGATAATCTAGTACCCACCTGGCACCACCATAGAGTTATTACAATATTATTGACTATAGCCTATGTTTTATGTCCCCATGACTATTTTCTAACTACCAATTTGTACACCTCTTAATCCCTTCACCTTTTCCCACCCTGCTTCCCAAGTAAGACTTCAGAACTGCCCACCAAACTATTATTTACAGCTGAGGGGCCTGCCTGGCTCTATTAATGGCTTGATCTTCATGTCCATCTGCAGAAGTCTTTAACATCTTTTAGTTTGAGATGATTCACTAAGCAATAGGTAAAGTTTATTCAAGCTAAGAGACCATAGGCCAACCACTTATTTTAAAAAATAAGTGAGCACAGAATTGTTGAATACTATTTGACTACAGAAAGCTTTTTCATGAAAATGACAGCTCCTAATTCAATACCCTTAAAAACATTATCCTGTATACACCATTCTACGCCATGAAATAATAAGAAATAAACTCACCTTGGTTTTCTTTAGTTCTTCTAAAATTTCAGTAGTTGCTTTCAAAGAATTATTGAGTTCTTCTTTACTGGACTTTAGGAGGTCCATCTCCACCTTCTGTGAGCTGAGGCATTCTTCTACAGAAGTCAATTTCTCCTGATATGTCTGGATTTCCAGCTCATGCTAGGGGAGAAGAATGTTAGTTTAGCTAGGAGGCTCATCTACAAAATATTGCAAGGAAAAGAAACAAAAAACTAAACAACTATTCCAAGGACCATTTCAAATGGTCTCTGAGATTCTCCCACTCTTCTAGTCCACGGTGGAAACCGATTTTACAAGATTAAGTCATAAAATGGGACATATGCAGGTAACTGGGGGAAAAAAAGATGGTGAAGTTAATGTGATGGGACTCTTCCTAAGGTCACATAATGCAATGTTAGTGCAGAATTTCGACAGTGCAAGAAAGGCCTCATCATCATGATCAACACACGCTGGCCAGCTCCCCAGTAACCAAACCCCACATGTTACCTGTTTGTTTGTATCCAGAAGCAAAGCCTGATGTTTCTTTTCAGCTTCCTGGAGCTGCAGCTGATACTCAGCTATTTCTCCTCTCATCTTCTCTTGCTTTTCCAGCTGGTCCTTGTGCATGCAATCTAAACTCTTCTTCAATTCACTATTTTCTAGCATGAGCTCCTTCAATTGACCCTAATGAGAAAAAAAAAAGAAAATCATGGGAAAATAATTAAGAACCTGGATCTGTTATCTTTTGTTTCAATTAGCAATAATCGCGCCTTCGATAAACCTCATTGGCTATGATATTGCCACTGCACAAAGCTTGTTATCCTTTGAAAATACTGAGTACTGAGGGGGGAAAACAGTTTACAGGCAAGACAAAAATCTATGTAAGATAGTGCCATCATCCTGAGTGATGTATTCACCTGAGATGTGACTTCATCTTGGGTGACAATTTCCTCTGCTCCAGCCTAGCCACCCTCAAAGCTACATCCACTGGCATCACAGCATCTCTGAGACCTCAACGTCAACTAACCACTCTGAACTGTGCCCTCCTAGGCTACGAGATTTGCTTATCTAGTCCCACTGCAATCATTCCTCAACCTCATCAACAGCACCGAAACCACGAACGCATTACTGCAGCCCTTCCAGACTGACGTTTTCGTCCCCGTCCTAACCCTGTAGGAACTTCCTTCCAGATGCCCTCGGCCCTTTACAGAGTCCCAGCTCTGGAAGCATCTGCTGTTTCCATGCCTGATGGCAAGGAGCAGTTCCTGCACGTGTGCATGTACACACTCTGTCCACGCCCTCATCTCACGTTCATTCAGCCACTCCAGCCCGAGTTCGGCCCGACTCCACGGCACCATCCACCTCCACGGTGCAAATTGGAGCCCTCTCAGGCCTCGTCACACTTGAACTCTAAGGAGGTCTGAGGCGGCCTCCACTCCCGGCTCCTGGGACACGTCCCCAGTTTGCCTCATCTTAACTTCTCATTTTCCTCCTGGCTCTTCCTCCTCCGTCTCACCCTGCATGCTGGGGGTCCCATGGGCCCGGCCCCGAGCCCCCTTCCCTCCCCATCTCTCTGTTCTACCACTCCCCTAGAGTTTAAGTACTACCCCTGTTCTGACCGAGCGATGAACACTTCCACCCCAAACCTGTCCTCGTGTATTCGGTGTCACTGTAGATTTCACTCTATTTCTTTACCACGGCCTTCCTTCCTCGCCCGTCTTTTTGCACACCATTTCCCATCGGATTCCAGCCATGGGGCCACCTTCCAATGTCTGAACAATGCAAAGATCCTTCCAGTCTTGAGACGTTTCCACACCACCCTCCAGCCCCAGCAGGCTCTGCCCTCCACCTGGCTCATCCTGCAGGTGACCCTCCGACCCCTATCCAAACTCGCTTGCTTCCCAATGATTCTCCAGTTCAGAATCATCTTCCCTTTACAGCACCTAACAGTTTATCATTTCATGTTTCCTATTTAATGATTTCTCATGTGTCTAGACTGTAAGCTCTGTGAGTACACCCATGGCATTAACTACGGTTCAACATTCTACCCCCTGACCTTAGCAGTGCTAGTACTTGTCAAATGAGTGAGTGAATGGATGGATGCAGGAAGCCATTGCAAACACACACACTCATCTGTATAATCTTGAGGCTGAATGCCTCACTTTCATTTTAGTAGAGCCTATAAATGAAATACAAACAACAATATAGTTCTGAGCTGCTCAGTAGCAAAGGAGATTTCAGCAGACACACACTCAAATACAGTCCATAAGAACTCCTTCCATATCAGCATTGCCAGAAAATTCCTTAAGTCAGCAGCTGAGATGATGTGCCAAAATGTTTCAATGTTCATTAGCTTCAATACAGTACTAAAGAAAAGCACCAATTCCCCCAGTTTCTTACACAGTATCATTTGAACTTTTGTGCTGATTCAGGGTCATGATCACAACCGTACTTGCTATCCTTTTCTAGGTATGACTCAGAGACGAAGATCCAGAGGACAGTACAGACATAGGAATGTTTACCCTTTAACTGGGTTTGGCAAACAGGTTTCATTTTTCTGCCAGCTCTGCGTGCATGGTGGCTGTGACCTAGGCCTCAGTGGTAGGAGGGTTAGGAGATGGGGGTGCTGCATGCGTCCGCAGTGTCTGCTCTGAGAACAGCAATGGGAGTGGCAGCCCCAATCCCAAAGATCTGCCACATTTGCCCTGCCCTAACAGCAGCACCCCAGGACTGCTCTAACTTTCCATTTCACCGTGACTTCCTTTCTGCTAATCTGTTAGTTCTTAGCAAGAGGAGTGCATGTATCGGTTCTTAGCTACAATCTGCAGCAGGTAGGAGAGCAGCCTACTGCCACCCATTTCTGATGCGAGTTAATGGAATACAGAGCCCTCTTCTATGAAAGTGTCTGAGCTCCATAACAGCTATGCTCACGTGTTCAGAAGCGTGCCGTGACACCTCTGCGCTCATGACAGTGCTGTCTGGTGAAGATTACAAGTCTGACTATGACACCCGTGTGCCGTTATTTTTCTTCAAAAGCTAAAAAGAGTTTGTGCATTACAGGTCTTACAAGAACAAACAATCCAGTGGGCACACTGAATTATCAGAGTTAATGACTCTGTCACAGGTTAACTTACTTTGCTGCTCATTATTTCTTCCGACATTAAACTCAATTCCTCAGTGAGCCGGGTTTTCTCCCTACTGAATTCTTCTTTCAGTTCTGTCGTCTTCTGTACCGTCTCCTGCATTTCCCTCTGCAGCTCGGTTTCCTTCAAAGCCATGGCGTTTGCCTGAAATGTAATCGTTTGTTAGGACCTGCTTTTGCTTGTCCATTTTGATCAGATCAATCACTCTGATACAACATACTGATGACATCACGTTAGCCTTCCGAAATAAAGTGGGACCTGGCTAATCCTCCCTCTACTAAGCCACCCATGTAATGTACTCTCAAACCCTACTGGTGACCTTACCTTTCCTCCTCAGCGAAGAATGAAAGACAGCAATAAGGAATGGAATGACAAGGACAGATGATATCACTAAGTCTTAAAATCCTTCATAAAGGTAGTGATTTGAATTAAATTTGAAAATCAGAGAACACTGTCTGCGGCAGGGTCTTGGATCCCTGCTAGTCCTCACTGCCACTAATCTGCAGGAAAGTACGCCTACGGTGAGGTCAAGCCAGCGGATGCTTTACTGCTTGCATTTGCTCCCTGAAGTCAAAACGGAGTGGTGTACTTCCTCCGGTCATCCCGGTCTGAACTGCCGTCTCCTACGAGAACTGAAATTCCTGGAATGTAGTTATGATCGACTGTATTTTCTAGATACTCCCTTTTTTCTTTGACTACTTGTCCAGTAAAATTTTAATCTGAAGGAATCGCTTTTCTAGATCAGTAAGTCAGCACACAGGACAAAAACTTGATTCTTCATTAATGACTGAGGCTTGTGATGGCAGCTCTTTCCCCTCTTTAAGGGCTAACAAAACTGGGTCCGCACAAAGAGAAGCTACAAAAGACGGAGCTGGAAGCACAAAATCTCCAGGGCACGCCCCAAGGAGCAAGGAGGGTTCTGTTGGTGACAATTATATCACTACCTTTAATAGTTCTTTCTCCTAAAGGCAAAAATGGCAGGGCAGAGGTGAAAGGGACCCCTTCTGATCCTAGCTAAATACTGTCATCCTCTCGATAGCAGTGGTTCTCACCTGGGCATGAGGAGACTGCTATTGTGGGGGGCACCCCCCAAAACCCCAGGATTATCTTCTGGCGGGCGGGCCCCTGGTAATACAGGCTTTCCCCACTAGGTGAGTGTTCTAGAAACACTCTGCAGTCCTCTGCATCAGTGGACCAGCTGGCGTTGTGAGAGGCTGCGTTCAGCTTCAGTGAACTTTCCTGGAGACTCTTGCAACACATTTGCCCATTTCCTGATGGGTGATGTACACGAACTACATGCGACTCAACAACACACTTGCCCACACCGCACTCAGTGTTCAGCAGTTTTGGATCAAAAACACCTGGCATGACCCTCCCTCACCCCTATGCCCCACGCCCCCTAGTCACCCAATGTCACCCCAGGCAACTTTTTCTTTTGTTTCCCCGATGACAAAAGTCCTCAATGGTAGACGTTTTGGTGATGGGGAAGAGGTGAAACAAACCAACCAAAAAGTGGCAGAAGCACTAAATGGCACCAAAACTGGTAACTTCAGAAACTGTTTTGAGAAATGCAAAAAGCACCCCAATAGGTGTATTGTACCAAACGGAAGGTGACCGAATTCACCAATTCCAAGGTTTTCTAGGTTGCCCTTGTACTGCCCTCATACCCCACACTGCAGCAAAGGGAGGTATAATTAGAGCCACGATCTGTGTGTGACCCACCGCTTCTCCCATGTCCAGGTGCCACAGTGAAACCTGGGCCACCCACAAAGTTCCCCAGGTAAAAGCGAGCCAAAGCCGAGAAAGAGCCACTACGGCCAAGGCAGCTCAATATCCCCAAAGTCTCGAGCCCCCATAAACTTCGGGCCTTTACGAAGTGGGGGCCAATCCTGCAAACATCACCCACAAGGGCATCTGGCTCACACGGTAGCTTCCCCCTCCTCACGACAACATGTGCGAACGTAGAAAAAGTCACTTACCTTTTCAACCAAGGCTACTTTTTCCACTTTTGTCACTTCCAGCTCTTTCTCTAGAGCCTGGTAAGAGGTCTGCAGTCCTTCTAAGGCGTCCTGCAAGCTGTCGTTTTTGGATTGCAGCACGTGGCTCTTCTGCTCCAGTTCCACCGTCAGACTCTCCAGGTCTACTTTTTGCTTCTTCCAAATTTGCTGCTCTCCTTCCACCTGGGACAGTTTGGACACAAGCTGCTCTTGGTCTTGAATTTGATTTTTTAATACACCGATTTCTTCCTCCTTCTTCTCTAGTTTCCGTTTGGCGTCTTCGACTTCTTGAATGAAGCCGTTCACAGAAGATTGCAAAATCATGCAGTCACTTTTGGCCTCCTCGAGGCCTTGGAGCAACTGAGCCTTCTCAAGTTCAAGGTAATCCACCTGACTACTCAGATGCTGTTCTTTGGCCTTCCAGGTCTCTTGGTCATCGTGCAAGGCTGCCACTTTCTCACTGAGCTCCTTTAATTGGCTTTCAAGCCTTTCCACCGCAATCTTAGATTCTTCTTTCATCTGGACCATTTCTCGCTCTTTGGCTTGCAGTAGGTTTGCAAGTGAAGAATTTAATGTCTCTAATTCAGAGACCCGACCTTGCTCTTCTTGCAACGCTTTGGTCAGATTCTCTTTTTCTGACCTCACGCTCGTAAGGTCCGACTCCAAGTCTCTGAGATGCGGGGCCATCTCCTCTATTTTTGCTCTTAGGGTCTCTGCCTCGGCCCTGGAAGTCTCGGCCTCCAGAATTGCGTGCTCGTGGTTTGTTCTGGAGAGCTCGAGCTCTCTCGCCAGGCTGTCCCCTCTGTTCTTAAGTGACTCTGCATGCTGCTCGCTCTCCTTCAGTTTTCCCATGACACGGAGCTGACGTTTTTCATCAGCTTCGAGGCGGGCTTTCAACTTCTCGATGCCGCTTCGCAGCCGATGGACTTGGGGCGCAGGGGACCCCTGCTCCTCAGTCTCGCCCGTTTCCTGGTCATCACACAAGGCTGCCACTGCCTCGTTTAGCTCTCTCAGTTCTGTGTGAAGCTTCTCGACCGCAGTTCTAGATTCTTCTGTCATCTGTCTCGTTTCTTGCTCCTTTTCTTCTAACAGACTTTTAAGCGAGGAGAGGCACGTGTCTAATTCAGACAGTTGCCCTTGCTTTTCTTGCAGCTGTCGCGTCAGATTGTCTTTCTCCGACCTCAAGGTGACAAGGTCCCCTTCCAATGCTTTCAGGCGCTCGCCTGTGGACTCCATTTGGGTTTTCAGTGTCTCCAGCTCTGCTTTGGAATTCTCAGCCTCCAGGATCACCATCTCTTGGTTTTCTTCTGACATCTGCAGTTCTCTCTCCAGGCTCTCGACTTTATCCTGAAGCGAGTCGCTCTTGCGCTCACTTTCTCTCAGCCTCTCCAGGACCTGGAGCTGCTTCTTGTCGTCAGCCTCGATGCGGACCCTGAGCTTCTCGATGCCACTTCTCAGCTGCTGCACCTCGTCCTGCGTGGAGCCCAGCCTCACGGCCACCTCGCCTTTCTCCACCAGCGCCGCCTGCAAGGCCTTGGCCACATCCAGCTTCTCGTGCTCCAGCTCACGCAATTTGCTCTGCAGACTCTCGGATTCCCTCACAAGCGCTTCCTTCTCTTCATTCAGTCGCCCAGTTCGGTTTTCCAGCTCGCTTTTCCCCGAAGACAGTGCCTGGGCGTCCTCTTCCAGACGCTGCAGCCGCTCCTGGAGATGGGCGTTCTCCGCCAGCAGCTCGCTGACATCAGAGGACGCGGTCTGAAGGAGCCGGGTTTTGTCCTGCACCTCGGCCGTCATCTCATCCACGCGATGGAGACACTCCTCCCGACAGCATTCGAGGTCCCGCAGGTTGGCCTTCATCTCTTCAGACATCAGATCCAGGGCTTTATTGTCTTCTGATAAAGCAGCGAGCTCTCCACGAAGGCGGTCTGTCTCACGTGTGACCACAGAGAGTTCTTCCTCAAGACGGGTTATGACCCGCTGCTTATGTTCGTTGTCTTTTTCTAAACACAGCTTCTCTGCCCGAGCGAGCTCTAAGTCAGCCGCCGCAGACGGGCCGTGATGCCCGGCCTGGATCCTCTCCGGCTCGTTTTCCACACCGAGAAATCGCCCTCGCCAGCTGTCACTCGCCTCGGCCGCCGTAGTGTCGGGAACGTCACAGGACAGCTGCTTGGGGCCCGCGTCTGAACTGGAGTCAAGGCCTTCCGAACTCTCTGCTCTCCGGTCCAACTCCTTGTCATCACAAGAAAAGGATGCCAATTTTTCAACTAAATCTGATTTTTCCTTCTTAAGTTCTTCAACGAGTTTCCCCAATTCCAGGCATGCTTCAGTCTTGGTGGCGAGTTGCACCTCCTGTAAGCCGAGCTTTGCGCCCAACTGTTTTATTTCACTTAACAAAATTTCAACATTTTTGTCACGTTCCTCTAGGACACGAAGTAATCTCAAATTCTCATCGGATGTCTCTTTTACCTGCAGTTGGAGATTCTGAATGGCTACCCGATTCTCCGAAACATCTATAGGTACCAAAGCATTGGGACCAGCAAGTGACGACTCAGAAATGCATTCTGGAACGCCCTGGGTTTTGTCTTCCACCAGGGTCTGCTCCCTAGATCCTTCTCCTGTGTGTCTGAGTGCACCCATCTCGGTCATCTTCTCCGTCTCTAGACTAAGGTCCTGCTGCACATCCTTCTCACGAATCCAATGCACATCTGGCTTCGACGTTCCCTCTTGAGCTTCCGAAGTCTGTTCCGATTCTTCTGTGTGGAAGCTATCCTGTCGACCCTGAATATCCTGCAGTTGTAATATATAATGAGAACACATTTTATTTTTCAAGAATCAAAATTAAATAGGCTTAATTAAACTGGCCTCTCGCCCCTGCTAAACACATCTTTTCAAATAACATATTTCTCACCAGACTCCTCTCTCCATGTACATATTCAACACAATTAAACAAACATTCAGTAAGGGTTCTCTATGGGCATGGCTTGGGGGTTAAAGGATTCCTCACGAAGCCAAAACCTTCAGTCATCTGATCATCTACACTGGGATACATTTAAATGCCATGGTTCCCCACGCCCCCTTGCTAGGACTACTCCAAGTAGCTTAAATATAAAATTTCTCTGTCTGATTATCAAATGAGATGCTAACGAGTTCCACATACAATGTTGAGCTTTCACCTTCAGCATTTCTGCTTTTCAAGAAGAGAAGGCAGTTAGGGTTCACGACCAGAGGGCCAGCCCAAGGACTTAAGCATGGAGCCAGCCCTTACTATGCAGATTCTTAGGTAAATCACATATCTGGACATCACCTGCCTCTCGTCTGTAAAGTGTGGATCAGCTGCTGGGACTACAAATGCTGTCCTCTGACCTCACACAGGCAGACAGGAATGAAATGAGGCTCGTCCATGGTACAGCATTACTGGTTTAGCTGGTGGACTAGGACAAGGTTCTGAGTAACCAATTTCATACTCAATAACGAAAGAAACATCTTTTGCAACAGCTGATACCAAAGTATAGATTTCAATCAGAGCAGAATGTTAGAAAATGACTCAGTAATATGTAATAAATTCCTGTATGTAGTCTGAAACGGGTGAGAGAGGTTAAAATTCCTATCACGTTACTATTCATAGGCTCAAAATTTAATATTTACATGTGCTTTGTTAACTCAAAGAATGAAAACATACAACATGCACACCCTGAAGATGACGGTGACTCCATAATATAACTTTCTCCAGGAGACTTAAAAAAACTCTTTAGTAATTTCCCATTGGATAGTTTTAAAATGTAATCACTGAGGAAATTTACCTAACCCCTCCAAAAAAGATGGATGTTCCTAAAGTTCGGGTTTGCTTTTTAAAAAAACAACTTGGGTATATTTTGTTTCTATGTCCTAGAATCCTAAAAGTACTTTAAGTTCGATTCAATGTTCATTTGAATTCAACAAACATTTCCTGAGTGACTACTAGGCATGCACTTAAGAGAAACAAAACGTAAATCTGTGGACTTACGTCTTCTACGTCAGTGCCAAGCAGAGACCGAGTACTGAGGTCCAGTCCTTGCAGCTGGAGTCGTGCTACTTCGAGCTCCAGGGACAGGTGTTCTGTGTGTCGCTTTTCTGCCGCCAATTTGGACTCCATCTCCACAGTCACGTTCGTCAGCTTCCGTTGCCACTGCTCGTTTTCTGACAAGTGCTGCTTCCTCAGAGAGTCGAGTTCTTCCCTTTGGGAACTCAGTGCCTGTTTGAGATCTTCAATCTCCCCATTCTTCATAATCTCCTGACTTTCCATTTTCTCTTCTAGCTTCTTGAGGGACTGCAGGTACATCTGACAGAGGGTCTCGAGTTCTGCAACAGTGTTCTCCGGGGCTGATGGGATAGCTTTCTCCGTCAGATGCTCCTCCTCCAGACTGCTGTGAGATACCTCTTCCACGCTAGACTGGTTGGTGGAAACACTCCCTTCTAAGTTATTCAAGAGGGATGTTTCTCCTGGCAGTTCTGTAAGGTCTTTGTAAAAAGACAATTCTCCCAAACTTGTAAGACTAGGGCTGTCAGCCATGCAAGAGAATGACAGTGACAATGAATGCCCCTCTCTGGGTTCCAGCATCCCTTCCGTTATCAAGTCCCCTTGAGAGTTTCTCAGACTCATCGACAAGACCGAATTTTCAGCCTTTAACGTGTCAATGTAGGACTGGAGCTCTGACATCTTAGCGCTCATCTGACTGTGCTGATCGTGGAGAATTTTGTGTTCGCTTTGTAAACATGAGAATTTCTCCTGCAGTTCAGCAAAGTGCATCTGCACTTCTTTGTTTGACAATGTCAAGTGCTCGTAGAAACTGCCGTCCAAAGCATTCACGGACAAAGACTTCTCTTCATTCTGTTGCTCAGCCAGCTCGCCTTCTGGCGTTTCTTTCACAAACTCATCTGGGCAATGACCGTTTTCATCATTTAGTGTTTTCACTTCATTGACTAGTTTCTCTACGTCTTCGGCCATTTTACTAGTTGCCGTGATACATTCTGACCTCGAATCATTCAGCTCAGACACTAGTTCAAACTTCTCGACCTGCAGCTTTTCACACATTTTCTCCAGCTCGTTCAGCTTGTTCATCGCCGTCTGCAGAGAGCACTGGAGCTGCACGTTGTCATTCTGGCTTGTTGATAGCTCGTGAAGCACTGAAATATACTTCCCTTCTGCATCAATTTCACCGTCTTGAAGGCCACTGATTTCTTGTGACTGGGTGTCTCGCTGCCAATTTCCAGTTTCTAGCTCTCCTCTAATCGTCTGCAACTCGAGCTGCAGGGACTCCTTCTCCTTCTCACTTTCCTGAAGTTTGGATTCCATAGTTCTTATCTTAGCTTCTAACGCTTCCAATTGTGCCTTATAACTGTCTAGAGCAGGATCTTTATCTCCAAGATCCATCGGAAGCTGAACATGACACGTGTTTACCTCCCTCTCTCTGTCTTTCACAGAGTCACTCATTGTTTCCAATTCTAGATTTGGGTGCTCAGGCTTCGTCTCCATTAACTTCATCAGGTGCTCATTCTCTTGCAGTAAGGCATTAACTTCCTTTTGCATCTTGCTGTGTTCTTCCTTTAAAGTCACAATTTCTTGCTTTAAACCATTAGCCTCGCTCCTGGAATTGTTCTGAGTATCTGTGATCTCAGATCTCAGGTCTCGCTGCACCGCCTCCAATTCTTGTATTAAACTCTGGTTTTTTTCTTCAGCTAAAGCTAATTTTGTCACAAATGCTTGCTGTTCCCTTGCAAATGTTTCCTTCAGCTGTTCCAATTCACTTTTTTGATTTTCGCAAACACTAGTGCATCCATTTAGCAAGCATTCCAATTTAGAGCTCTTTTCTTGCACCGCTTTGTATTTTTCACTGAGATCCTCAAATGCCTTTCCCGTTTCTTCACATTTTTGCAGTAAAATAAGTCTTTCTTGCTTGTACTGATTAGATAACTCTGACATACTGTTTTCTCTTTCAACTACACACTGTGAAAACCTCTCACTTTTTTGGAGTAAGTCCACCTTCTCCTGATTTAAGGTTGCGTTAATGTCCCTGAGAGTCCCGTTCTCTCGGGTCAGCTCTTCAATTTCCTTTTTGTTGAGAGACAGGATGGAATTCATTTCCTTTTTCTCTGAGCTCAGAGTTTCAGATAAAAGTTGTAGCTCCTTCAGAGATTCTTGAAGTAAATAGTTGCTCTTCTTTAACTCTTGAATCTCTGCTTGCTCCGTTTCTAATTTTTCATTCAAAAGTTTCAGCTCTCTTTCCTTGTCCTCCAGGGCAGCCAATGAGTCAGCAACAACATTCTGATGGACAGAAGTGTCATCCTGTAACTTACTAATGCGTTCACCTGTTTCAGCCACAAAGCTCTGATGCACCTGTTCGGCTTTGACGAGATTTTCTTCTATTTCTCCTCTAATCTGCACCAACTCTTCACACTGCTTTTGCAGGTCTGAGTTCATTTGCTTCTGACACGCTAATGAAAATTCAAGACAAACGACTCTGTTTTGTAAGACGGCTGAATTTTCTGGACTTTGGTCAGCTTCTCCATGGCATTCGCTCCTTTCGGAAGGCATGCTTCCTTGTCCTCCAATTTTATTTGCAAAGGAATCATTCATTGCAGACTGCTGTTCAAAAGCCAGAAGACTTCTGTGAAGGGACTCATTAGTCACCGAGGCATCACCGGATTTTAGCAGAGCCATGAGGCTCTCGTATCTGGCGTGCAAATCTTGGTAATGCTGGTCTTTGTCCACTATTTCACTAGACAGCAATTGAAGTTTGTGCCCTAGTTCGTCAACCTGTCCAGTGAGCTCAGCAACTTTCAAGCACATGTTTTCTATTTCCTTCTGATGTTTCTGATCTGAGAACTCGGCTTTCTGCTGTAATTCTGCGTAAGCCTGTTTCTGTGTCTCTAATTCCATCGTCCTGCTGTCAATCACGTTGTGGAGGTTTCTCATGTCCACATTTAGGTTTTCTCTTTCTGTCTCCAATATCCGAACTCTCTCATTGTATTCATTGCTTTTTATTTGTTGTGTCTTAAGACAAGTTTCCAAGTGATTGATTTTACTCTGCAAGCTTTCTTTTTCAGATTCCATCTGCTTTAAAAGTTGTTCATTTTCACTTTTCCAATGAGAAAACAGGCTTTTCTCTTCTTTCAAGTCTTCATATTCTTTCTTTTTTAACTCTAATGCACTCAATAAAGCTTCCGACTCTCTCTCTGTTTTGCTTAACTTTTCAATCAGTTGCTCAATATGATGTTCCCTTTTCTTCAAAAGGTCTTGAGAACAATCTCGTTGCTTTTCCAGATCGGCTATAGCAAGCTTCAGCTTCTCTGATGTCAAGGAATTCTCTTGCTGGTTGATTTTCTCTTGAAGATCTCGTAACATGGTTTCCTGAAAGGTATTCTTAGCTATGAAAAGTAAACAAAAACAAACAACAAAAAAACATTGTCAATGTTTTATATTTATTCTATGACAATTCTCAACTCAAAAAAAAAAAAAAAATCCAAAGAAACAGCTTTTCAAGCCCTGGAAAAACTGGCATTACTGCTGAAATATTCCTGCAAAGTAGATCGCCTGACAGTTATGAGCTAATATAAGGACAATAAGAAACATAGGCCTTTTAGGGATGGGAGTGTATTTGTTCATCTTCTTTCTAAGCAGCTTAATAAAGGGTTGTTGTATAACATACTGAATGTTTCCCAAAGTGCCTGCATCTTCTCTTCTTTTTCTTTGTGTTTACGTCTACGTGGAGAGTCATACCTGGGTTTATTGTGCTTCGTTGTATTGTGCTTTATAGATGTTGTAGGTTTTACAAATTGAATGCAAAGACTCTTCCACCAACAAAAGCATTACCACTTACTTGATTGCGACACTCAACTCCATTGCGGTGCTCTGCAACCAAACCTGCAGTATCTCCAAGGTGTGCCTGTATTTTTCATCTCTTTTGAAATACGTACTCAAAGAGAAAAATGATAATGACAGCACTGAAAGGAAATGATTCTGATTTCCCAGAAGCATTTTAGTAAAAAGCCCATGGGATTGAGCTAAGAACAAAAAGTAAGATCCTGTATGTATGTCCATAATTCCTGAGGCCTATGGGGGAGGGACCCAAAAAAACCCAGAATATGTTTATAAAAAAATTGTGTACTTATTCTTACATGCTTAAATTTCAATCACCTTCAAAGGACTCTCTGTGTAATGCAGTATACCTATCGAGATGCCTTTTTCCATGGCTCAAAACTGTTTCTGAACTCGCTGATGCCTTTTAGTGCTTCTGCTGTTTTTTGTTTCCCCTCTTCCACATCAGCAAAACATTTCCCTTTGAGGATTTCTTTCATTGGGGAAACAAAACACATTGCTCAGGGCAAGATCTGGTGACTAGGGAGGGTGGAGCATGAGGACTATGCCGTTTTGGTCAAAAACTGCTGAACACTCAGTGTGATGTGGGCAGGTGTGGTGTCACGCTGCACGTTGTTTGTGTCAATCGCCCGTCATGAAACGGGCAAACGCGCTGAAAGAGTCTGCAAAAAAATTCAGCTAAAGCTGAACGCAGCCTCTCACAGCCACGCCAGCTGCCCCACGGATGCAGGTGAGTTCCTAGAACCCTCACCTAGTGGGGGAAGCCTGCACTACAAAGGGCTCGCCCTCCAGAAGATACTTCCAAGTTTCTAGGTCCCCCCTCATGTATGAGTATAATTGAGGAGCAATGTCACCCCCTCATCCCAGCCCCTCACAGTAAGGGTGGTGTCTACAGATATGCGAACAATCTGGAAGCCTTCTCCAACTCCATTACCACCTTGTTTTCTGCGCAATAACTCACCTCTCCCCTCTGGTCCCACCTAGTTGAGAATAACCTCAATGTTTTCATTCACTAGTGACGGCAAGGCTTCATATTCCTCGAGTGTGTTGAGAGACAACAGAAGTTGAGTACCTCCATAGTAGATGATAAAGGCAGCATGTATTCTAAATGCAAACGTTACAGTGGGTAGAAAACAGTCCCTATTTGTAACCCATTAATCTCAGTCCCCTTACTGAGTAATGGTTCTCAGTAGACCACGAGGGCCATCAATCTCCTCTGCTTATGATCTCAATGACACTGGTGACCAACACTGAAAAATGCCTGAATCCTTCCTTTTCCTATGGTTTGCTTTCAAGAAAGATGGACATTTCTACCTACTGCTGTAGAAAAATTAACAGCTGTCTGGGGGAGATTGGAATTTCAACAAGAAAATAGTCAGAGTATGTGACGCACAATCCACAGGTCAGGTTAGAGTGAAATCCTAGATGTGTAAATACCCTAGGTGAGAAAATAAATGTAAGTAAAAGACATGTGGTACACACAAATAAACGTGAGACTAACAGCGGATTCATGTGGTGTGCTTGGCATAGTTCTGTGGCTTTAACATAAGGAAATAAAATCATTCAGTCATGCAAGCCATCAAAAAACAATGGTCACTAAGGGCTGGGACAACATGCATTTAACACAGGGATTTTCCATTATAGGGCCAAGGGTAATAAGTGAGGAGCCGAGCTGTCGGGATAAACTAACAAAACACACTTGAGACTCAAAAAACAGCACGCGAGGCAAGAGACAGCACTTTTGTAAATTATGGGAGATATTTACCCTTCTGGTTTCAAAGTGCTGGACACCAGGCATTTGGGGACTCAATGTGTTTCCATAAAAACCAAATGTCCAACTACCACAATGGAAACTAAAAGCCAGAAGAGGGAAATCTTTCGACACATCAACTGCAGACATCTTTCTGGGAGACTACGTGGAACAATTCAAAGAAGTTTCCAACGCCATTCCCCGCTCCCTCCTGGGCACATGAGCTTAGAGAAATAACCCGAACACACGTAGTTGCACTCACCCCTCATGTCTTCTGCCAAGTTCTGGCTCTGACTCAGACTCTGCTTGGTCTTCCTCAGCTCCTCCTGCAGGTGGCAGACTTCGCGGGCACTTTGCTCAGACTGACTCTTCAGGTAGCTGTTGTCCTTCTTCATTGCCTGAAGGGTACGGTACGTGCACTCGGTTATGATCAGAACAGGAGCTCGAGCCAATGAGGACTTCTGCCTTAGTAAGTAAGGGTCCCTAGAGGAGCTGTCGATGCACAGCATTTGGGGGGGAAGGGGGAACCACACGTTCCTTTGAGAACTTAAGGAAATTACACACTCTTACGTAAGCCAAATGATTTTATGAACACAACTTAAAAAGAAGCACAAAACCCATATTGGATGATAATCTTTTTTCCTCCAAGAAATGCATTTCTTTGAAGTTTCTGCTTGTTCCTAAGCTTGTTAAAGAGTTAGCTCATAAGGAAAACCCTGTCGATGCAAGGCTCCAAGTTCCTATCGCACCCGATCAACTAGATCTCTGCACAGATGTGCCTAGGAACCAAAAACTTCACGTGACAAATTTTTATTTTTCACTATACAACCATGGTAAGGTTCTCTGTTATAAGGATGTCTTTGTGGGTAAAACTGCCTTCCAAAAATGTTTATCAAGAAAATCTACAATGGGCCAGATGCTGGAATGGGCACAACTAAGATGTAAGTAAGCCGGTGTCTGCCCTGGGGGCACCCCCACCCTAGTCGGGGGAGATGAATACCAATCCCTGAATAACCACTAGGATGTGCTAACTACTGAGAGATGTGAGTGCGCAGCGGGAAGTCTGAGAGCAGCCCAGAAGAAAGCATTCATTCAGGATGGGGGAATCTAAGTCTTCATAGTGAAAACAGATTCTTTGGGCACTTGATGAAATGAAGCATCCATGGATCAAGGTGCAAACACAGTAGCAGAGATGCACATGCAGGGCCACTGCATCATCTAGGGAGACCTGTGTCTTTCTGAATGTTAAAACGAAGCAATTTTTGCATGCCAAATGAAAACACCAGCCCTGATGAACCACACCACAACTATCATAAATCCTCAATTTCCTCAACCTGTTTTACAACCTTCAGTGATTTTGTAAGTCCCTCAGCCTATATTATATGCCACCCTCAGGACCAGAGAACTGACATATATCATTAGAAAGTGACCTAACAGTGTCTCATATCGTTGGGGGTGAGGGGTGAGGGGCGGGGGGATTCATAAGGCTAACTTTTTATAAACTGCACTTGAAAAAATACCCCTCCGAGTAGGGAAAATTTCTGAATCTTAAAGAAACAATTAAGACCCATCCTTCAAAACCCTACTGCACGGTTATTAAGCAGATGGCCTTGGCAGTGATGTGCTGGAAGGCTGCCTTCAATTATCAGGCTGGTTCCTACCAGCAGATGGGTACGAGGTAGCAAAGCCAAATCCAAGAAGAGGGAGAATCTGGCGAGTAGAAAGTACTTGGAAACTTGGGGGCAGCTGCTCTCTGTGTTCATGTATATATGTTCATTTCAGCATCAAAACAAGACAGAGCCTTTTGTAGTTACGCTCCTGTCTCTTTTGTCCTAATCCTGCCTCCCGTCCACAAGCTCAATAAAGGGCCACTCTCACTGACCTCAAGGCTGGGAGGCTGACATTCACACTGTTTCGGTTCTGCAAAGAATGATCGCTAAGACTCATCGATGTGACTGACAAAGCAGCATCATTAAACTGTAGGCGCTGTAATCTCCTGTTTGCTCTTCAAGCTCAGGATAATCACCATCCAATGAGATCACAGATGTGAAAGGCAAGCTACCTTAAAGCACTTTGACAAGGGTAATGGGGCTTTGTTGGTATTTCTTCCCAAAATTTAACAGCAGCCAGATCTGTGTGATGAGTGCTAAGGTCAGCCAATCGAGTTCAACGTCAAGAGAGTAGCTAGAATTTAACCACCTGGGTTGACTTAAGCATTCTTATTTTGTAACTTATGTTTTCTTACCCTAAAAAATCAATCAAGTCAAATGGCATCTACATCTGAAGGCATTGACAAGAAAGCTGAGAAGACATCAAGGACAAAGCTGGATGCACCCCACAGAGGGAGCGGGGCGACTTATGTTTATGTGTCTCCTGGTCTCCACCCGCTTCTGTCCACACTGGAGACATTTACATGAATAGTAAGTTAAGTGGAAAAGATTAACATGTCATTCTCTATTCTGGCATGAGCTTCATAATTATTTGTTTCTAACGAAGAAATATTCAGCTAATCCTGGGACCCCACAGGCTTCCAATGCTCCGGCTATCACCAACCCAAGACTTTTAAAGGCCAGAATTTAGAAAATGAACATCGGAACATGGAGCCATAGGCTGCCACCCATCGGCAATTAGTTTGCTGTGAGGCTGCAGTCACTTAAGACTTGACTGGGTAGTTCATTACCAACAACGGGTTGGGCGCACAAGGACACACTCTCCCAGGCACCCCACACGGCCTCACAAGATTTGCCAAGCTGAGCACTTGTCTGGAAAAATGGAACAGAAACCCCGAGAGCCACAAGCCAGCATTAGACCTTCACAAGCTATTCCAGCCCACTCAACTCGGATTTAGGAGCGCACCAGGGAGAATCATTTCCTGGGGCAAGACAAAACAGACGTCGGCGACTGCGTGGTATTTCACAATCCCATCCACGAACGTGGCTTAACGTGTCCCTGCTGAGGCCAAGTCTGTAATGTGAACGAGGGATGGGTGAGAAGAATGCGTTTTCCCCTCCCACCTCATCGTTCCTGCCTGCCAGCTCCTTACAGGACCCAGTATCATGCAGGTCCCCATGCTTGGGACGGTCTCCAAGCAGGTATTCCATCTTGGCTATCAAATGATGGTACATAAGTTATGGCCGAACCCCAATGCTACGGGGCTGGCGTCAGATGAGTGCTTCATCTCAAACCTCCATTCGCTTTGATACTAACTGTTAACTTTTCCCTCTATTGGGCGATTAAATCATGTTTCCACCACAGATCATTTCTCTTCGTAAGCGGGCACATTAGTCTGCTAAACACGATGAAGGAAAATTTCAGGACAACTGTCACATTATTTTGGCGTCCAAAACCTATCAGCGCGCTAAACTTGTTTGTACTTGCTTATAATTAGATACAGAAAGATACCCAGAGTGATAGACTAGAACAGGCAAAACTGTGAATGTGAAAAATCTCCCATGCACTGTCCCATGCTCATCATCCTCTGTGCCGATGGGTGACAGCAAGCAGGTCATAGCAGTTGTGAAAACCACAGCTACGAGCAGGTGGGCCGTACTAATTTACAGAGCCCTTCTGTGCTGGGCAGTGGTCTAAGCACTTCACAGGCGCTGTCTGATTTCCTCATTAGACAGCTTTGGAAAGGGGAGTACTCGGAGCCCCTATATGCAGATGAGCAAAGTCAGACTCAGAAAGGGCAAGTCCTTGTCCCAAGGTCACACAGCAGGTAGGTGGCAGAAAAGCCATGCAATTCCACCTCTCGCTCAGTCTAAAGTCAGAGACATTGTTCTGTTAAGTTACAGCAGCACTCTAACTGGGTCAATCACTTTTCTGATCCTAATCCCAAATCAACCCTTGGAATTCTTGTGATCATCCTCAAAAGACACAGACAGACAGAAAGACACACACAGAGACAAATGAAGACACTAAAGGAACCCCCTGGCCCTGTGCTAGGGACTTCCACAGGACTGCCCTCAACGGACACTTAAACCCATGACATGCAAGTGCACCACGAGAGGCATTTCACTGGGTACAGGGGAGAGTTCGTCGTGGATGGCTCCACAGCTGACCCACCAGACCCTGTGGGGATGCAGCAAGTCTCCAGAAACACCTGCGAGAAGACGTCCAGGCACCAGTGAGCCCTGGCCGAGCAGACAGTTGAAGCGTTTGAGCTCTCTTCCCCAGATGACGGCGGTACAAAACACTTCCGCCAGGCAGCCCGCGGGGGCACGGGAGCCGGGCTGGCTGGAAGGGAAGCTCACGGAGCGAGGAGCTGGCTGCCAGTCTGCCTGTGGAAACGTTCGCGGGAGCATCTGCTGGCTCGTCCCTGCCGGCCAAAAGGCAAACATTTGTTTTGCCGAAACAAAACACTTTCATCTGAAAGCGTTCGCTGATGAACCCGTCCTCGGATACAAAGTTTTCTTCCACGTGGGTGGCTGGATGCAGCGTTAGGGCCCCTCTGAGGCTGAGCTCCATCCCGTCACTGCTTGGCTACTGACAGATGTTCTGATGTCACGATCACTATGCGCTGCAAGGGGGGGATAAACGCACGTGGACTTCCCGGCACAAAGAGCCGTTCTTGATAGAGAATTAAAAAAGAAAAACATTTAGTCTAAAAAGGTGACTACAAACTACTGATAGAGTAAGTGGACACTTTTCTTTCCTATGACATTTGAAGGAGAAGAAACTTCTGCTGCTCTGCTGGGCTTGTCTGTAAAGGACAATGGCCACTTATGGTTCCACTCAAACTGTTTCAGTCTAGTGAGTGTCCCTAAATGGTTCTTCATTAAGCCCTTGAAAATGAACTACAGGACACTAAATAAATTCAGAGAGAAACCAAATTAAAGTACATACAGGTAAATCCATTATCCGTAGGAGTGACATGAGGGTGTTCTTGTGTCCACACCGCTGGGGCACTGCATCCACCATTCTGTACAGACAACGCGAATCGATGAAGCACCGTCGGCCATACTTACAGACGTTCAACACGAAGTCCAGGGCGGGCTTCTGAAGCCAGAGTGATGTGATTTACAACTACCTGGTGTTTTTATAAGAAGGTGGGCTCTCGAAACCCTTCAGCTGTCATCACTTCTGTTCATTTAAATCTGTGACATCCCACAAGGTTTCTAAAAGTCAATGACTCAGAATCCTACCCTTGGAAAAGGGATTTACGTTATACATGCCATCAATTTTGCTTCTTTTCACTTAGAAAAGCCCTTGCTTCCTTCCCTTCTGGAACATTAGTGATTATATTGGAATAGAAAGTGAGAAAAAAATTGAGGCTATGGGGGAGGGGGGCAGGGAGGAGGGAGGAGTCAAACATGTGGTGATAGAAAGAGAACCAACTCTGGGTGATGAACACACCACACAACACACAGACGATGCCCTGTCGAATTGCACACCTGGAACCTATGTGATTTTTACTAATCCATGTCACCCCGATAAACCTAACAAGGAGAAAAAGAAACAAAAACAGAACAAAAAACCCCACTACGTCCTGTGTCACAGATTATATACAAAAGACTTTGGAATACTTTTGGCCAATAAAAAAGAAAGTCATCTATGGTCACGACAGGCTACTGAAGCTCTCCGACGCCCCCACGCCCCCCGAAGAGGAGTTGCCAACTGCCCGTCTCTGCTGCGCACTCACCTCACTGCTCTGCCTCAGCTCCCTCTCCTTGCTCTGGCTCGCCTCTAACGCTTGTTCGGATCTGCAGAAGTTTTGCTTCAACTCTTCCACGTTTTTTTCTAGCTGGTGTTTTACTGACGTGACCTACAAAGAGAAAAGGAGGCCCAGTTTCAGTTTTCTGTGCTTTCCTTTTTAAATAAGCATGTGCTCTCCTATAATAAAAAAAATAATCACGGCGTAAAAGAACTGACACCACCGACTTTGGCTAAGACTCTCACTGAGAGAGACAGACAGTGACTGCAGAGTGACAAGATAGGACCTGGACGTTCAGACACCGCGGCTGCTGGCTGACAATGGACTGAGGAAGGGTGCAGAGCAGGGGGACCACTCGGGAGGCTGGACAGTGACCCCAGCAGGCGGAGATGTCACCTTAGACCACATACAGCACCGGCGATGACAAAAGTAGCCCCATTCCATGTCAAACACAGGCAGACGTAAAAGTCAGGTTCACTCTTGGGGGATGGCACACATGAGGGTTTCTGGGGTGGCTGACAACATTCTATGCCCTGACATAGATAATGGCTGTAAGAGAACATGCCTGATAATGAGATTTATTGTGCAACACTGATGCCACAGAGATGTTTTAACACAAACCAGGTAAATGTACTTATCTGTCCCGCTAAGTGTGAGACGCCTGCTGCACACGCGAGAGGACAAGGCTGTAGATAGAAACGCGGGAGCCCTCGCTGTACAGGTGGTTGTGTGAAGCCATGAGATCATTTTTGAAGTGAGTCTTACATAAGGAGACCCTACTTTTCAGTGCTTTGCCAATTTGGGGGCACAAAGGACGTGGGAGAGCTCCCACCCCACCGTAACATGACCAAGAACCACCAGGATATCAGAGACCCCCAGGTCTTCTGATCCCAACACCTCACTCCCTCCTTCTCCAAGAGAGAGAACCCAGACCCAGAAGGGTGCAGTGCGCTCTCCTCTCTGAGGAGTAGGGAGCGTGAGCACAGAGCCTTGTCTCCTTAGAAGTATGCTACGTCATCTGCGGTAGGGAAATCTCACGTGTGAGCAAAGCAGGGGTCATGGAGGGGAGAGGGTGAGTTAGTGCCCTACTTTATCCAGTTCCGCCTGCAGGATGTTGTGCGTGTTCTTGGCTTGCTGGAGCTCCTGCGTGAGTTTGCCCTTCATCTGAGTGGACTCTTGGTCCAGTGTCTGGAAGCAGCGCTGTTGACGAGAGAGTTCCTAAAAAGCAAGACACAACAGACCGATGGTGGTTAAGAGGCAGGTTCCAGGAGGAGTCGTAACACCCTACCGGAAATGCTACGCTGAAGGTGCAGGGGACAGTACGGAGCCAAGCGGACCACGCGCCCCATGAGCGTAACTGGCCCCGGCAGTGGTCTCGGAGGGCCAGGCGGAGGAGTCTGCCAGCTGACGACACGGAAGTCAGCCTGTTTCCTCTTCACCCTCCCTCTTACATCCATCACCTCTGTTTTGACGTCTCCAGGGCAGAAAGAGAGTAGAGCCAAGCGGCCACGGTCAGCACTCAGCTGAGAAATCAAATACTCAGAAATGGAGCTTCAAATTTCAAACAGCGTACACCACTTACAGTTTGAGAGAAAGCACGAACCACCACTTAACTCTGAGAACCGCATAAGGGTGCAGTCGCTCTTACTGGAAGACTGGACCCTCTATCCGTGTGACACTTTCAGGCTAGCTCATCTGACACCATACCTACCGGAGGGGCCTCCTCCCTAACCTGTCTGCCAACACCTTCCCCGTCACATCAACTACTGTGCTAATGCACCTGCCAACTCGCAGCCTTTGAAAACAGCCAGTGTGTGTAATACAATTTCCTTCACAACAGAGTGTGTTTGAAAGAAGAAATGGGATGCTTTCCCACTCAGTTTCCAATCTCAAATCAGAAAACAGGGATCAAAAAAGGACATTCGGTGACTAAATCCCTTCTCCGATCAAACATGGAAAAGATGGAAAAGTGTGACAAAAAATACAGTGACCTCCTCCTCCTCACAGAGCACTTCCCCTCTGCTAGACACCCCACGTGATGATAAACAGCGCTTCTTTTCGAACGATGAAACCATGAAATGCCCACAAGAACCTTCTAGACAAACTCCTTGTGAATTCATTCACCTTACCTCTTGAAATTCCTTTTCTTTCTCCTTGATTTTCTGTTCCAGAGAATATCTGGCACTTTCTGCATTTTGTCGCTGACAACTCAAATCTTCAGTCAGTTTTTTCAGTTTTTGCTCCAGTACAGTACACTAACAACAAATAAAATTATGCAATACAAAATTATTGGAGGAAAGAAACAGTATTTTTGAATTTTAGAACAAATTAGTCCCAAGTTCTGGTTCAAGTTTGCCATAGTGTTTTGACATTGTTATTTTTTCACAAAAATTTGGGTTTAAAACGCTAAGCCATATACCCAAACCACAATTACTTTAGTGTATGTAAAATTTATGTATGGAAAATATTAGCAAACATGTAAAGTATCATTAGACTATTTCAATAAATGCTTCATAATTTGCACTATAAAAAACGAAATCAGCATGTCTGAATGAAGATTCATCTAATATTATGTTGCATGGGTATGAAGTTAAAATGCAGTGATGTTTACCTAGGTAATTTAGAGGCTGTAAAATAATCAAAGGGTTCCCATTACTCTCATATAGTAGTCTGTTTCAAGCATCATATGTTTTGTGGAAAATTATAAATATGAAAATACTTCTTTCCACAACACTCCCACTATGCCTCAGCACTCCAGAGAGTATCACAACTGGTTTCTAACCAAGCTGCCGTAAGCAACACAAAGAACATTCTTTTGTCCTTGTACATCACCAGTCAATCCTTAGAATATTTTCTTAAACACACACTACATCAAAATTTAGGATGCTCTTCTAAAATTAAATTGGAACAAAAAGGTCTTAAGTCTTCAGGTGTTGCAACCCCTTCCTCTGCCTTCCCCATGGTGTTCCCATCCTTACGCTTCCCACAGAACAGCTCCGAGGTTTCCGGGGCAGAACTCTGCAGACGGGTGGCGGAGACCCCCCGGTTCAAAAGCGATATGCCCCAATTTGGCAAATCTCTCTACTAATGTATGTCTCTCATACCCATTATAGTTTCATTTAAGACTAAGAGAAATTTAACAGAATTCAGAGGAAAAGAAAACACAACGTAATAGACCAGTCAGACACCCATTAACTAACCAAAGACGAAGAGAGAGAAGCTGGTCGTTAATGACCACGTGATTTTGTGCAACTATAACAACTGTAAAAATACCAATTTCATAAAGTAACATATCGGACCAGTGGTTCAAATTAATCCACTGTCTTGAACAACTAGACAGCTTTGTCATTAACCTTATTGTTTAAATCCCCAAGGAAAAGAATTACAGAAATTATTGGTAATAATACCTATGAATTCAATAAATATTTATCAAGGACCTACTACATGTCAAGCACTATGCTAGGCAATGGGGATACAGCAGTAAACAACTCAGATAAAAATCACTGTCCAAACAAGAGCCCAAAATTTTGATGGTTGACAATTCTGAGGGGGGGGAACCCCGCATACAGTAGGGTAGATGAATGAACCCTTGGCGCCCTCTGCTGGCCTCCTTCAAACTGCAACACATTCCAAAGGATCCCAGAATCAACAAATTCTTTTCTTACTAGAAAAAGTTAAAAAAGAGCTTCCAGGGGGTATTCATACTTTATTTTACAATTTTAATGAAATTCTGATATTGCTGATGCACAATCCATGTACGAGTAGCTGGCCACTAGGTGTCAGGAATGTTCCACAATATTCTAAAATGTGTCCAGTGCTCAAGTCCTTGAAAATATGCAGCTTCTGATCCTGGCACTCAGTGCTCTGGGCCTGAGTTTTTCATCTGTAAAATGTAGGTGCTGAACTACAGGTTTGCTGCCAGCCCCAATGCTCTGTTTCTACATGAGTCCAGCAGCTCTGTATCCCACATACTTTATAAATACTTGGAATAGAAACATACTAGAAACAGCTATGTTCACTAAAGAATATGGTATTGATTTCAGTTCAATTAGTCCATTTTATTTAATAGGCAATTCTAATGGTAGACCAGGGAATAGCATAAACAAATCATAATGTGATTTCAGCAACATATTTGACAAGGTCATATCATCCTTAGAGGCAAGACAAAGGTAGACTGAATTTTCAGTTCGGTGGATTTGTAGCTCACTGGAAACATGGGATCCAGAAAGCATCGAGTCTAAGGATGTGGAGGGATGACTAATAGAAAGCAAGCCAGAGCTGTGTTCTCAGCATCGTCGTACTCAAATATTTTAATTCATGATCTGCTAAGAAGAGACCTCATCAAATGTGCTGGATCCAGTGGAGTCCAACCTTTTGACTTCCCTGGACCACACAAGAAGAAGAATTGTCTTGGGCTGCACATAAAATAACACTAACAATAGCTGATGAGCTTAAAAAAAAAAAATTCCAAGTCTTCCTAACTTAGAAAACCAACTTACAGACTCAGACTGCATGAAGAGAATATATGGATCCAGACAGGTCACGGTCCCATTGACCCTCCCTCTGCTGTACCTCTATACAGCTAGGCAGTACTTAACAAGGATTTCTCTGTGCAAAGCACTGCACCAGAAGAGTATCAAAAATGAACCTGGACTACCACTTCTAGGAAGACAGAAGAGATGTGTATTTACCTATTCCTCCCATCAAGAACAATTAAAAACAATGAATATCACACTAAAGGAGACATAAGGAAGCTCTAAAGGGAAAGAAGAAGACTGATTGGCTGGGGACTTCTGGACCCAAGGTAAAAACATGATAATGGCGGCGGTGGGGGGGTGGGGGGTTGGGGGGTTGGGAAGAACTGTCAATCCAGAATCCTTATATCCCAAGGAAGTATTGTATCTTCCAGGAATGAAAAAGAAATCAAGACATTCTCAGAGAGAGAGAAAAGCTAAGAATCTGTGGCTAGTAAACCAACCCTAGAAGAATGGTTAAATTCCTTTCTCTAAACAAAAAGGAAATGATGAAAGAAGGAAACCTGCAAGGAATCAGGAAGGAAGGGGAAGGTAAGCAACAATATTAGTATTTGCTTTTCTTCTTCAGTGTTCTTAATAATGTTTTGATGATTGAAGCAAAAATTATAAACACTGTCTGATATGGTTCCAAATGTGTGTAGAGAAAACATTTAAAATTATATTATAAATGGGGGAGGATAAAAAGATGAAGTCAATTTTCTACATGCATTAGGCTAGTAAAATGACAACAATAGACTATGATACACTGTGTATATAAAGACTTATGTACCTCAATGTTCATCGCAGCACTGGTCATGGTGGCCAAGACATGGAAACCAAAGTGCCCTGCGACAGATGACTGGATAAAGAAGCTGTGGTACATATACACAATGGAGTATTACTCAGCTATAAGAAAAGATGAAATACTGCCATTTGCAACAAAATGGATGAACCTTGAGATCACCTCATGCTAACTGTAATAAGCCAGACAGAAAAAAAAAAAAAAACGAAGAACCACATGACTTCACTCATATGTGGAGTATAAAACTGAAAGGAACAATGAAACAAAAACTCATGGACACAGTCAGTAGTTTAGCAGTTACCTGAGAGAAAGGGGGAAGTGGGGGAGGAAGGAGGGAGAGTCAACTATATGGTGATGGAAAGAGAACTGACTCTGGGTGGTGAACACATAACGTAACACATAGACAATGCACTGCAGAATTGTACACCTCAAATCCATGTAATTTTTGCTAACCAATGTCACCCCAATAAGTTTAATAATAAAAAATTGTGTATATATAATGTAGTACCTAGAACAAGCACTATAAAAGCTCTATTAAAAATGCACTCAAAACACTATAAAATGGAATTCTAAAAAATGTTCAAACAACCCATAGAAAAGCAGAATAAAACAGAAATGAAAAAGAAATAAAAACAAAAATCAAGATGACAAACTTAAGCCATGACCTACCAATGATTATATTAAATGTAAATGGTCTAAATATGCTAGTTAAAAGATAGTGGAAGAGTGAATTTAAAAATATATCCAACTACCTGCGCTCTCTACATGAAACTCATTTTAAATATAATAATATAGACAGTCTAAAAGTAAAAAGACAGAAAGAAATACATCATGCAAACATTAATGAATGGAAAGCTGGAGTGGCTATATTACTATCAGATAAAGTAAACTTCAAAATAAAGAAAATTACCAGGGACACTAAGAGGTATCATATAATAAGGGTCAATCTACCAAGAAGATACAGCAATCCTAAATGTGTATGAACCAAAAAGCAAAGCTACAAAATATCTGAAGCAAAAACTGATAGAACCAAAAGGAGAAATAGACAAACCAACCATTATGAGAGACTTTCAACATCCCTCTCTCAACAATTGGTAGAACGACTAGATAGGAAATCAGGAAGGATATAGAAGAATTCAACAACACCATCAACCAGTAGGAGCTAATGACAGTTTCAGAACACTCTACCCAACAACAGAATATCCAGACCATATCCTCGGCCATAAAACAAAACCCAACAAATCTAAAAGAACAGAAGTCACAGAGTGCATTCTCCAAACACAATAGAATCAAACTAAAAGTCAGTAACAGAAAAAAGGAAACTCTCCAAACACTTGTAAACTAAACAAGGTATTACTAAATAATCCATGGGTCAAAGAGGAAATCTCAAGGAAAATTTTAAAAATATAATGACCCGAATAAAAGTTAAAATACAATATATCAAAATTTGTAGAACAATTAAGGCCGTAATGAGACAGAAACTTATAACATTAATGGCCTGTATCAGAAAAGAAGTAACATCTTAAATCAATAATCTAAGCTTCCAACTTTAACAACTTAGAAAAATAAGAGCAAAATAAATCCAAAGCAAACAGAAGGAAATAAAAGGGGAAAAAAAATCAATAAAATTGAAAACAGAAAATTAAAAAAGAAAATCAATGAATAAAAGAGCTAATTCATTGGAAAGCTCAATTACAAATCAAAATTGACAAATCTCTAGCAAGACTGGCAAAGAGAAAAATAGACACAAATATCAGAAACAAACAGGGAATATCTACAAACAACTCTATATACATAAATTTGACAATTTAGATTAAATGGACCATTCCTCTAAAACCACAAACTATCCCAACTCATATAATAGGAAATCATTTTAACAGCCATATAACCCTTCCAAAAGATGAACTAGCAATTTTAAAATTCCCCCAAGAAAAATCTTCAGGCCCAGATAGTTTCATGGAGAATGCTACCAATTGTGTAAAGAAGAAATAACACCAATTCTACACAATCTCTCCAAAAATTAAAGAGATGGGAAAACTTCCCAATTCATTTTATGAAGTTAGTAGTACCTCTGATACAAATGTCAAAGAGTACAAAAAAAGTGAATAGTTGACCAAGATCCCTCATGAATATAGACATAAAATTTCTTAACAAATTAGCAAATAAAACTCAGAAATATATAAAAAGAATTATACATGTGGCCAAGTAAGGTTTATTTCAAGGATGCAAAGCTCATTCAAATATTTAAAAAGCAATCAATGTAACCCATCATGTTGAAGGTATTATTTTATGCAACTATATATGACTCTACAGTTATCTTTAAAAGATTTACTTAAAAAAAAAAAAAAAAGACAGAAAGACACTGTCCCCAGGAAGCTAAGAGGAGATGGCGGTCTACACACTACAGTGTTTTGTACCTACTGCCTTAGAAAGAGCTAGAGTTTATTAGAAGTTGTTAATTCCTTAAGTCCAACAAGATTAAGTGGGCAAGGTTCTCAGTGAGTCTGACAATTAGCCAAGTGTGGGAAGCACAAGGTTAGAACACAAACGAAGACAATAAGGGGTCTTAAGGGGGTGCCAGGAGAAAAGCTCTCACTGCATTAAGAGATGAGGAAGGAGCTCACTCAATGAGGAGCATGTCAACAGTATTCCAAAAGGAAGTCGTGCCAAGCAGAAGGGCCGAGGAGAGCCAAACACTGGCCCAGGTAGAGATTAGGTCCAGGAAACATCCAACAAACACCGGTGGTCCTGGAAGATAATTCGTGTGTCTCCACACTGGTCCCCATGTACCATACTATCTGTGTGACCTCTGTTACATTTCCCGTTAGGGTGAAGTCTATTCCCTCACTGTTCCATCCCCAGGTCTAGAACAACACCTGACATACAATAGGCATTCATTCACTCACTGACTCATTTATCAAAAGAGTAATAGAAAACTGAATGAATAGAAAAAGACAGAATAGAATGAATGAATAAAAGAAAAAAAAGAGAAGAAAAACTACCGAGGTAGGTTGGGGCCAAAGAAATAGCAAGATGCTGCCCCCCAGCCCTTCTCCCCGTAAAACCCCTCAAATAACAGGCTGGAAAGCTTGGCCTTAATGGGAGCCTTAGAGCACGTCAGGAGCACAAAAACTGGATTACACGAGTAGATCAATCACATTCTATCCTCAGGCACCACAGACACATAATCTTTATTGATCACCACCCTCTGAGATGGCGGAGGTAAGTGACTGAAGTCACTCACTGGGAAAGACACCAGTCCAGAGTTGACCCCTGACCTACCCAACTCTGAAAGAACCTACATTCAACTGCATCCACGCTAGGGTATGTTAATGAGGTTCATTACAAACATTTGCTTCATAAATTAAAGTGTAAAGTATTCTTCCCAAAACACTGCATTAAAAAAAATTAAAAATAAGAAAACAGGTTTTTCCAGAACGCAGGAAAAGTCAAGTACCTTGGTGGATGCCTGGTCACACTGGGCCGTCATTCTCACGAGTTCATCCCTACTTTTATTGAAAACTTTCTCTTTTTCATTTAATTCTATTTTTGCTTTCTCCAGTTGGAGCTGTAATTCTTGACATTTATTCAAGATGCCTTTCATTTCTTTCTCTTGTCCTTGCAGACGTAGCTCCAATTCATTAATCCTGCTCCTTAGCTCTTAAATTACAAACAAAACCCACACTTCAATTAACATATATTTTTCACAAAAATGTTTATAACTAAATTCAGAATCTATCATTTATGACACTCTGCTCTGAAATCTTTGGTGAGCCAAATACAAGTATGTCAATTAACATTACACACAGAAGCTGCTTTAATTGAATTTAAGTTCCATGTCTAGTCCCTATTGTTGTTTGTATTCAAATACCCTATAGAAAGCAGGAGAAAGGTCTTTTCTTGGTATCACATAGCAACTTGGAGAAGAAAAGGCTTTTTCTCTAAAATCGTGACTATTACCTGATCAGGGCTGCAAAAAGTACACCCCCTGTAACACTCTTATTCAATTTATCACTTGGTTTTATACTGGCAGACTCATGTTTTGTGGCCATATCAATGTAAGTAAGTGATAAGCAGTAAAAAATTCACCCCATCATCTTCTCAGATAGCTTTACCTCCAGTAAAGAGCGGGACAGCGTGAACCCCTTCTCCTGCCAATGCTAACAATTTTTTTCTTTTTTCCCCCCCACATACACACGGCATTGGTTCCAATGGCACTGGCAGCAGGACAGCTCTCACCAGTGAACACTGACAGTGATGTTCAATATATCATATAGCACTGGAAATGATCATGGTCTGCAGAGTAGATTCCAGAACGCCACCTGGTACCCTTGGCTGTCAGCAGCCACACGGTACAGCAGCCAAGGTTACAGGTTTGCTCCCATATGGACAGCCTGGCAAGGCAGAGCAAGGCTGCTCGGCATGCCCCACCTCTGAACAACACGGGCCAGGACACAGGCTTGTTCGGGGGGCACAGAAGGACCCAGATGAGAAATGGGGGGGGTGGGGGGTTGTCAACTGTAACTCACTTACTCGTCCTGTTCCTAGAAAGACAAGTCAAAGCCACTCAACCTACTTTTGAAGGCTTCAGGGCACCAGCTTTTTAGTACAAATGAAGGCACGCTCCAAAATTATGATTATTATTCCTCATTAGCAAAAGGACATCAGACTGGGATGGTGACCACTGATGTGTCCAACAAAACACACCAGCACTTTCTAGACTAAAAAAATAACTGGAGTCACCTCTGAAATGATCTCAGGCAAACGTAAACTTAATTTAGCTCAAGAAATTACCTTGATTCTCGGCTTTTAACTGATCCGAAAGGTGAGAATTGCTCGAACTATCACAGAAACTGCTATTAGCATCTCTCTTCCCTGCTTGCAGAGCTGATCGACTTGGGGTGACTTCTTGTTCCCCAGAGAAGTGAGACGCAGAGAAGTCTCTCCTCATCGGAGTGTGCAGAGCATTGGAGGGGAGACGACTTGGGGTCTTTTCTTGCTGCCATGAGAACACAGACGATGTGGCCTGGTGTCGGGCAATGTCCCGATGGTTCATGGTGTTTTGGGGAGTAGCCTGGCTCACTTTCTGTAAAGACAGAAACTCTTAGAGCCCTTTAGAAGCCACAATAGTCAATAATGCTTATTTGCAAATAGAACAGAAAGCTGTGCCAGAAAGTTAACACTTCCACTGCTCATCAAAAAAGCCTTCATCAGGTCAAGGGAACCACTAAGTCCCAATATACCTGGTGAGATTTTTCCAATGGTCAGACTTTAGCATCAAAGGTTAAGCACTGAGGCTCAACCTATTTTAAATGGGCTCAGTTTTTGTATTTATTCTGCATCCCTCAAATACTCCATTAAACACGTGTGGGGTATTCATTGCCACTTTGAATTCTAAAATTTGATTTTCCTTTGCCTAGCCTTGGTCACCTCTCCCCACAGCTTTGCACAAAGAGAATCAAATTAAATATTAAAAGAACTCTGGCAAGAATTTCACCTTCCACCATACCACTGCCCCCCAAAATGTCATATAAGGTATTTTGTTACCTAATAAACATTTATGAATTTTCTACTGCGTTGAGCTCTTCTGATCTCCTTTCTGCCTCCACTGTAACAAAGACATGGCTGCAGACACTGCCTGACATGTTTAGAGCAAGTGTGTTTCTTGCCACAGGGAGGGGTTTAATGTTTATGGAGACTCACTTTCCTTCACAAATAACTCTGGGAATCAGGGGCAGGGGCAGAATTGACTGAGTTGCATAACGAAGCCCATGATATTTCCAGAACAAACCAGAGAATTATTGTTTTAATTTTATTGACTTTGATAGGCAATGCCTTTGCTATGTATCAAAATCCTGTGACCTCAAAACAAGGGTTAAAGACACAAAAAGAACTGAAATTGTTAAATCTCTATAGGTAGTTTTGATCTTCAATACTTATAGTATCTACTTATAAACTTATAAACTCTACCTTAAACTGTTTGTTGAATTTTGCCATCTCGCCAAGGTCTTATGTTTAATGGAAACTCACCATCAAGTATCAAACTGGATTTTTTTTTTAAAGCAAATAATATCACGTGAGCAGAAGTGGTAAAGGAAAATTCTATAGATACCAGGCATTTTCAGGGTCAGTCCCTAAGAAGCAGCAGGGGTTTTGAAAAACTTGTATTTTGTTTATTTTGTTGACAAAGTAGGTTTCTTCACCTACCTCTCTGCTTATCAATCCATGTCCAATGGAGTTTAAAATGCTTGTCAGTAACTTATTTAAAGTAACTGGGGAGATTATGTTGATGACATTCTCCTCTGGAGTAAATATCCCATAAATAAGGGTCTTCAAGCCCCACATCCTGGTAGCAATTGCCACAGTCCATCAAAACTGAGTATGACGCAATTTCCTCCAGGAGACAAAGCCAGAGCATCAGGAATGACTGAATGGTCCAACCCTCTCCCAACATGCCTCTTATCATTAGACCTTAATAGGGAAATCATTATACTGCCACAGTTTCCATGGAATTCGGTGAACACATAACATTTAGGGATAAAGGAATCTCCCCGCTCTATTTCACTCACTCATTTACCTGTTTTTAAACTAAGAAATACCACAACCAATGAGGCAGGAACTTGATTTTCTCAGTGTAAGAAACACGCGCTCACCCTGCGTGAAACAGTTTCCTCTGACCTGGTTCTACCCTAACATCAAGGACTTCTTCAACCGCGCACTCTGTCCGAAGGCCCATGATTAACTCACTTTTGCTTCCAAGGCTTTCAGTTCTGCCTCTAATCTTTTCCGTGCTTCCACTTCTTTATTATATTTTTCTTTTAGATCTTCATATTTGGAACCTAAACACAGACAAGGAGATAGTTTTACTTCAATTACTGACTATGTGAAGGAATCCACAGATTTAATAATCATGGTAACAGTCTAGAAATGAGTATCTTAGTACACCAGAAGGAAAGAACCTAATTTTAGGTCAGGCAACAGATAATAATCGAATAACTCAAATATCAAAATGCATGAACACATGGGTGTTTTGAATATTCTGAAATTGATTTATTTCTAAGACATATCATAGAAAGGTAAAGGGAGGGGGGTTCCCTGGTGGTGTAGTGGCTAAGAGCCTCAGCGCTGTCAACGCTGCGGCCTGGGTTCGATTCCCAGCCAGGGAAATACCCACATTAAAAAAAAAAAAAAAAAAAAAAAAAAAAAAAAAAAAAAAAAAAAAAAAAAAAAAAAAAAAAAAAAAAAAAGACAAAGGGACAAGGTTAAACCTAAAGGTTCAACATAGTTTCCACAGATACACAAATGTACATAACAAGTAGTTGTATTTTTTTTAATGCCCAAATTAGAAGTTGAAGTTGAAGTTGAATTAATTCCTTTGGCGGAATTAAAATCTCGGTGAAAGGGCTATGGACAGGAAGCGGAAGTCTCCTTACCGCCGTAATGCTGACTGGGCGTTAGCGGCGTCGGAAAAAGTTTTTGTGGCGTGGTGCATGGATTCGGGGAGACGTCTGCAGACCGTGCGGCTTGCTGGCTTCTCTCAAGTTCCGATTTACAGCTGGGAGAAAAGGGCCCAAGAGGACGCCCGGTCAGAGCCAAAGCTACCGGAAACCAACACTGTGTGTTCCCAGCGAGCCGCATGCTTACCAGACAGCCACCTTCTAAGGCTCTTAGCGCTTCGTTTACCCAACATGCCATTTAGTAAGAACTAACTAACGTGACATACACCCAATCCCGTCTTCAGAGGAACTCGGTCTACTTAGGGAAACACATGTAAAACAGTCACCATGTTATAATAAAGGCTGTAACAAGATCTGACACACCCTCTAGAGTACTAAGAAGAGTTGGGAGGTTGATGATACATTCCAAACAAATTTCTTTTTTATTCTAAGCCCAAGAAAGACATAGCGATATAAAAGAACCCAGAACATCAGAAACATAGGAATAAACTCGTGTTGCCGAAACACGGGCTCAAGTCACAAAACTGGATGGTACCACTTATGACAAAAGCTAGACTTGACATACATACCATGTATGTTAACACAATGCATCCAGAAAATAGAGAGCTGGAAACAGTTGAAAGAAATGGGGAAAATCAGCTATATTACACACACACACACACACACACACACACACACACACAGAATAGCCTACCATTTAAGTTCTGGACACATTTGAGAATCCAGGAACCTAAGTTAAAAAGGATTCAATTCTTACAAGTCTCTAATGTCTCTGATTTTAGCTTAATGCAAGAAAAAAAATGAACATCCTATTAGAACAGCTTATGATGTGCACCGTTTCCCTCTGCTGTGGACATGATCCTCAGCAGGGAGAGAAGAAAGCAGGTAAGAGAGTGCCCTGTGCCCTAGCTCCACCCAGTCCCAGATTCAATCTGGGAAGGAAAAAGCAATGTTGAGCTGAAAATGACTCCTAGCCAACCAAAATGTCACATTCGAGCCCATCGCAGGTACCGGCACTGTCCAATAAAAATGTTCTATTACCAAGAAAAAGGTAACGAGAAGTAAGTGAATTTTACCTTAATACTTTATTTAACTCAGTGTTTTCAAAATAGCATCATTTCAACTTGTAATCAATAAAACATTAAGATGTTTTTACTGTTTTGTACTTAATCTTCAGAATTTGGTGGTGCACTGTGCACTCACGCCACATGTCAATTCAAAGAAGCCACATTTTAAGTGTTCAACTGTCACATGTAGCTAGTGGCCACCACTGGGCAGCGTAGGTCCACAGGCTACCAAACATGTAACAAGGTTGGTGACTCTAGACAGAATTTTGAACCTTGCAAAACTGGTGTTTCTTTTCCTTCTCAAATTCTCAACTTACTCTTTTCCTTATCCTTTCATTTAAAAATAAATAAAAGTTCATTTATTTTCAATATTAAATAGAAGTATATCCTGTTATTTTTATAAACCTTTGTTTCTCCTCGCTCCTAAGGAGAAAAATACAAATGTCTACCACCACAAAAAGCCCTGAATGAAGTTGTTTTCTACTGGGTTTAACTATACAAATTTGCCCCAATACGCAAGTTTTTGACCAACATTTTAAATGGTTCAACCTATACTTGTTCGAGATGTTCCTGAAACCTAATCAGTGGCCGTTCATGGAGAAAACAATTCCCTGCCCATGAGGCTTACCAATCAGTGAGAATTTTAAAAACTATACTCAACATTTTTTGTAGTATATAGTTTTTATACTTTTAACAATGTCTGTACTATAGAAAACTATATTCTTTAATAGTTGCTATAAAGTTTATACAGTATAAAAATTTTTATAAACATCTGTACCCACACCATGGATGATAAGAATCTTTTTAAACTAAACGTGCTATGGGGGTATCCTAACCCCAGGATGATGATGATGACAATTAAAAGCAACTGATAATAAGAATACTAACATTTAACTATTGCTACGTGTCATGTATAATCCTGAACACAGTATATCTGCAAGTACCAGCTTAGATTCCTGGCAATGAAATATACAAAAGTATCTTTTACTTAAATGTTAAAAATACAAACACTTCTGTCTAAATTATTAAAACCAGTATTTCTAAATCCAGCAGCCAAAATGTGCTTTCCAAAAAAATAACCATTTCAGTACACTAAGGTGTGTTTCCTGGTTTCCAAAAATGCCAATCATTCATTCATCCATTCATTCATTCAGTTATTTGAGAGCCTACAATTGCCAGGTGCTAAGGATACAGTTACGAACAAGACAGACCAGATTCCTGTTCTCATGGAGTTTGGGAAGGCAGGCAATAAATAAGAAAACAAAAAATTCAACAAGATAAAATTTTATTTATCATTCTAACATGCAACTTATAGATAGCCACCTTCCTATGTGGACAGGAAACAAAATTAGAAAAAGATTTCTGAGACTAAGAAAGAGTCAACTAAATGCAATGTGGAATCCTGGGTCAGATCCTAGAACAGAAAGCAGCCATTACTGGGAAAACCAGTGAATTTCTAATAAAGTCTGTCATTAATATAACAGTATTGAATCAATGTTTATTTCTGGTTTGGTCATTGTACTTCGGTTATGTGAAATGTTAATAACTGTTTCTGTAAGTCTGCAGTTATTTCAAAATAAGGTTGGCTTTTTTTTTTTTTTATTAATTTCTGGGTATGCATTTGTAGACTCAACAATGGGTCAATTTGCTAAAGTCCTTTTTGCTTTTAGCCTTTATGACACCTTGTTATTTTGACAAAATTCCATTATTAAAACAAGGTACCATTCATAATCTAGCAGTGTTTGAGTCCCACCACATTTTTTTTGACACTGCCTCTAGTTGTTTGGGGATTTTTTCTTGATGGAAAAATAGTAAGAAGAAGCATGTTTTTCATTGCTTACTCATGGTATTGAAACAGGCAGATGGACTACACAATGATTAAGATCCCTCTCAGATGGAGACCTCAGCAGGAACCTCTTCTTGACTTCACTTCCCTCCCTTACCAGCTTAGATTCCTGGCGTAGGACTTGAACCCACGCTTCCCAGTCACCTCAATCACTGCATTGTCTTCTATCCCATGCCTCTGGCCCAGAACAACCCTTAGTCAATCACCTTCTCAAATGCTAAAGAAAAGAAAAACAAAACACCATACAACTCTGCGGACTGACCCCATTCTATACTGCTGGTCTCTAGTTCTCTGCCCTTCTCTACAACAGCTTTCCACTCAGAGAAAACACGAGCTATGGAGAGAAGCCATGTTTTAACCTCCCTCAACCTTTCCAGTAACCACTGTTGATAGTTCGGGTCTTATTTATTATTGTATCACCCAGTAACACAGTGGCTGGCACCTGAAGCAGCTTAAGAAACATATACGAAATGAATAAATGAGCAAACAGTTCATTGATGTACAGTGACTTTCAGTTAACTCGCACCCACGGGGACTGGTAGGTGCTGGATAAATCTAAGGAGACTCTCTGTTTACCAAACTCAAGCAGCCAGCAAAAGACAAATAAATGCATCTGATGAATACATTCAAAGGCAGCCATATAAATCCCATTAAAAAAAAAATTACCGTTTCAGTTCCTGTTCCAGTTTTTCTATTTGTTTTTTGCTTGAATTCAGTTGTCCTTCTTGTAAATTCACCTGTGACTCCTTCACTTGAAGCTCGTGGGAAATCTTCTGCTTAGCCTTCTCCAGATTTTCACATATTTCCATCAGGCTTTGGTTCTCCCTTTTCAGATTTGTACCCTCAGTTTTCTCAGTCTCAACCTAATGAGGAGTGTTGGAAAGGAAAGTTCTCTTACTTTGTGAATTTACTAAATATTACCTGAGTCTAACACTGACAATCAATTTTCTGAGCTATGGCTATAATAATCCAGGTTATCAATGCTTAATGAACACAGATGTTTAAGATAACCACACTGTAAAGCCTGCAAAGAGGAAAGTTCCACAAAGTTATGTTTTATATTATTTTTGGTTAGGGCTACATGCACCCATCCTAGAAAAAGAGGCTTTATTTAATATGCTTTTTACCTCTATGGGGACTGTCCAGAAAAAAAAAAAATCCAGCCATAAATATTTAATATGCTTTTAAGAATTAAAAAACCACAAATAAGCCCTATAAGTCTCCCTTAGCAATTCATTTTCAAGTCTGACAGCTAAAGCCATTTATTGTCAGAAATGAAGAAATACTCCCACTAGAAAAAAATACTTTAGAAGCACTGAATGCATCACTATTTGGTTACTGCACAGGTAAGAAAGTAGCACTGTTTAAGTTGTCATTTACTAGACCTGAGGAGATGTCATCTGGAATATCAAGGTGAAAAGCCCCCTCCCAGAAAGTGACAGCCTTTTGAGCTGCAAAGTGCTATAATTCTGTCCCCCAGATTCAGAGCCAGGGTCCTTGTTGATGTGAAACCCAAAAGCAATTGCCCTTTCCTGGTCCCAATCGGAAGTTGGGTTGGAACTCAGCAGCCATAAATATTAACAAGCAAGCAGAAATGAGGGCAGAGGGCGGAGACTATGAGGCATTTGAAATGACTCGGAAAAGGAGGGGGTCCTCACCACTCCAAGACAGCAAAATCGTTTTTCTCTAAAGAGCCCAAGATGAAACAAGGAACCCAGAGAATGAGCGAAGGGTATCGAGCACCAGCGTTGCACAGTACCTTCTGTTTCTGCTTCTGCAGCGCAGCCTCCAGGGTCTCGAGCTGAAACTGCCTTTGCTGCCTTTCTTTCTTCAGTTTGTCCAGCTGTCCTTCGAGCTCCTGGATTTTCTGAAGAGCTCTGGTGGGCAGGCCTTCTTTCCATTCTTCCAAAGCCCAGCTCATTTTGCTCTTTCTTTATTATTCAAACATTTGTAAATTAACTGAAAAGAATAACCAGACTGTTGATTTTACTCTAGTAAAAGGAAACTTAAAGCCTGGAGACTAACCAACTCCTCCAAGAATCAAGTTAGAAAACACGACATTTCAAAAGACACAATGCAGTCTAGCATTTAGCTTCTCCATTCTCTGAAAGGTGTACCTGTAACTCTGATTTGCTAAGTCCATAATCAGTGTGTTTGGCATCCCTGTGCTTTGCATTTTTATTTCTATTTTTGACTGCTTACACGGCTACCCGCTTGCTACTGCTCAGTTTGTTTTCATTACACAAAACATGGATATTTTGCCATAGGGTTTCCGGTGAAACAGCAGGTCCTATGAACAAATTAAATGCATGGCAAGTTTTCTGCAAATGTTCCTCTTTCCCCTCTTCAGGTGGTCAATTCCCACTGGCTGTTTGTCCCTCTTCCGCTGGGAAGCCTTCCCTGGGGAGATCCATAATCTGGTCACATCTCTTGGTCAGTATCTCATGGCACAGGTAACCCCTCACCTGGTTCATAGTCTCATTTGTTGAATTAGTGCATGAATGAACAAAGAGTGGATGTCACATTAGTACTAGAATCATTGTGAAATGTGACAGTCATGGTCCAGACAAACCTTGGCTAGGAAACAGTTATACAGCCTCCGTGATTCAAATCCCAGCTCAGTCACCGCCCAAGACGTGTGACCTTGGGCATGTCATTTAACTGCTGTGCCTTGGTTTTCTCATTTGCAAACTGGGAATAATAATGGTGGTAACCTCCTAAAGCCTTAGAAGGGTATTTCCTGATAAGCCTTCTGTACACAGGTGTTACTTAGCTATTATATTAACCCCTGAAAACACCTTTTCATTTCTGTCACATGTTAGAAAATTTAAATCAGCTGGGAGAAAAAGCATAGCAATTGTTTTTCATTCATTAGCCTTCTGCACTTAGGTGAAAGAAAAAGCACTCTTTTTCCAGTTACTCAGGCAAGAAGGTGAGAATTCACTTTTTGCTAAGTGAAGTCCACAACCATTTTAGTGTTTTGTTTCGATCAACTTTATCAATGAAATTTTTTATCAGAACAATAAATAATTGATGAAAACTACGAAGAATGATAAAAAGATTTTCAAAAACTATGAGAGAGAAGCAAAGGTCTTGGGACACGTAATTTAGACAGCAAGCTTTGCAAAGCAGTGTTTTCTTTGCCAGCTTAATTTTTTGGCTTCCAGGTGTTATTCTTTGACTTCCATTTGCCCCCAAAACTATTGGAATCTCAAGCCCCTCCACGAGCACAGGGCAATTTGCACTGGCCTAACAGGCTACTGCATGCACTCCAAACTAGCTTTGCTAATTCAGGGCTGGGAGTATGGTACCCCAGGCACACATCTAAAATCCACCTCAGCAATCCTGCCAGTCATTGAAATCATTACACCAAGCCTTCAGGCAAGCAAGGACACAAAAGAGCAACTGAGAAAGACAGAGATAAGAGAAACAAACAGAAGGAAGACTGGCAAATTGGATGCTTTTCCATTTCAGTCTCAGATACAGCCATAGGAGTAAGTGGTTCAAGCAATTGCCAGATCCAAACTAACTGTAATTAGAGCAGACTTTGATAGAAGTATCAACCATCCACAATCTGTATGGAGCCCCTGGGGCAAAAGGACCAAAATAAAAATTAAAAAAAGGTAAAACTCAAAAGTAAGAATGTAAGGTACAAAGCATGGATGGGGGGAGGGGAGGTGGTGAAAAGCCCTACAAGTCAAAAGTTCCTGCAAGGAGGATTTGAAGGACTCGACCTCTCCAGAAAAGGCTCTATCTTTCTATCTTACATATGTGGAGGACACTCTTCATGCCCAAGTCACCCAACTCCCAAAGTGCCCAAGGAAGCTCTAGTGAGACTCGCCCACCCGCTACACTGCAGGCCTGTCTTCATGCTTTTTATCAGAATCCCCCACCTCACCAAGAAAACCGAGTCCCCGCCTCCAGTGCCTCGGCTGAGCCAGAGAATGAAAACTGCCCGCTCCTCTGCACCAGGCTCAAGGATAGGGCTCAGGTAGGTCATTCATGTTTGTGTCCTCGTCACCTGATAAAGCAAGGCGCGCCGGCGCGTCCGAGTGGAAGGCAAGAGAGAAATGCTCTCGACTAAACAATAGGCGCCAACCCCAGACCAAAACCCAAGCTTGCATCTCCTCCACGCAGCACTGCATCTCAACTATGCAACAAAGGGCCGATGTCCACATAGGAGCCACCGGTCCCTGCACTTGGAAGGTGCAAGGAAAGACCTGCTCACCTCCGATTATTTTACCTTACAGAGTGGGGAACTGATCCCCCAGAGTGCGAGTTCGTGACCGAGTAGGGTCTCTGGATACTAATGTGAGCACGACCTTACCGGGACCAGATTCTCCAGTCTGGTCAGGGGACGGGGGCGCGGTTCGCGGCACCTTCGGGACCGGGTAGCGCAATCCCACAGGAATCCCCGCCCAGTCTCCTCCGACAGAAAGCCAGCGGCCGCCGCGCGCCCGTCTCCGGAGCCGGGACCTAGGCCGGATACTCACCTTGCCAGCCGGGGAAGGAAAAATAAATCCTTACAGAGTCCGGTTTCGAGGGAACCCCGCAAGGCTTGGAGCCTGTGTCCCAATTCAAACCGCCCGCGGTCGCCACCCGGTTTTGATTCGCCCGCTTCCGGTTCCGATCAAACTGGCCTCCAAGCCTATTGGTCAATGTAAGCAGCAGTGGGCCAATCCGCTGCGGCACGCTCGGACTGCCGCCTTTGATTGGTCCTTTCGGATGGATTTAAAAATCAAGCCCTCGCCACCTGAGGAGCCGGTGCAGGAGTCAGCGAGCTTTTTGTTGTTGGGAGGAGGCAGAGACCACGTGCATTTGCAGAGGCTGGAGGAAGTTTTGAATCGCTATTTCCGCAAAATCCTGGGGACGGGGCGGCCGATTACGAGGGTGTGGTCTATCGCCGACAGCCAGCGGGGGAGTGCTCTGGTGGAAACTCTTAATGCTGCACATCCATTTCTACTTATTTATTAAATATGCAATTTAGGACCTAGAGACTAGGTGTTCTACTCGCCATATAGTCTTCATTCAGTGTCATTCTTAACAGTTCTTTCAGGTAAGGCTTCTCATTTTCTTTAAATGTTAACTAGACGCAAAGAAGCTATGTAATTTGATAAACCTAAAACATGCAGGACCTCTTAACTGCTGTCTTCTGTTGATCATTGTCTAAAGGGCGATTGGGAACACTTGTTAACTGGGATTCCCCTGGATGACGTTGTAGCCAAAACTGGATGTAATCTCTCCCTTTTATGAAGCCCACTGTTTAGTGTGTATTTATGTACTTGTGTTATTTCCCTGTAGAAACATCTGAAGACTGGAGCAAAACAGTGAATGTTTAAGTTAAGATACTTCTGATGCTGTTGTCCTCACTAGATTCCAAACTTTCCATAAACCTTTCTTACCTTTCATTAGACAGTTACCACAGTTGAGACAGCGCCTTAGCTTTCACTGAAATTCTGCTCCTTCTAAAACCTTCCTGTTCTCATCCACCCCTCAGAAATAATTATTTCCTAGAAATACAATGCTTATAGGTTATATTTATATCTATGTCTAGCTATCCCAGCAGACTCAAGCTTTCCTGTAGAGTAAGATCTGTTTTAATTCTTCCTTGCATCTAGTAAGTACCTATATTTGCACATGGTAATTTAAAAAGAAGATGATCTTGGGAGAAGCCCATCTGGAGAAAAGCCCTGTCCACTATCCTGGAATCCCCAGGGAAAAAGCAGGGAGTGGGTAAGGGAGAAGAACTTTATTGGAAACTGCCTTGATCAGTCTAGTATCTGGTCATTCTGGGATTTGAACCAAATTCTGACTCTAACACCAGTTTCCATTGCTTCCCAGGGTAATTATTCAACTATTTATTAGCTGCCTAAGGAAAACATAACTAGAAGGGACATGTAATAGAGGATTTTCAAGGTTTGAATGAGAAGTTTGCATGTACTATTTTCATTCATTAATTCATTCATTCAGCAGGTATCTCTTGAGTGGCCACTGTATGGCCAAGCCTGTGCTCCATTCTTCTATAATAAACAATAAAAAAATACATTCCCTTCTTGAGCAAGGGAATCATGTAATAGAAACTATTCTAGCAACTTCTGTGATATTTCTGTGACTTCATTTTTATGTTTCCCTTCCCCTCTTCTATCTTTCCAGTTTCATTTTTGTTTTGTTTTAGGGGCTAAAGGGGGTGAATGCCATCCAACAAACGTAGATTGCCCTTTGAGAGCCCATTCTCAATTCCTTGCCCTTCTCGTTTTAGATGCACTCCCTCACTGAGCCGATCTACTCTCTCTGGACTGTTCATCCACCATGTCTACTTTCTGCCTGTAAGTCAGTGCTTTTTGGTTCGAGGCAAATAAATTAGACCAGCTGATGCTGCCCAAGGGATAATAAAATCTAGAATGGCTGGTGGAGCATAGAGTTGATGAATATGTGCCCCGGCCTGAGGACCAGTTGTATGTAATAGCAGGGACCATAGCTTATTCCATTTATTTTCCTGTACCGTCTTTTTTGAGAGACCATGGCCATCACATTGAAGATACAATGACAAGTGAACTTAATACAAGGACAAGTGGATCTAAGCAAGGTACGGTGTGGTCTACAGCAAGTGCTTTATGATAGCCCCTTGGCCCACCTTGATTGCAGCCACAACTGTCGTAGGTGGACTGTTCTGTGTGGCTCAGACCCTGTCCACCTCAAGTGTGAGCCGTGCATCGCTCTAGTTCTCAGCTCCCGGGTTTCTCCGAAGTTGAAGGAGCCTGCGACACGACACACACAAGAACAGCCAAGAAACATGGGGGCAGTTATAGCTTCCGGGGCTATAATCCGCAGTGAATAGGGTCAGGAACCAGTGGATAAATAAAGACCTTAGTGTTCCATTGTTCACATGGGCGATTCTCAGAAATCCCGGAAGAACCAAACCCCTGGCACCTGCTGCCACAGGTGTGCGATAGCACCCTCCTATTGGCTTTTCCTCCTTCCCTGTCTCACTCTTCCTGCACCCCACTGTGCTTCCTGGAATCATTGCCCAAAGAAACTTCCATCCAAGTCTTTGTTTCCGTCTCTGCTTTGGGGACAATCCAAACTAAACGGAAGGTGTCATACACATATGATTTATTATTTTTGGCAAGTGAAAAATCCATCTTGGTTTCCCAAAAGTTTCAAAAGTTTCTGTTATGTAGATGGAAACACAGGTACTTCATCGATGAAATTAGAAGTGTAATCATAATGCCTGTGCTGGTGGTTTTTGACCAGAGCTTTCTGGTAGCTCAGGGTCATGCTTTCATTCTTGCTTTGTGCATATCCAGATCTCTATGACTATAGATCATGAACTTAACATGTTCTTTGCAACAAGAATTTCAAAGCTTATATCAAGGGATTTTTTTTTAATCTTTCTTGGAAAGAAAGACTTTGGGTAAATATTACATATTCAACATATTAGTATAATTTAAATAAATTTGATTACAAAAAATAAATAGTGAACATCTTAGTATGTTTTAAGTAAACTGATTGCAAACCATGTGGACACTACTCATGGGTGTGGACTAACGCACAAGAAAAAAGATCTTCAATGTTTAAAAAGCTTTTTCTCTTCCCACCACTAGGTGATTCCCTATGCCTTGGAAACTCTTCATAAATAACTACTGTCCCACAGACTCTGACCGAGTACATTCTCTTTTCTGTCTCCCTGCCACCCTCATCCCTTTCCTCAGTGTATCTAATGTTCCTGTTTACTTTTCTTTAAAAATAATATTTGCTTTTCTAAAGTAGAGGAAAATAACAACAAAAAAAATAATGGTCATTATCCTAAAGCTTATATAATCTTTCTTATTAACAAAATAATAAAGTAACACATGTACATGATAAGAAATTTCAGACATTCAAAAAAGATTCATAAAAGATGAATTTGGGGAAATAGAATGAATATTCGATATCCACTAGACCACAATCCTCATTTTGTAGCTGAGGTCAGTGAGATTAAGCTATTTCTAAAAGCTCACAAAAGTTACAGGCCAAAAAATACAAATAAGGAAACAGTTTAAACAGATAAAAGTTCTTCATTCTGGAATCAATTACCTTGTAGAAATTCAAAACGCATCCTGATGACACTTGCAATTGTAATTTTTATGAATGAAGTGAAATAATTTGTATAGTTTTACAATTTCAGTAGCATTACTTAGAAAAAAAAATATTTACCTAATGTTCATTTCTTCCCAAGTATTAAAATCAATGTTCATTATATTATTCCTTATTTGGAAACCTGATTCTCAAAGAGAAAAAGTGGCTAGTACAGATTCAGATTTCCAAAAAGACAACAATATGGCTGAAAATAAATCTCCCGACATGCAAGACAAGTTTGCTCAATGAGATGATAGTGTTTATGATGACTTGAATAAATTTAAGTTCAATTTGTTTCTAGCTCACTTTCAATAGTAGTTTTGATGTAGGTGTTAAATTAACCTTAAAATAAAGTGCATGATTCTCCCAACCTCTATGATCAGGTGTTTTCATAAACTCAAAAGAAGTGCATCTGACCTTATTGTGAATGCTATTATAAATCCAATTAAAAAGTTTAACATTGAAGATAAAATTATTTGTTTTGTGAGACTCATATGAAAACAAGTTCTGCATATATTCTATCTCTTGTCAAAAAATTTCTTGCTTATCAAGCAATCTATAGTGCAGAAATGTTCTATAAAGCTTTTAGAGAATTGCGGTTATTAAAAACAACATTTGGGCCCACAAGAGATTCACTTCAGATTGAAAGACACACAGACTGAAAGTAAAGATATGGAAAAAGATATTTCATGAAAATGGAAACAAAACAAAATGAAAAGCTAGGGTAGGTATAGACTTTAAATCAAAGGCTAGAACAAGAGACAAGGGAGGACCCAGTGACCCCACTTCTCAGTACTTATCCAAAGAAACTCCACACACTACTTTGAAGGGACATGTGCATCTGTATATTTATTGCAGCATTATTTACAATAGCAAAAATATGGAGACAACCTGGGGTCTATCGATGGGTGAAGAAGTAGCACATATGCCCGATGGAATATTACTCAGCCACGAAAAAAGTGACTTCTTGCCATTTGCAACAACATAGATGGACCTAGAGGGTATTGTGCTGAGTAGAGTAAGTCAGGCAAAGGGAGACAAATGCCATATAACTTCACTTACATGTGGAACCTAAAGAACAAAATAAACCAACAAACAAAACAGAAACAAATGTATAGATACAGAGAACATTTTGATGGCTGCCAGATGGGAGGGGGATTGAGGAGGTGGGTGACAAAGGGAAAGGGATTAGGAGGTGCAAATTCACAGTGACAAAATACTCATGGGGATGGAAAGTAGAGCAAAGGGGGTACAGTCAGTCATGTTCTAATAACCTTGGATGGTGCCAGATGGGTACTAGACCAACCAGGGTGATCACTTCTAAGTTATATGAATGTCCAATCACTGCTGGACACCTGAAACTAATGTAATATTGTGTGTCAAGTGTAACTGAAAAATAAAAAGTTATTTAAAAAAACAGTGAAAAGAAAGATTGTACAGAAACTTTGAGCCCTGTAATCACAATAAAGATCAGGAATTGAAAGGTATAGCTCGCTGTCAAGCTCATTCATTCAAAAAACATCACTTTAATCCTATAAATAAATGAATGAATGAATGGAAAAAGGGGACCTATTGCAACTTATTCCATAAAAGCAAGGGAAGAATGGGTTAAACACTGAGAGCTTAATCAATTAATTTTGAAATTCTATAATTGTGCCTTGGAATATCCAGACTTGTGGAATTATACTTTGATAAGGCTTCTTGTTTTTATTTCGGACATGTCTATTCTGTCCCAGAGTGGAATGAAATTGCAAAAGCTAACAATTTTGAAGCATCTAAATTATACGAAATATTATAAAGAAATATAGAGACAATTTACTGACAGGTGTTGTCTTGTGAGTGTATTTGCTTAAGAAAATTGACTCAGGCATCTGTGAAAATACATCACCTGAAATATGTACACGTTTCAAAATAAAAAGAATAGAACTGAACATCTCTATTTAGCAGAATTTATTCTGAGCTTGCTATGAATCTCACCACCCAAAGCCTAATTTCTCAGGTGAAAATACTGTGGGCTACAGAGAAGAGGCAATTGGAAAAGATGTGGCAAATTTATTTTTATATATATGTATATAAAACAAGACCATAGTGAAGTAACACATTCTTCAGAAATAGCTCAGTAACAGAGTATTAGCAAATAATAAAGTTAATAAATGGAATAAAGTATGTACATAAATAAATGTTTTAAAATTTGGCTTTAATATATATGCATATATATGTTTTCAAGAAAGATGTCTATTTTTGAAATGGTTTGTTTTTTGTTTTGTTTTTTTAATGTGGGTAGTTCCCTGGCTAGGAATCGAACCCAGGCTGCAGCGTTGACAACACCGAAGCCTTAGCCACACCACCACCAGGGAACTCCCTGAAATGGTTTTTAATGGAACTATTTTATAGCTGCAACATTATAAAATATTGCAAATTAAAAATTGTAAGTTTTTAATACTTTTAGCTCCCTCTTTTGTTCTCAAAAATATCTTAATTTGGCAGCTAAATTTTAAGCCCAAATTTGAGTAACAGTTAAATCATCATACACTAAAGTGGTGAGAATAGTTCTGGAATATTTTTAACTATATAGAGGCTCTTTTGTTGTTATTTTAGGGTGTAAGACATTGACAAAAAGACGTAAGCATGTAACATTTTAAGACTGTTGCAGTTGACTAAGCAAAATATGACCTTACATATCAAGGTTGCATAGGAGCAGTTAGGATGACCAACGTGACCAATACCCAGGAGTGCAGGGTTTCCCAGCATATGGGACTTTCAGTGCAAAAACTGTGAGTCTCGGACAAGTTGAGACCGATGGTCTTGGTGCATCTATCACATGCACTCAGGTCCCAGTGTGTTTAGGTGAGGCCTGTTGGCAGGTGGAGAAGGGAAATCATAAATACTGAGCCTCTGAGTATGGTTTCAGAAAAAGTACTCTTTCCCTTCCGTATGTCACAAAATAAATAGATGGCAACTTTTGTGGCTCTTTTATATTTGCTTCGTAAGGCAGCAAAACCCTAGAATGTCTTATGGTTGTTCGCTTCCTTCCGCTCTCTCCCAGGCGAGTCCTGACTTCGGCTTCACACTCCCAACTCTAAAGCGACTCCTGATTTTGAGAATAGATGCGGTATCTCAGCAGCAGCTGGGGCCTGCCTGACTTCACAGGAATCCGGTCCTTCCTGTATCCACCCACGAAGGGCTGCATTGACTCCTACCTAATGCCTCCTCGTTCAGTGCTCGTGCATTGTACATTTTCAAAACATACACATAGAATTTGTGAATGATAGATCAAAGGCCCCCAAATAGTGGAAACTCATCAAACTATACTCTCCTAGCGAACTGGTGAAAGTTATCAGGAAGGAAGGGAGAGAAAAAGTTGGAGAATGACCATATTCCTTTCTCTCCACCCGAGAGAGCTCAGTGGATGAGGTGATGTGCAAACAACACACAAAGGAATGGAGGAAAACTGTTTATTCCTGTCTCCTTTGCCTTTTGGAAGATGAAGGAGGAACGGCTGAAGGAACCTCTTTGTTCCTATCGGCTGGTCAGATGCCTGAGAGATAAAAGGTATACAATTACCCCCTATATTTTTCCTTCCAGGAGAATTTGCTTTTGAGATCCTAGAATCAGAAGAGAGGAACGCTGGTTATAAAATACGTAATCAGCACTTTTCAGAGTTGTATATGATTCTTTAATAACCAACAGAAAAGGTAGTATTTCATGAAAAAGTCAAACACGACAATATCTATCTATCTATCTATCTAGATATTGCACAGAGATGATCTGTTGACCACCTCAACTGAGACGTGTGTTCCCTGTCATCTAGATTCCCATGTCCTCTGATTACCGGAAGGTCATGTGGTGCCAGGGATGTAGGTATCAAGCCAAAGAAAATCCAAGCCCCACCACTTAACAGCTGTAAGACGCAAATTACTCTCTTCATTGTAGCGTTGTTAGGAGAATTAAGTGAGATAATCTGTGTAAAGCTCTGAGCATCGTGCCACGTGGTAAGTATTCACAAGATGACTATTGGGACTTACTATTCTGGATAAGTTGTGTCATCTAATCACCTGTAATTTCTGCTGGGAGATCTAAGGTGATTTTTATACCTTAATGGTAAAGGTGATAAGGTATATTAGTCACAGGAGAGGCTGTACACTGAGTTGGTGGTTGACTAATTTGGTGAGTCAGATTGTTGTTGTTATTTTTCCACTTGTGTTGAAAATAGAAATTTAGGTCAAAGTTTTGCTTGAGGCAGAAAAACCTTATTTGATTACCTGTGTGAGATGAGAAAGTCACCCTTCATAATGTCCAGCTGCCCCTCCAGCCTCATGGGGGATACTGATAAATTATCTTTGGGAACCGGAAACACGAGTCTTTGGACAGAGTCTGTGTATGGTTCTTAAGCCAGGAAGTAGAGATTAAAATTTAATTTTGAGTCTACTAGCTCCAGGCCCACCTGAACTGGAATATTTACAAACCAGCACACCTGAATTCTGTGGTTGAATTTAATAGACAATCCATGCTTGTGGATTACAGCAGAGCAGAGCTCATTATTACTCGCCCAGACAGTCAGGGAGGGCTGCCCAGTGGAGGAGGCACTTTATGGGCATTTGGAGGGTGACTAGCAACACCATGTTGGGTTTTCCTACTTAGAGCTCATCTAAAGAATTGCTCTAGGGAGTTCCCTGGTGGTGTAGTGGCTGGGCTTCAGCGCTGTCAATGCTGCGGCCTGGGTTCGATTCTCAGTCAGGGAACTACCCACATGAAAAAACAAACAAAAAATAAAGAATTGCTCTAACAGGCTTCTAGGGTGCTAATGACCCAGCAGCCCTAATCAGCTGTAAATGAGCACCTATGTAATCAACCTAAAGTCCTAAGGTGGTGGGATCTAACAGGAAAGGTGGCATAACTTAAAACTGGCAGATCTTCGTTTCCCAGTGTTCTCCTTGGTGCATGGAACCGGGTGCTGGCTTAGTAACCTTAGGCCATAAAGTACCGTAACGTGTCAGCTCATGTCGGGTGGCAAGAGGTTTGTTTTCCACGATTATGTAATCTGAATTCCTTTTCCAAGAAAGGATTTGGAAATGAGCTCTTAAATTGGATTGCCAGCAAGCCTGTAGTCTAAATGCACATCTTTGTTAACGACAATAAACACAGACCCTTCCTCTCAAATGGTCCCCTCACCCCGATACGGATCTGTAAACTATAAATCACCAGTGACCCCTGAACAATGTTGCCCAGTAGCTGGCTGAGGTTCCCATGAGGCATTCAAATGCCTACTAAGGCTTTTTAGGGAGGGTATTTGATCTGCTCAGTCTTAAATAGCAAGCTTAATCAGCCAGGCGACCTGGGCACTCTGTACCCATGTTAGATTGGCTTTCCCAGCTAATATGGTGTTAATATACTGTGTAAAGGGAGCACACTGGAGTAAATTCAAAGACTTCAGGTGCTAGGTGGGTCGTTATTGACTAACATGTGGTGGAGAAGAGGGTTCACATTGTTGTGCATTGCCAGGACAAGGCTGAAAACCACAGCAAGTAACTGCTTGGCGTTTTGCATTCCATCGCGTGAGACTCACCAGCGAGTTTCCTGTTCCCTCTGGGCTGGCAGACCCAACGGCTGGATGATGAATGGTTTGGTTCTTATAGTTTGAGAATCTACTCTGGCTGTCTGCCCTGCGTGTGCGTGTGCGTGTGTGTGCGTGTGTGTGTGTGTGTATGTGTGTGTGTGTGTAAATTCCTCCTAGAGATTTGGATTTGACTTGAAGATAACAGCAGAACAGACTGCTAGGCATCTGGGCAAAGACCATATCTAATAAAGATCCACACACCCGTGTAAATCCCAAAAAAGGAGTGTTTCAGAATCACTAAGAACGAAACTTGGAAAACTCTAATCGTTCTCTGAGATCTTCTTGGTAGGTTTCAGGAATTAAGAGGGGGTGTGGGGGTGGGGGAGAAGCACAATACAAGATTCTTGGGCCAACGTGATTTTGTTTTCGTCTGGGGGAAATGGCATATATGCTTTTAAGTGGTATGATAACTCTGTGATTCCCTCTGCAGCTTGTATACACGGCCACATGTCTACTGTGAGCTGAAAGGCAAATGCTAAAGATTCCTCCACTCCCTTCAACAGCTAGTGCTATTAAATGGGCCCCAGGTCAGAACCTACTAGAAACCGTGAGGGAGGGAGTGAGGTTGAAACTCTGGCCGTGTGTGTGTGTGTGTGTGTGTGTGTGTGTGTGTGTGTGTGTGTAACAAAGAGAGGGAAAAAGAGAGGGAGATTTCCAGAACTTTCCTTGTATGGAGTAGTTACGAGTCTGCTTTGAAACTCAAGTGGAAAACAAATGAAGAGAATACTAGAACACGAGTTGTTCAAATTCATTGTTTAGGAAAAGGATGTTAACCTTTTCTTCTCTTCCTCTTTATTCTGGCAACTTTAAAGGTCTTGTGGCCGAAGGGTGGGATCTCCAAGTGGTGGAAGAGTTGAATTGTAACTCAGCACAATGGGGGACTGATTCTAATTTCCTTAGCAGTTCAAAAGCTCTTAATGAAGGCTTTCTGCCAGAGCGAACCAGGGCAGGCCACTACCTGTCACGCGAGGGCCTGTCCCTAACCCTCCTTCACAGAAGCAGCGGCTCTGAGACTGGCCCTCCGGGGTGAGGCAGACAACTTTCCTCAATGTCCCCACCTGTGACCACCACGGCGCTCCTGGGACTTCTGTGTCCCTCTTCAAACTCAGCTTGCAATTCTCCTGCCCCACCTCTGCACCCCAACCTTTCACCTCCTTCCAGGCCCAACTTGAGGTCCTCAAAAAATACCCAGTGAAGAACCTCAACCCAATGGCAGTCTCCTTTCTCTAAGCTAGGCGTGTCGACCCTTTGGGTTTCCCTGGGCCACATCGGAAGAAAAATTGTCTTGGGCCATACATAAAACACACTCAACACTAATGATAGCTGAGGAGCTAAAAAAAAAAAAAATCTGTGCATAATTTTTGTCATGTTTTAAGAAAGTTTATGAATTTGTGTTGGGCCACATTCAAAGCCATCCTGAGCTGCAGGTGGCCTGTGGGCTGCGGGTTGGACAAGTTTGCAAGCCATCATCAAGCTGCTGCAATTTTCACTATTTCTGGTGGAATCTTTAAGCTAGATGGTCAACCTGAAACAAAAGTCCTTCTCTCTCTCTCTCGTTCTCTCTCTCTCTCTCTCTCTCTCTCTCTCTCTGGCTATCCTTTTTTTCTTTAAAAAGAAAAAAAAACTTTATAATCTCTCTGCTTTTATCATTGTCTGCTGTCCCCACAGAGGTAGAGCCTGACTTTTCACTGCTGTTGCATCCAGACTCGAATGCCATTTTGACTTCTCAGTCCGCTGCATGTCAACCTAAGTCCATATTTGGTGCAGTTCTCTGACATTAAGATTTAAAAGGATTCCAAAAGAATGGAAGCTATTTCTCCAAAGGAGGAACTGAGGAAAAATGTGTATGTAGAAGGTATATTACGTTAGAGTTACTCTAACTCTGGGGACCATATGCAGTGAAGTAACACGGAGGGACTTTTCAGAAATATGGTCCAAAGACATTAGGGAAAACCCCATCTCTGTTAACAAAAATAACTTCAAGGCTTTTTGTAAGAAACAGAAAGTAGAAATGTTTTTCAACTTAGGCCTCCCTAAGTGTTTAAATCTCCCTTAAAGATAACAAAGGTGGATACAGGAAATAGAGCTTCCATACAGGAGAAGTAATTCTTTCTCATGAGTCTAGATTCCTCTACCCAGGGAAGTCTAAAGGAAATTGAGAGCAGTCAACCCGAAGGATGAGCAGAGATCATTGAAGTGCACTGATAATTCCGAATCTCATTTCCCTCTCAGTTATTTCAACCCCTATTCCCTTCTATTGGTAGTTCTCGAGAAAAGCAAGGTAGATCAAGTGGAAGATAATATCCTGCCCCCACTCCTACCTCACCCCACGCTTGGGGTGCTCAGTCAGTGAGGTGGAAGATCGTTATCAGGAGAACGGGGGCAAAGCCAGTGGCCCCCATGGCTCACAACCCAGCCAGCCTCCCCTCCATCACCCACCTGTGCAAAGATTGCAGGTGAGTGTCACTTACTTAATATTGATGAGGGTTAATGTGAATGTCATTTCTGGTCTTGATAATGTTTCCCATTTGTCCATACTCTAGATTTCGCCAAGTGTGGGAACCTTAGCTTAATTATGCCTAAAGAAGTCACTTGACTACCATTAGTGAACTTCTGTGTTTTTATTCCCCCAACTCCCCAGGCTTTGGGAAGGGGGGATTTTGTATCATTTTCAGTAAAACATGCCTATTAATGATTGCCTACCCAGAAAGGGATGGAGGCTCTGTGTCTCCCCAGTGTTTTCCTTTATCACTTTATAATTTGTACTTTTCTTTCTATTGTATAAGAAGAGTGCTTCACTGTTAGAAAGTCAGTATTAGAAAAACATGATATTTTCTTGCAAGGAAAATTTCAGGGTTCACAAATACTAGGTAACATCTGGATGCTTATCAGGGGAAAATGAAACGTTAATGAACATTCTGGAATAAACAGGCTCAAGTGCAAAAAAAGATGATTAAATCACAGGAAGCCATGGGGTAGGGGGAGGAGGAAATTAAAACAAAGATGTGAGCAGTGAGAACTAGAAGGTAAAATGGTCCGAGAAGGTAGTTTTCTGTGAGAGTCACAGTAAGTCCTACTCAAAGCTGCATGGCCAACCTCAGTTTCCCTCCCTCTTTCCTTACCAAGACCAGCTTAGAACTCCAATTGCAGGATAGTTATTACTCCTACTTGGAGAGCTTACGTTGGGAAAGTATTTGACACTTCAACATTACCTTTGCTTGGCAAAAGTTTAGATGGGAAAATTCATGTGAGGGGGGATTTGTGGAAGCAGTAACCGAGCCCAGAAATTTTGTTACATATCAAGAATGTCTCAGTCCTGCCCTGGGAAGAGTAATGAGGAGAACAACTTCTAGGCCCTTATCAAGGTAACTGGTGTGAGGAAACAAGGCGCATATGCCAACCAGACACAAATTCAGATGAAAAAGAGTCAAATACTTCTAGCAGGGCATGATGGATTTCTGTGTCAACATGGCTGGGCTATTTTTCAATCCAACATGAATCTAAATGTTGCTGTAGAGGTCTTCTAACCTGTCTATATTAACCACATCTACAATCAACTGAGTTTAAATAAAGGAGATAATCCTGGATGATGAGGGTGGGCCTCACCTAATCAGTTGAAAGGCCTAACTGCAAATGTGAGATTTCCCCCGAAAAAGATAAGAAATTACGCCTCATGATGACAGCACCAGCTACTGCTTGGGCTGACCTACATATTTCAGACTTGTCCCCCACTGTCCCCCACATGCACACCATGTGTCTGTCTGTCTGCCTGCCTATCTACTTAACTACCTTCTCTCTCTCTCTCTGTCTCATCTCTTTACTGGTTCTTTCTCTGGATACAGAGAGTAATCAGGAAAGGTCTAAGGAGGTGACATTAAACTGAGCCTCATGAATAAGGAGCTAACTATAAGAAAAGTGGAGTTTCATATGGCCTTTTGCACAGGGAAGAGTGTACCCATAGGCCCTGAGACCAGGAAGGGTTTGACGTAAATAAGGAACTGAACAGGAATTCGGATGTCTTAGGCACAGTGAGCAATAGAAAGATGGTCCAAGATGAAGCTGGAGAGGTTTGCAGAGGGTAGATCCCAAAGGACTCTTAGTGAAATATTTCAACTTATTTTTCAAACCACTGGAGGAGGACATTTAAGGTTTTTCACCGGGCAAAGGGTGGCCACTTCGTGGAGAAGAGCACACAGGCAGAGACTGAGAAGGTTCCTGTAGTGATCCAGGTAGAAACGATAATGGCCAGGTCCAGGGTTTGGGCAGCGAAGGTGGGAAGGCGTGAGCTGCTTCCCAGTTATGTGATAGAATGATGAAGAGGGTGGGAGGGGAGGGCATAGGAATGCCCCCACGTTTCCAGCTTGTACCCTTGGGTGGACGGCGGGGTTGCCAAATACAGTAGGGTAGACAGGATTGAAGAGTGTACACTAAGAGTGTAGCTTGGATGCTAGAGCACAGAAGAGATTTCCATGTGAGGCGTACACGCGGGAGGCCATCAGTTATAGGTGGCATTGGAAGCCGCGTGAATGGACAAGGTTAATCTCGAAGACAAGGAGCTGAATCAACGTCAGGGAGTGCCCACGGCTGACCCCTGAGGACTTCCACTGCTTAGAGACCGAGAGAAAGGGTGGAGAAGGGGTGGCTACAAAGATGGCAGGTGGGCTGGGAAGTCGGAGTGTGTTTCAGGAAAGAGGTAACAGTCAACTCTGAAACGCCGCCAAGAAGCCAAGCAAAATGAGAACAGAAAAGCGAACCCAGGGTTTGGGACCGGAGCCTAGTGGCCTCAGTCCTGACGTCTGGTGTGTCTGCTTATGTGTTTGGTGCTTTCTCACTTACCATTCACACACATGTATAAGGGGAAGCCCACTGTCATGGTTCATTCCAGGTGATTACCGGATCTCCTAGGTAGTAGTTTTTATAATTGGATCTACAAGGGGGCCTCGTTCTTTGCTTGGTTGGTTTCTGAAGAAGGGAGGGGAGGTTGGTACCTGGCACCTGGGGATGAGGAGGGAAGAGAAGAGAGATGGGAAAAGGAAGGCCAGGACACGCTGCATGCCCCAGCCTGGGCTCTGGGATCCTCTGATCAGGAGGAAGGAAGCCTTTGATATAAAAGATGAGTTGTTTTGAAGATTCAAGTATACCAAGTTCTAGATCAGGAGACTTATTTTCTCTCTCTCTTAATGTGGTATTCCCTCTTTTATATTTAGCATAATTTATGATTATGAATATGAGTACACTTGGTATAATAATTTATTCAACATTTGTGTCTGCACCAGCTGTAACTTTCATGACACAAAGAGTCGGTCTGGTATCCTCTTTTATCTAGTGTCAGGACAAGGCCTGGCACATACTAAGAGATCTAGGTGTTCAAGATCTAGGTGTTGCATTAGCAAATGATGATAGTGTATGTAGGAATAAAAATTGTAGCTTTAAACTTATAGGCATAAGTAAATGAATGAAGTTAAAAGTCAGCGTTCTATGTTTTTTCATATATATGAATTTGCTACTTGTTTATACTGCTATCCCCCACGAATAGACAAGTGGTAGCAGGCACTGGGAATTTCAGAAACTATATGGGAGATACACAGGGAATTGAGAACACTTTATACAACCACTTTTTTTTTCAGAGATTTTAAGAAAGACAACCATTATTATATTTTACCTGCAGAATACGTACCTCAGGAATTACATAGACTTCTGTGGTGGTGCTTGAGGATTAAAAGGTTATTTTTTATTGACATGCACAAAAACATCGGGATGTACAGTAACCACCATTCTAGAACCACAGGAAGTCTACTATTTGTATAGTTCCTAGGACATTGGCACAAACCACTACTCTTTGGGGAAGGGACACATGAGGACACCACATAAACTTCTCAGGCCATGGACACTGAAGACCACATCTGAGAGAATTATCAGAGATTCAGACAATTTGAGAATTCAGAGAGGCTTCAGGGCAATCCCCCTCACTGTAGAGTATGGAAAACATGGGGCTCTAAGTGACATGAACAGACACACTGCCAGCTGTTACAACTTGTAATAACCTCCTGTCTGACCTCAGGTCCAGATCCTAAATTGTGTGTGCACATGTGTGTGTGTTTAAATTTGTGTAAATGTTAAATTCTTATCATTAATACTTAATATAAACATGCCTATGGCTATAGCCTCAGTGATTTACCTTGAATGAGAAACCACCCCCAAATATATTTATTTCATGAGGCTGGAATTTTTCTATTGGGTTTTCTCCAAAGTGAGGCACAGCTGAATGACTCTGTTGAAATCCCAATTTTAGTGCAAGAGAAAATGTCACTTTCTCTCCTTACCAACTCTTGCTAAGACAGTGGTGAGCTCACCATGTGTCACACAGTGAGGTCAGTGCCATGTGGTCCCGTGGCCCAGGCAATGCTACCAACAGCTGGAGTGGAGGGTCTCTTCTCCATGAATCATATATCCCCACCCTGCCAATTTGTTATAACTGGCTTATTTTTGTGCCTTTTTTGAGGAAATTGATAGTTTTGTAATGGCCATCTGTTCATATTGACTTTCTTAGTAACAGAATTTGGCTAAGAAATGACTAATCCTCCACAAATATAGGAAGCTTTCTCCATTTTTTTGCTAGAGTACTTGCTTTCTACACTAAAATTGGTACCAATGGCTTTGCTGACTGCAAATCAATAAAAACAAGTATCTGGTCATATGTAAAATGCATATAAAGATGTAATCCATTTTGCAGAATGGCTATTATAGATTAAAATTTTTGTTCCTTATTTTAACATTGTTTTCTTCCTTTGCTTGATTTTCAAATAGTAGGAATTTTGAAGTTAGAATCCATTTATATCCATTTATAAATGTACAGAAAAGTGCTCTTTGAGCCAAAAATGGGGTGTCCGAGCTTCTACTGAGGATCGCTTTCTTAAATCTTAATCCTGCTTTGATGATTGATGTCATCTCATAATAATTTTTGAAGTTTTATGCTAAGTATCATTAAATTGGAATGATTTTTAAAATTAAATAGTACAGAAAATGAGAGGTAATAATGTTCTTTCAAGAAAACTAGCTATTGGCCTTTTCCCCCATATTGTATTATTTTTAAAAACCATACCCTTCATCGTGATCAAAAAGCATGTTTTCACTCAAAATTCTGTTAAGTACATAAAGTACAAGTCTAAATACCATAGAGACTTCAAGAGCTCCCCCCGCAAAAGGTCTTACTCAACTGTGTGTTATCCGCACTCAGCCAACGCTAGGTAGGAGCTTATTGAACATTTTTGAATTAATATCAACTATGTACATAGTAAAGAACAACAATATCCGCCTGTAAATAGCCTTGAATACATAAATTTTACCCAATACCATCATGTAAGTGTTTATAAGGAGTTTGTAGAAAAACTAGGTAGAGAAGATGCTCTCCTTAATTGGAACAAAGATCCACAAAAAGATTCCATTGCTTTTACAGAACATATGGAGTTGCCGGGCAGATGGGTGGGAGTGGGTGGTTCCTGGGATACAGGGGCCCCACGCGTCCGTCTTCCTGCTTTTTGTCAGAAGAGAGACGAGATCCACGCACACACCAAGTGCTTCTGTTTTTAAATAAGGTCCATGAAGTTATTGTACTTGGTTTCTCTCTTTTTTTTTTTCCTCGCTGAGCTTTCTTTTTTCCCTCTCTGTCCTGGACTGTTCAGCTACGGTTCACTTATCACCTCATCTCATGGGACAATCCTAGCTCAAACAAATGGTTAAAAATCAGAATGGAGGGAGTTCCCTGGTGGTGCAGTGGCTAAGGCTTCGGCGCTGTCAACACTGCGGCCTGGGTTTGATTCCCAGCCAGGGAGCTACCCACATATTAAAAAAAAAAAAAAAAATCAGAATGGAGACAATTGACCAGTTATATTTGGTACCTTATACAGAGTTTACCTGAAGACTCAGGTTCCCTGTGCATTGGAAAGGTTATGCATAAATTGAATACAATTGAAAAATCCAAATCGTCGTGGCATTTGCAATGAAAGAAATCCCAGGTTATACTTACAGTTACCTGTTTTTAGGGAGAATTCCTTCTACCCAATCCAAAATGGCGTTTCCAACGCTTGGGATTTTTATATTTGTTGCTCCACAGAGTACCTTTGAACTTACTCTGATCGGTTCAAATCCCAAATGTGGTACAAACTAAAATGCCGTTTTCTCTTTTGTATTGTTAGCAGTGTGGTGTGCGGGGGCTGCCCAGAATGACTTCAGCCATGTAATATGAAAAGGAGAGACCTTTATGGCTGGATTTTTTCCCAGACAGCCAGGCGTATATACTTTCAAATTTTAAAAAAGTCTGTGTCCCACCCAAAATGCAGAATGACTGACAATCAGCACTTTGTAGTAACTAATTCTTTTTTTTTTTTTTTCTCTTTTTCTTTTTGGTATGTGGGTAGCTCCCTGACTGGGAATCGAACCCAGGCCGCAGCGCTGACAGCGCCAGCGCCGAAGCCTTAAGCCACTACACCATCAGGGAACTCCTGTAACTAATTCTTAACCTCAGCTTTTTCTGGCATTTAAAAATATGTGTGTGTTTAAAGTAACATTATATATATAAATATATATATATAATACATAAAATGAGAACATACTTTTTTGTAATATACGTTTCTTGTTTAAACATTTTCCTTATTAGGAGGCTTTTAACTCTATCACTTTGTACAAATACAAAATTAACCGGAGTAGTATAATGAATTCCCAAAGATCCACCCCACAGCTTCCACAATCATAAACTCATTGCCAACCTTGTTTTGTCTGTATTCTTGTCCATTTGCCACCTCCAGTCTTACTTGGAAGCAAACCCCAGATATAACCTTTCAACTACAACTATTTCAATACTTAATTCTAAAAGAGGACTCGATTTTTAACACACGGTGTCAGTTATTACATCCAAAACTGTTCGCCATGATGTCTTCATGACAAATCAGCATTCCAAGTCCCTCAGACATGGCAGAGGCAGCTTTTTAATTTTAGAGTTTATTTGAATTAGGAGTGTCCTTGCCCAGAAGGATGCCATAGGAGATGAGGGGGCTCAGATGGAAGTAGATCCGGTCCTCTGGCAGGGAAGCTGGCCAGGAGTGGGCAGAGCCTGGGGTCACAAATAGGGACCAGGTTCGTGGGGGAAACGGTGTAGGCCTGCCCCCACTCCTGTGTTGCCCCAGGCAGATTACCCCTCCCTTTGGTCCCTGGGAGGCAGGATCTGACAGTACCAGCTAGAGGCAGTGGGACAGCTTCAGAGCAGGGTTGGGGGCTGGTGTGATTCTGAGCAGAAGGCAAGGAATGTAACTGGTCGACCGAGTCCCTGGAATCCCCTTCCACACACGTCCTGCTACCCCCACACGGGCATCCATCAGAATGCAGAGTGCCTGCCTCCAGTAAGAGGTGACTCCGGAGAGTCTTTGCAGACCTGCCTGCGCACACTACCCCGCCTCCCCCACGAACGCACACAGCACCAAACGCAGAGCCAACGCGCAGGACACCTCTGTCCCCGGGCACGGCTGCAGGTTACTGATGGAGGCCGCTAGCAGTCCCGCAGGACCGAGGGTGACCTCAGAGGGCAAATTCCGAGACCGCTTAAGTGTGAGGTACAAGCAACGGAGCACCCTCCAGCAGGAATTTCCAAGGCATTTAAAGCTGGAGTAACAAACATGCTTGAAGATGAGAGGAGGTCCTCGAAACAGGAGGTGAGAAAAGGGAACAGTAAAAGAAATAGAAATAGAACGAATCCCGCCAGAGACCAGTATTGCATGGTATCACTTAGATGTGAAATCTAAACAAACAAACAAACAACAAATTGTCATGTTGTATCCTACAAATATCTTAAAGTTTTGTCAATAAAGTTTAAAAAGTTAAATTTAAAAAAATAAAAAAAAGATTCCTGTAGTTACTTACTGAATGCATTCAACGGGGGTAGCTTACACAAAGTAGTGAATGTCTGAGCTGGAAGATTGGGTTGAGGGGGACCCCCATTTGGCATCAGAAGAGGATACGGTGAAGAGAGAAAAGAAACTGAGAAGTTTAGGTGAAGTGTCAAAGCCTATTTCTTAGAGACACCAGAATAAAAAAAATAAATAAAAGGAACTGGAAGGAGGCCAGTAGGTCAAGCAATAATGACAATTTCCCGATGTCACACGGCTAGTAAGTGGCAAAGCCAGGAGGTGATCTAGCTGGAATATAGACCCTAACTCTCTGTCTCAGGTCTCCCACATCAGATGCCAGTCCAAAGGAGGAGAATTCAGTTAGACATAGGGCGTAAAGAGGGAAACAGGGTGAGATAAGCAGGAGAGAGGCAGCGCGTGACCCCAGGAAGTGTGTTAGGAGTGGGGTTAAGTCTCCATGTCTCAACTCCATGTGACTGAGGTCCTTGCAAACAAACAAACAAACAAACATCAAAACTCCCAAACCACAGAAACCACCATCTAAAAAGAACAACCAGAACAGACCCGATACTGATCTCTCCAATCCTCAGCTTCCTCACCTGTAGATAGGAGCCTGTAACCCCGCCCCCATAGGTTGTTGTAGAGAGCACCTAATACAATACAGGTAGAACTCCTGAGCACAGGAGAGGAACCACATACACGCACATAAAAATAAACTTTCATTTCTTCAGACATTCCATAATATGTGTTAAGGATCGCCTATGTACCAGGCAGTAAATACACTGGTGAATAAACAGACAAGAATCTCTACTGTGATGGAGCTTCTGGGGGAGGGGAAGGCAATAAACAAATGAACATAAATAGGTGATTTAATGTGAGGGAGCGTGAGAGCTACCAAGGAACTTAGGACAGGGTAAGGGGACAGAGAATAGGGTGTGAAGAGGTTCAGGATGGTTGCGAAAGGTCTACCCAAGGGGTGAAGACGGAAGTGGCCTTCCTGGCAGAGAGGACAAACACAGAAATCCTGGGGTGCAAGAGTACTTGGCACGTTCTGGGACATAGGGCAGAATGGCGGTATGACAGGGGCAGAATGGCCCGGGGAAGTGTAGTTGCAAATCCGATCAGCAAGGTGGCCAGCGGCCAGGTCATTTGGGGCTTCATCTGTCACTAAACATTCAGTTTCTCTTTCACCACTGGAAAGCGTTGTCCTTGCCTAGGCCACGAAATCAGAGGGGATGCCCAGCACGTGTCTTCTCACGTTCGTACACATTTTCTAGCCTCTTAGATTTTGTATGTCAGAAGATGCCTCTGCCTCCTAATTGTAGCAGAAGGCCTCAAAACTAAGCTTCCCAGGCAACGTGCCTTTTCCCTGCTGGCCACAGGGAATATCTTTCGATCCTCAGTGGTCACTCCAAACCAGTCCTCTAATTGCCCTTGTCCAGGTCCATAGGAATTGCTGGGAAATGTTTGAAGTGCCAGAGCCAGTTACCTTCTGAGTCACCCCTCCGTCCACAGGACACGGCCAGGAAACGGTCGGGTCCTAGGGGAGGTTTTGATTTAGTGCTGCTGGACTCTTACAAAAAGCCTTGCCCGTACTCGAGGGTAACCCTATCTCACCCCTGCAGGCTGGGGTGTCCATGTTCTTTAGAAAGGCATCTCAAACACGACCTGATCCTTCCCTCCCCCAGCCAAGGTTGTTCCTTGTCACTAATCACAGCAGAAGATTCCTTCCGTGTCCCCTAGCTGTCCGGGGCAGAAGTGAATGCTCCCTGCTCTGTTTTTCCTTCCCTCTGCACTTGGAATCTTTCTAGAAGCCTGTCCATTTTTTTTTTTTTTTACCACCATACCTTGGTAGTTCAGTTTGCATTGTTACTTATTGACAACTTCATCTATGTGTTTAAATTACATTAAAAAAAAATAAACCTGGAACTATGGAGATGAGGGAAAAGCAAACTAATGATCGCCACCTTTACTTAAGTTTGGCATCTGGGACTACTAGAAGAGTCAGTAGTCCTTAAGGTTGGAACCCAGCTTCTTCAGGTTGGAAATCATTTCAGATAGCGTTTTGGAGGTTTAGTGCAGCTACAAGTTAGCAAACACAGACAGCATCAGAAGGAGGGCCACATCTGGACCGGCCTCTTTATTCTGAGTAGCATCATTATGAGAAGGGAAAGACGGACCCCTTAGCTCCAACTATCTTTCTTCTGTAGTAGGAAAGGACTGAAACATGTATACAATGAAGAAGGAGATCTATTGATTTTTAACTGAGAAATGTCCGGGCTGATTTGAGTTCTTAGAATAGTGTGCCCAACCATACTTAATTTCCTATGAACAATGATTTTTAAGAGTCCACTCAGAATTTCTCTATCCCAGCTATTCGTAGTACCCTGGCCCCTGCTCCCACTATCATACCAAAAAATGATAAGAGGCAGGCACTCTGGAGATTAGATGGGGGTAATTACAGCTACCATTTACCTGCCCTCACGGAACTCCATGAAGAGGCTGATGGCTAGCCATGGGAAACTCTAGAGCTGTGACCCTCCCTAAAGCAGGCCCAGGTAGGGATAAAAGCAGGAGGAAGAACAGTTCAGCACAGTGTGTGCATGAGAGATTCATAACCAACCTCCGTGTGGGTCACTTTCTTTTCGACACATGAAAAGCCACCTTTGCTTAGATGGTGTAGACAGTTAGACAGTGAAGAGGGGTTCCCAGGACTTCACTTTGGTTAAATAACATTTCTCCCCTCCCTGATTGGTATGGGTTCAGGTGTTCCCCTGGGCCACTGTCTCCTTTCTGAGAACCAACTTCCCCACCCAAAGGGCTAGCTCAGCTGCAGCAGCTCATCCTTCTCCAAGACCCTAGACTGACACCTCAAGCCAGCTCCTTTCTCTCGGGGAGAAAGATGGTCATTCCGGAAAAAAGCGTTCCAAAATGGCTTTGAAGGGTGCACTAGGCGTGGGCATCGGTGTCTAGCTTCCCAAGGGGAGGACTTTGAAGACGACTGTAGTGATATTCAGCAATAGGGGATGTAGCACTTTTTCTAGAATGAGTTCACAATCTTAATTGTCAGGCTTCAGACACATACACATACCAACCCAAGTCTCGACCCTAGACCCAGGAAATAAGATGGATAAGATATGGGAGCTGGGGATGTAGAGATGATAAGTATTTTGAAAAAGGTCCCCACTTTCATTCCCTCCATTACTGTAACTGCCAATTATCCTTTTAGGAATTGGAATTGGACTGAAAATACAAACAAATAAATTAATAATAATAGCATATATATAACTTGAAAAACTTGGAGAGGCCCCTGGAGATCATCAGAGTTTTTTTTTTTTTAATTCATTTTTATTGTTAGACTTATTGGGGTGACATCTGTGAGCAAGGATTACATAGGTTTCAGGCATACAATTCTACAGTGCATTGTCAGCTTGATGTATAATAAGTTCACCACCTAATGTGACTTCTCTGTCCATCACCTTATATTTAGCTTCCCCCCCTCCTCTTCCACCCCCTCCCCTCTCTCCCCTCCCTAACCCACTCGTCCCCAAATAAACATTAAACTATTGATTGTGTCCATGGGTTATTTGTTTGTTCATTTCTTTTTTTCTTTGCTTTCAGTTTTATATTCCGCATATGAGTGAAATCATACAGTTCTTTGTTTTTTCTGTCTGGCTTATTTCACTTAGCATGTTGATCTCCAGGTAGAGTTTTTCTTAGAGGGCCTGCTTACTTTCTGGTTTGCTTTGACTAGGAAGTTGTTTTGTGTTGCTTTCAGTGATGTCAATGTTTTGAAGGTAGAAAATCCATAAATTACTGTGAAGAACACTTTGGAGGTAGGAGGAATCATGGAGGCCCATGAAATTCTGCCTATGTGTAGTTTGAATCAGGCTTAGAAACAAGCTGAAATACTTTGGAGGATATTCAATATTGACAAGTTCCCAAAATTACAATGCTTTGTAGGGGTGTCCAGTCTTTTGGCTTCCCTGGGCCACATTGGAAGAAGAACTGTCTTGGGCCACACATAAATACAATAATGAGAGCTGATAAGCTCAAAAACAGGTCACACACACACACACACACACACACACCCACACACACCCAAAAAAATCTTATAATGTTTTAAGAACATTTACAAATTTGTGTTGGTCCACATTCAAGTTGTCCTCTGTTTAAAGCAAGCTTGTCCAACCTGTGGCCTGCAGGCTGCATGTGGCCCAACACAAATTCTTAAATTTTATTAAAACATTACAAAAATATGCACAGACCTTCTATTTTTGGCTCATCAGCTGTTGTTAGTGTGAGTGTATTTTATGTGTAGCCCAAGACAATTCTTCTTCTTCCACTGTGGCCCACGGAAACCAAAAGGTTGGGCACCCCTGCTAAGGGAAATGTGTGGTGATGTGTTTGGGACTTCTCCCATCAACCACGCTCCTGTCGCTGTGATGTGATGCAGACGAAGGAGACATGTGTGTGATGCAAACTAGGAAATGGGTTGTCTTTTTCCTTTTTTGAAAGAAGCTTGTGATGAGCTTTTTACGTATTTACTCAGAGAATGAAAGGCTTTTTTTCACTCCAAGGTGGACTTCCTTTATTTAAAAAAGATTCTTCACTTGAAACCAATATAATACTGTAACATAAAAAAAGCAACTAAAAATTGCTTTAACAATTAAAACATATAAAAATAAAAGCATTCTTACTTGCATTGCCTTTCTGCGATCTAAAGAAAGAAAAGTGTGGCTGGTCAAATGTACTTTATGGGCTTTTAAATTAACAGTGACTTTTTAATTTTTGGAAGTAAAAGTATGTGTATTAAAAATGAGTTCACAGGGTTTAGCGTTTCCCTCCACCCCTCTTCCTGAACATTCAGCAACATTTTCAACATTCACTTGGCTCCTGGCTTTATCACTTAGCTTCCACCATGGACACGCAGTCTGCCTGGAGGAGTACACATTCATCCAAGTTCGGACCTGGAAAACACCTCAGAGATGAACGAATACAACCAAGCTCGCACCTCCGTGTCACGCTTCGCTTAAGAAATAAATTCAGGCCTGGAAATGAAGCAAGTGGCTTGCTTAGGGTCACATGGCTGGCCCAAGTCTGGTCTCTATGAAGGTCCTTTGCTCATTCTTCTGCACGACACTTGTCTCATTTGCTATCACAGTGATTTTAAAACACTCCACAAATGCCACTTCCTTGTGTGTAAGACCCCAAGAGGCCTCTTACCACCGGGGAATGAGTAGCAGCCTGGGTTGTACCTGCCCGTGAGAGTCTGTATCTTTCATCTTAATCCTGTTTTGGTCCAGTTTGGAAGAGGTAAGTAGCTCGCATTTTGGGGTCAGACAGGCTAGGTTCCATGATCATATTTTACCAGCTGTGGGAACCTCGGTGAGATAGGTCACTTCCTTTACCCTCACTTTCCTCATCTAGGAAATGGGGATGATATAGGCGCACACAATGCTATCCACACTTCCTGGACCACAGTTAAGTAAGGCTCTCGCGAATTTTCTTTGCAAATGCAGCAAGTCTGCACTGAAGCTATCCAGCTAGTTCCTTCAAAGTTTGAGAAAATGACTTTAACTCCCTTCAGATTTCCCGTTCTATCTCTTTTGGGTCTTCTCTCCTTCCTATAGCTCACCGTGCTCCAAAAGCGAGCCGCCACCAATGCGCACAGGACGGTACGACAGGCTTTGCTTTTCCATTTCCCTCTCCCTTCTCCAAGAGGCCCAGAATGTTTGTACGAGCTGTGGGGGCACAGAAGCAATGTGGAATAGTATCTTCTGTGACAATGACTTCAAGGACCCCAAGAAAGACTGAAAGGATTGGGCTTGAGTCCTGGTCAGATATGAGACGCCCAAGGCATGTGTTTAGTAAAGCAAAGGACCGCAGAAATGAAGGCAAATCCTTTAATTTTACAGATTACAGGAGCCAAGGCTTTCAGGGGCTGGAATACTGCTCAGTCGTCCAATCGGTCACCAACAGGGCAGGGCCTTCAGCCCAGGTCCCCTCTCCAGGCGCCGTGCTTGTTCCATCACACCAGCTGCGTCTCATTAACTCCACCTCCGAAAGCCTGAGGAAGTCCCCTCCCTGTGCCTGCCCGGCTGGGTGGGGCGGGTGTGGGGCAGGGAAAGAACCGGGAAAACGACATATTCCAACTCCCAGCGAGCACGAACTGCTTCTGCGGGTCCAGGGCCGGGGGTGTGTGTGGATGGGGTGGGTGGATTAAGACTCCAGGTCCCGTACCCTGAGGTTCAGGGGGGGGTCCTGGAGAGAGAACTCTGACATTTCCTGCTCGGTGAAGCCACCTTTACTCTCTCCTGGTCGACCTCCCCTTTGCAGTGGCTGCACGGGGGCGTCCTGCTTGGAGGGTTCCCCAATATAGGACGGACCGTGTTTGCTCCAGGACGGAGTGGGTAAACTGCTGCCGCCGCCTGACCCCTGCGGTTTTCCGAGGTCTAGGGGGGATTTTTCCGTCGTCCGCTTGGCGCCCCCGCCGGGAGCGGCGCGCGGTCGAGGTGGCTGTGGTCGCTCTTCCTTCTCCACTCCTGCGACTCCTACTCCAGGGAGTTTATCCCGTTCTCCCTGCTCAGCCCCTGCCCTTTTTAAACTGTTTTGCAAACGTACCACGTTAAAAGTGCGCGACTTCTCCCGGGCCTGCAGAAGGAGCTGCCGCAGCCCGACATTCCTCGGATTCCAGCGCCGTGACGTTCCCCAGCGCCGCGCGCCCGCAGCTCGGGGAACTCCCGCTCGGCGTTTCCGCGCTCCCCGCGCAGGCGCGCCCCCGCCCCGCGCGCGCCCTCGCGGCCGCATTCCTGCCGCCGCCGGCCGCGCGCCCCGCGCTCCCTCCGCCTCCCGGCCCCCAGCGCCGCCGAGCCGGCCCGGGGGTGGGGGAGCCGCGGCCGCCGGCGCCTGCTCCGTCCCCTCCCACTCGCACGGCCCCTTCCTCCCTCCTCTCGCTGCTGCTCGCGTTTCCTGCCGCTCGGGCTTCCCCGGCCCGTGAAAGTTCTTCCCAACTTTTCCTCCCCGAGCGGGCGCAGGCGGAGGGCAGGTTGCCGCGCTCCTGCTCGCTCGGCCGCTTGCCCTCCCGGCTCAGGTCCTCAGGCAGCGGCGGGCACGAAGTGGTGGCCGCCGGCGGTCCTTGCCCTCCCACCTCAGCCGTCCACCCCGGCCTCCTGGCCTCGGCCCCGCCGCCGCGGGACAGCCCCGGGCTTAGGTGGCTCTCCTCGTCTCCAGCTCCGTGCGTCCCCGCGCCGGGATCGCGGCGGAACCCTCCCTCCCCTTTCGCCTCCTCCCGCTGCGACTCTCCGCCCCTCCTCCGCCAGCCACTGGAATCAATTCCTTGGGGAATTGGGGCTCGGCCGCGGCGGACAGCCTTTCCGCGCGGGACTCTGCGGCACCGACGGGGCCGTGTAAGCAGGTAAACGCCGGGTGGGGCCCAGGAGTGGAGCCCGCGGTCGGGGGCCGCCTCGGGCGCCTTGCCCGTGACTTGGGCAAAGGCGGGCAACGCCAACTTGGGATCGGCGGCCCGGGACGCGGACTGGGCAGCGAGGGCGCGAGGTGGCGGCCGCGGGAGTTTGCCGTCGCGGTGGGTGCCGCCTGCTGGGAGGGCGCGCAGCTTGTCTGGGGAGTGAAGGTGGAAGGTGAGCGCTGTCTGGAGTTCGTGGTTGAACCCACACCCTCGCCCCCTCCTCCATACTCCCTTCTGCTTTGGGTCCTGGAGTGGGCAGCTGGAGATCCCCAGGGGTCGGGGACACGAGGATGAAAGACAACGACTTGGCTGTCGCTGCAGCGGGAGAGGGAGGCTGCTCCTCGACCCTCCTTCCCGCCCCGCCACCCCAGGGCGACAGGATGGGGGGGGGGAGAGGAGTTTCCAGGCCCCCTCCCCCCAGGCTCTCACCGTGCCGCCAAACTCCTCGCCCCTACTTGGGTGATTGGGCCGGCTCCTAGCGAAAACCTGTGGCCACATCATTTCGGGACAGGTCCCCACCTCAAACTTTCCAGGTTCTTCCTATTAACAATCGTGAGAGTGAGTGGTGGTAATGCACCCTCTCCTCTTCCTCCCTGGAGTGACCTAAAAACCTGGGGTTTTGAATACTTGCAAGTGGGCATGCCACCTTTTTGAGGGAGCAGTGAGGTAGCGCTGCCCCTCCGTGCGTTTCCCCTCCACTTCCTTTGGTTCCTGTCACCCCCACCTACAATTCAAGGAGATTGTGGGGTGTCCAGGAACTGGCGGTGGTCGCAGGCAGTTTGTGAAGGTGAGGAATCCTCAGACTGCAGGCTGCACACAGGATTACAGGGTTCTCAGGACTGTGGTAATTTCTTAAAATGGATTAGTTCACACATTCATTCAACCCCCTAGTATTGAGCTTCCACTCTGCTGCAAGTAGGGGAGACTAAGGGGCCCCAAGATCTAACGAGCCTCCTGGAGGAAACCCCCAGGCTGATGGAGAAATGCCGAATGGAGAATCGCAGGGTGGTGAGAGCCCAGGAAGGCTTGGTCTGGGAGGTGAGGGGGTGAGGTGTGCTCTGAGCTCACCTGGAGCAGTGATTTGGAGAGCCTTGCAGGTGGAGGAAACAGCTGTGCAAAGTGAGAGTCACCCAAAAAACACATACAAAAAAGTCATACTTATGTGACTTTTGGGGGGGCCGGGGAGAGTTTATGACCAGGTGGGTTCAGTGAACAGCATTTTTCTTTTTTACTATATCAGAAGTGAAACTGGAAGCATATTACCACTTAGGGGAACCCAGGATGTTCTTCCAGAGGAGCCCAGTCTCTCTTTGGCCACACCTCGATGCCCAAGGAGCAGCAGCTGTGCTGCCATCTACACTTTAATGGGCACTGATGGGCCCATCCATCCCTGGTTTCATTAGATATTGATTCTCCAAAGCAGGGTGTCCAGCCTTTGGGAAGAATTGTCTTGGGCCATGCTTATAATACACTGCACTTAACGATAGCTGATGAGTTAAAAAAAGAAGGTCTGTGCATAATTTTCGTAACGTTTCAAGAAAGTTTACAAATTTCTGTTCAACCACATTCAAAGCTGCCCTGAGCCGCAGGTGACCCACAAGCCTAGGGTTAGAGAAACTTCCTCTAAAGGGATGCTTGACTGCCATAGGGGATGATACTGCAGCATTACAGACCCTTGGGTTAAAGTTACTTTATCTTTGGGTGGTGGTGTTAAAAGTCTGTGTCACAGCAGTGATGGCCTAATGAGCGGGAGCTGAACGGCATGGTGCTCTTGTGTCTAATCGGAATGGGTGGCCTGGGCATGCAGGATGTGTTTATGTGTGTGTGGCTGTGTTTGTCAGAGTATGCCTGCCTTTTAAGTCCCCGTTACTTCGGCACACTGATAAGGATGGCTTTTCCTGCCACCGAAAACTTTGTAAAAATCGAGTGTCTCCTAGCGGGTTGTTGGAGCCTGATGGTCCGGGATCAGCACGTGGTGCCTGGAAAAATTCCTCCCAGGGCAGGAGAGTTCTCTGCGTGGTTTCCCTTTCAAGGGTGCCTCTGCCCTGGGCTGAAGTGGTGTTGTAGTAGTAAGCAGAGTGGCTGTGTCCTGGCCCACGTGGCCGAGGTCCAGCCGTTGGTGACCTCAGGCCAGTACATCAGAGGGGGAAGAGCACATGGGCTCCCTACAACTTCAGGTGTGTATCTAAACCCCTCCCCACGTACCTTGTCTCAAGGACAGCCCCTTGACAGGAGCTTCCTAGGGTGCAGGACTCCATGAGAGAACTGGCTGACGAGAGGAAGCTCTTTCTCTCGCTAATCCCACCTGCCTTCCCAGCTTCTGTCATTGGTTTAAAGCGTTATTGATTATTAACCCAATCGTTATTCAGGTTTGCATGTACTGTGTGGTGTGGATAGCTGTAATGGAACTAACAGTGAGACTCTTTTAATATGGAAGAACATAAAGAATTCCAAGAAAAATCAAGAGTTCTTAGGAGCATTCTCTCTTGTCCTGAATGGACGGGCCAGGGGGTCAAGAACTGTAAGCATTTCCTCCCCCCCCCCCGCAGCCCCTCCAAGTGCTTTCCTGCCTTAAGGGCTGCTGTTTTCTGCTCTCAAAATGGGAAGCAATGGAAAGCCTTTGATTGCACCTTGTAGCCCACCTGGGTTCCGTGTTCTTGTCCTTTTTGACCTTCTGTCCTGTGTTTGAACTTCCGTAGCCACCAAGCGCTGTGTCTTTTTTGAGCTCATGCGAAAACTCAGAACAGTGCTCTGCACTTGGTAGAGTTAAGGCAGGGGAAAGAGATAAGAAATACTTAATTAGCCAATTAAGTTACTGCTGCTGATGAAAAAGAGAACAAGGGAGAAACAGACAAGTTCGGTAAGTTAAAATCAGTGTCTCCAGTAAGACTTGTGATCCCTCTTTGGGACTTAATATCCCTTTCCCCTGTCCGAGCCCCGGGGAGGGCTTACTGAGTGGTCCCTGGGTGGGTGGGCGAGCGGCAGGTTCTGCAGCTGTCTGTGCCGAGCAGGGGACCCTGGGTGGGCCATTCAAAGTATCCTCAGGTTTGCCTTCGAGCTCTGCCATTTTTTTAGCTGTGTGATGTTGGACGAGCTTTGCAGCTCTTCAGAGTCTCAGTTCTTTTCATCTGCGTGTTGGGGCCAGTGGTATCGAACTTGGCAGACTATCTGTGGAGAATTCAGTGTCAGTGCCGGACACCCCCCTCTTAACATAGCGCTTCACACACAGAAGGTGTTGAGCCAGGGGTGGCTATTTATGTGTCCTAGGAGTTCTGTGTGGCCATGAATGTGCTCTTTGTGTCATTTCCCGCCCCCAGCAGCCTGACTTCACATGTGTGCCAATGTACACATAAAGCTTTGTCTTTGACTTTTTTTTTTTTTTTGGTCTGTTGGTTCAGAGCAAATGTGTTGGTTGGCAGCTGCCATGTGGCCCCTCCTGTAGGAGGAGGTGGAGGGGTGTAGGACCAGGCAGCAGGAGAGCCTGAGGGAGAGCTGCTGAGAGCAGCCTTCTCTGTGCACTGCTACTGTAACAAGGGTCTAGCGCGAACGTAAGGCACTTGGCATTTCTGACGTTGAAATCTGATTAATGAAAGAACGTTCGAGTAAATCTGCCTGCCATTAGCAAGAGGGCAAAAGAAAGCTGATCTCCCCCAGCGAAGGTCTCTGCAAGCTTGATTTCCTTCTTTGAAGCCCAAATATAGAGTCAACTTCGACACCTCTAGTGGAATGCCAGCCTCGGGTCCCTTGAACTTTAATGTTGCCTTTCATCTGAGAAGCCTAAAATATTTGACAAACATTAACTCCTTGATCTTCATATCATCCTCCCAGGAGGAGGGAATGTGAGAAGAAAGGAACCAACCACTCAGAAAAACAGCAGTAGGGCAGGTGTGTAGTATGTGTTCTTGAAACAGAATCCCACATGCGCTGGGCATGCAGGCCGCCGGCTCCGGAGAGGGTCCCTTGAGGGGTCTTGGGGAGGGAGCCTGGGGAAAATGCCCATCAACTGGGGTTTTTGCAGTGGGACCAGACCAGCCGTGCCTGTGCTATACCTCGCATGCTCGCTGATGATGAAAATAAGTGACCTCTGACTTATTTATACTTCTGAATGAAAGGATATGATGCAATGCCTGCGGACGAGAATTAGAGTTGCTGAGGATAAAAGGTTAATAGTGATTAAGTACCTTTTTGTGGGATCGGGGTGGTTATGCGTCTCAGTTGGATTATAAATGGCATATTAACATTGTTTTAATTTCCTTTCCCTTTTTCCTGTTGGTTCTATATTCCTTGGCACGGCTTCGTTTTGCTCTCCCCTCGGGCTTTTGTTTGACTTGCTTCGTGGTCTCTGCTATTGGGGAAAAAACAGTGTGGGCATTCTCAGATCAATCTCGTGTGTAAAATTTGATACCTGGATGGTGTAGCTTCGTTCCTCAGCTGGGACTGAATTGGGCCCAGCTCAGGGGTTTCATGCTGACCCCGGTCCATTAGCTTGACCCCGAGGCCGATTGCGTATCCTGTACCTCTAGGCGGCCACCCCATGGATGCCTGATGTTGGTCCACAGGGAGGTGTCTGGGGAGAAGACGAGAAGGGGATCGGCGGGTGCTCTGAGAGGGCACCTGCTCCTCACGTGGGTGGTGCTGGGATCGCACCTCTGAGCTGTGTCCCTAAATGAGGACGCCTTCCCGTGTGGGCCGTGGCCTTGATCCGATTTACCTCGCAGGTTTTTGGCTCCCAGGGAAGAAAACACAATCACTCGTTGTGGAAAGTTAGCTAAGGGTCACCTCTCCCAACACTTCATCCCCTCCTGCCCGAGGTCTTTGTTGCACACTCCGGTCCCCTGGAGTAATTGGGGGAGAGTAGCTCGGTCACCTGGCGGGCTTGTTGAGACACAGGCCGCAGTTCCCCACCCCCACCCCAGCTTCCAAGGCGGGGCCGAGAGTTTGGGACTCCCAGGGGATGCTAGTAATGGCTGGTCCTTGGAGACTCCTGGGGCCAAGGAGCCTTGTTTTGGTTCCTCTGCCCCTGTCTGTGGGCTTGGGGTGACAGTCACTTCAGTTTCTCACTGCGTGGGTCTGAATGAGTCTCTTCCTGGTTGTGTCAGAGCTCTGGAGAAGCCGGAGTGTCACTGAAGGCCCCTTACCCCTCCCCAGGCCCATGGAGAGCGTGAAGTAGGTGTTTCTGTTTTAGCGGGTCTGCTTGGTTGTCACCTCCAATCCAGACCCCTCTGCTGGGGTCCCAGCAGTCTGGTTTATCGGGTCCTTCCACCCATCTGGGTATCTGATAGACGCGCCCAATTCCGCGTGTCTGAAATTGAGCTCACTAGGTGCTTGTCACCAATTCTGTTTCTGTGCTTCCTGTGTTCCCCAGTCGCCCTGCCGTCTGTTGAGGTTGCGCTCTTTGTGTCACTCTTCCTTTGCCCCGCCTCCTGCCCCCCACCGTCCACCTTCCAGCACCAGTAACAGACCCAGTCAGTCCTCAGGTCCTCTGAGTGTTCGCCCCTAAAGTGTCTTTAGTCTGCTCACTTCCCCCCTTTCCTGCTGCCTCTTGGGATCATTAAGAGTTTCAAAGGCTTGTATGTCCTCTTCATCTACTTTCCGAGAGGTTCTCCAGAACAGCAGTCTGTTTTTATACAATTTAAATTCCGCGTGTGCTTCTTAGTTACCTGTGTGACAGGGCTGCTTTACCCCTGACGACCCTCCTGTGCGGGTCTGCTCCGCTCTCCCCTGCTTCGCCCTCCCTTGGTGACAGGTGCCCCGCTGTGACCTCGCCCACTTGCTGCCTTAGCCCCTGCCTGGTCGGCTACGGGTTCACCTTGGCTGGCTCCCCTCCCCACCTCCAGTGAGCTCTTCTTTCTTTGCGGTTGTGCTTACCTAGCTGGTTAGTTTCCTCTCACCACAGTTTGTGTTTGCCTCCCTGTCTCCCCTGCTAAGTTAGAGGCTTCTCCCGACAGCACGCAGCTTTTACTGGGTTCGGGTCAGGACCCCCGCCCTGTAGGGCAGTGGAATGGCACGGGACTGTTCCTGCATTATCAGCCTTGGGATGATTGTATTCAGTCTCTCACCAACCCTGAGAAGTAGGCACTGTTAGTATCACTCTCTTGCAAAGAATGGAATGGAGTTGATTTTCGTTTTAAGTGTGTGTAGACCTACAGATGCCTTTAGAAATGCTGGCCTGAGGGGTCTAGAGCCCTGCGGGGCTTGGAATTTCTTACTTATTCCCTAATAGGAGGTGCAGTGCTCTGGGAAAGTTATGTCCTGACGACTGTGATTCAGAAAATTAAGCACATCGGTGTTATTATTAGACACATCTTATTTGTCTATTTGGGGAGGTAAATCGCATCCTTAATCTGTTCTGAAATTACTGACTCTTTGGTTCTTAGGTTGTTTTGCTTTACTTGGGTACTTGCAAAAACGTGGTCATTGCTCTGCTCCTTTTTCAAACCTAGAAAACCTTGCAGGTCAAGGGAGTGTTACTATGACGGAAGGGCTAATAAGCAGGAACACCTGGGGTTAAGGCATGAAACAGAGTTTGTTTTGTTTATTCTAATCAAATATATTGATTAGAACATGCTTAATTGCCTGTCTTCGCATTATTTTCTTTTATACCTTATATTGAAGTGGAAAATGCGAAGATCCTCTATTCGATCTGAGTTCCTCGTTTGTGAAATGAGAGGCCGTCGTGACACCACGTCACAGCGGATTTGCTAGCCACCTCTTACCCACACGGACCTGCTGTACAGCAAGAACTGTAACAAGCAGCACTTATGTCACTGATGTGATCCCCCAAATCGCAAGGTGGGCTCTCGTAAAAGGGCTAAAGCAGATTTTCTGGTGATGGAAGTGAATTCGGTAAGAATTACACGGACACACGATGCACACTTCAGCTTGATATTATTTAAGCTTCTCCGCAGGTACTCCCCCAACAGTCGTCTGATTTCTCCAGATTTACGTCCCACTATTCCCCAGGGCTCTGCCACGCCTCCGCTGTTTCCTGAACAGATCCAGTAACTTCCCCCTGTGCTTGTGCTCGCTCTTTGCCCAGCGACCCTAACATTCAGCATTGCCTGTCAGAGTGTCCCTGGAGACCCCCTTTAAAGGCTACCTCTTGGGTGCGGTCCCTGATCTCGCTCCCTGGTCAGGCCCTCCTGCCACTTTGTTCGTGGCATCTACCTCTTTGTTCTCTGTGTCCTGGTTAACCGGTGTCAGCAGTTAACCAGGGCTCAGCAGTCTGTCGCTGCTTTTCTGCTGCTGGGCGCCTGGTCGCCTGTAACTGTATTCCCGATCTGCCTCCTGCCCCCAGGGATGCCCTCTGAGGCTGCCCCTTCTCCCTTTATTACCACAGTTTTTCAATGAAGATAGCTATCTCAACATCTCTTTGTCACCTGTGGCACTGCTGTCACCTATCCCGCTGCTGGCAGTGCGGAGACCAGACCACACCCCTATTCTACAGAGTCTGTTTTGAACACAGCTGATAGTGTTACTCCCCTGCTTGAGGTCTTTCTTGCCACTTTGCATTGCTGAGAGATACGTGTCTGTGGGAAAAGTTAGAAGGAAATGTCAGTAGTAGAAATCCCAAATACAGAGGCGGGGGGTGGAGGCCCGAGGACAGAGATGTGATGTTGTTTTCTTTGCCGAGCTGGGGGGTGGGTGCATGTGTGTTTGGTCTCAAATACTTAATTTTAGAAACACATCAAGTCGCCCACGGTTAAATGCAGGCTCCCTCGCAGAGCACGTGAGGCTCGGTCCTGCCTCGCCTGGCCTCTGTCGCCATTCTCCAAACGTGTCTCACGGTTGAAACCTGGTGGGTTTGGTTGGCCCAGGCCGTTACTCTTACTTTCCTCTGTGCTTTAATGTCCAATGTGATTTTTTATGTCTTCTCAGATGTTTCAATGGGTATCCCCTTTCATCATTACGGAGAGTTCTTTGTCACCCGATCTGTTGTCATGTGCTACTTTACATTCTTTACTGTTACGTGCTTCATATTGTGGTGGTGTTTGTTCATCTGTCCCCTCAAAGTTGTGAGCTCTTGGAGGGCGTGTCTTGTGATTTGTTCATCTTCGGGTCTTGGGCACCTGCAGCTAAGTAGGTGTTCAATAGGTGGGGAATTGTTGAGTGGGAGATGTAAGATTAATGTTTTTAATTGAAGAAAGTTTTTTTAAGTGTGTCCAAAAAAAAAAAAAAAACAACCTTCAGAACACATTGGGTATCTCTTGGATTCGGTATCTGAAATCTATAGGCTGTACATCGAAGGGATTTACACTTGGGTTTCTGAAGCCCGTGACCTGTTTGAGAAGCTCTCTCTTCTGCTTTCCCATCTACCTTGTGGTGGTGGTGCTAGGCTGGCGTTTGGGTGTGTTTTGGTAGTTTAGCCCTCCTCCCCCACCTCCTGCCCATCACGCTGGACTGTGTTGATGTTTCTGTAGTGGTGGCTGCGGGTCCGTGTGAGACTGTTTGAAAGTAGATCTGGGCTGTGAAGTGGTGCCAGCTTGGAAGGGTGACTTCTGCCGTCAACACTACTTGCTCTGGGATGGAGAAGAGCCACATCCCTTCAGATGAGAGGCAGCGGAGTTTATTTTTGTGGCAGCCGTGTCCCGCCGCAGAGGTACAATAACCATAATGAAGGAGGGTTATGCTGTATTAGGTTTATGAAGGGTGTGCTAGTCTGTGTCAGTGGTGACAGCTCAAACCAGCAATTAGGTTTCATTAAAGACTCCAGCAGGCAATTAGCATTCACTTCTGCCAATGAAATCCTGTGATCTATATTAAGCGTATTCTTTTTCGTTACGCATTTTGTAAAACAGGCTCCAGATCCAGCTTGTCCGGCCCACGGGCCGCATGTGGCCCAGGACGGCTTTGAAGGGGGCCCAACACAAATGGGTAAACTTTCTTAAAACATGACGAAAATTATGACAGACTCTTTTCTTTTTAGCTCATCAGCTATCGCTAGTGTTAGTATATTGTGTGTGCAGCCCCAGACAGTTCTTTCACTGTGGCCCAGGGAAGCCAAACGATTGATTGGACATCTCTGATCTACTTGTTGAAGGCACACATCTTTTTAGAGATACACAGCTCTCCAAATTGTCCTTCGCAAAGTGGGGCTGACTTTTAGACTGTTTAAATCTGTGGGTTATACTAATATTGTGGGCGGACTGTGCTGTTATAAATCTGTACATTTTAGAAAGATCATATAAAATCTTTTATTTAAAGTTAAGGAATTAGTTATGGAATATTAGATAGTTATGTGATTTATGAGGGGGGACAAGTATGACTGATGTGAAATAATGAACTGACACCTACGGGTCTTAATTATATTCTTTAGAAAATTATTGTTTATTTAAGAGGCATCTAAAAATAAAGGCTGGAAAGGATGATTTGTGCTGTGCTTTTGCTAAACAGCTGTTTTGGTTATTTTCAAAATGAGGCTGATTTTCCATGTGCTAGGTTGGGTACAGAGTGTATTTCGTGTCTCTGCGTCTTCATGGCTGTTGGAGGCATTTTAGCTTCACCTGGAAATACGAAGTGATGTTTATACTTAAGTTAGTCAAAGGAATTTCCTCCTTCCTTCTTTCTTTGCTACTCCAGTTCTTTGTCTTCCCTTCTCCCTCCCTCCCTCCCTCCCTTTCTAATAAATTGTCTTTATTTGGAGACTTCTGATAGGTTAATTCCTGTATGTGTATCCAAAATTGATAGTAGGTGTGATTAAAAGGGGAAATGCACAGTGCACACAGCGCACCGGCTGGACACGCAGAGCTAAGGTCTGTGAGGGATGTCTGATTCCATGGGGTGACTAGGCTGTTACCCTGTCATTGGATTCTTACGTCTCACTATTATTTCTCTCATTTGTAGACCATTAGATCAATAGTGGCTGAGCATAGCAGTTTGAAATCCATATGTGAGCATAATAAAGACTCCAAGAAATCTTGCAGTAAACCCAAGTGTGTCAAAACCAAATTCATTTTAGTCAGGATTTTTTTTTTCAACTTGAGTTTTATGGAGCATGTGATCTCAAGGGACACTAATATTATACTTTCTGGAAAAAGCTGGGTTTAGAAGGTCCCTGTAACAGAGATGGCATGGTTGGTTATCTGTAAGACACTCAGCATTTAAATGAGAGGGTGTAGTGACTTGGATTATTAAGATGAGTTAAAAACATTTAAAGTCTTCATGAGCAGACCAGACTAAGTATTTATTTATTTATTTATTTATTGGGGGTTTATTTATTTTTTTGAGAGGCAGAAGCAGAGCAAATTTAAATGAAAATATCAAATTTATTGAGAAAACCAACTTTCAGGGAAAGTTTTAGGACAGTCAGCAGTCTGATTGTGCGTATTTACTACCATACAGTGAAGCATAATGTTCGGCCTAAATTGGAGACGCTACAGGAGCTGCATCTTTCAAAGAAAGATCCGGGTGTGTTCGGTCTTACCTCTTACTGAACACGCACACACACACACACACACACACACAACGCAAAAATCTGGGTTCTCCAAGTTCTGCCCCAGCCCTCCTTCTCCCCCTGACTTGTCATGCTGCTGGGGAGGTATGCACCAGGGAGGTATGCACCAGGGAGGTATGCACCGGGGAGGTATGCACTGGGGAGGTATGCACTGGGGAGGGCTTTAGAAATGTCACTGCAGTGCTCGCTTCGTCGGCACATGCACGGGAGATGCCACTGCAGTCACTTCCTTAGTAGCGGCCACTGTGGAAGCTGCTGTGTACAACCCGGCCCCGCGGGCATCGCGACGTCAGTAGGAAGCTTCCCCCCGTCGTGTGGTTTTCTGAAGCCAATTTGCTGTCTTTGTCCCCCCACCCCCCATTCCTGCCTTTTACAAAGCAGGGCGTCACTGGTGCAACCCTCCTTTCCTCTACAGCCTTTGCACAGTCTTACGGAAGAGATGTTACTTTTGTCTGTAGTTTCCCCTTGAGAACTGGGGGGGTTAGAGGGGCTGTTTGTCAGCGCCTCGCAGCTGGGACGTGAACAAGTGAGACTTGCCCCCGCGCTCTCCCAACCTGCTCCTCGAGGTCAGTGTCACCCTCTCAGGCCCGGAAGTCTTCCAGCCTTCCTCCCCCTCCTCTCCTCCTTTCCCTCATCCATCAGTGTGTTGAATAAATCCATGTGCATATTTGTAAAGGTGGGGATGTTTTTCTGTGGTCGTAAGTTTTAGAAGAATAAACAACTAATAGCACACGTCCTGGCTGCATAGCCCCGTTTGGCATTGGAAATGTGACGAGTTGGCGTTGAGACATGCTGGAGTAAGTGTCCGGTGTGCACCAGATGTTGCAGACTTAGGACCAGAGAAAATAGTAATATAATTGTCATTTGTTAAAAAGTCGATACATGTTGAAATAATACTTTGGGTGATAGTGAATTAAAGAAAATCTGTTATTAAAGTTCATTTCTCCTGTTTTGCTTTTGCAACGTGACTACTGGGAACTAGACAGTGACCTGTGCGGCTTGCATTTGTGGTCCATGGGAACTTTTCCTGGATAGCACTGTTACAGAGGGTTCTCAGCCTCTTCCTTGGAGCTCTAGGGATGCCTCGTAGGACTGGGGAGCAGAGGTTAGAGGCAGAAGTTAGACATCACTATCGGGGATGGTAAGAACCGAGCTTGACGGTGACACCTTAGATGACCAGCAGGGAGAGACCAGTGGTAGCTGGCCCGCATTTACGACTCACCACATGCAAGTACTTTGTCAGGCACATCAAGTGGATTAGCGTCCTGATCCTTACAACAGCCCCCTGAAGTAAGCAGTCTCATAGGCTTACTTTGTAGATGAGCACAGGGGGGCTCAGGCAGACCCCAGGCCCCACAGCGGGGCCGTTCGAGTTTACTGGGAACACCATTGGCACGAGGACAGTAAACGATGGTGCCGAGGGTCAGGCTGGGGCATGTGCTCGTGACCATCCACTCTGCGTCCCTGCCTCTCGAAGGCGGAAGAGAAAGCTTATGTACAGGACCAGTGTCACCCCAGTACATGCTATGTAGAAATTACTGACTATATATAAGGAAGGGAAGGACAGAGTTATGCTTGATCTACTCCATTTATGAACCCAAGGTTGTCTTCATTAGGAAGATACTTATCAGAAATTGATTTTAGAAATTTGGAGCCCACTTCAGGTTGCTTTTTCATGGAGAGAGGTTCTGATGTATTTCATAGCAAGTAAAGATTTTGTCAGTACAAGCTTTAGATCCTCCTGTCTCCTCAATATACTCAACAGTTCTTTGGAAACATTGCTAAAAATTTACCCACAAATCTGTTTCTAGCTAGTTAAAAATGTTTTTCATATTTTTCTAGTCTTTTTTACATGCAGACATATTTTCATAGTTGTAGTTTTATATACTCCTTTACATATATGCATGATTTTCATACCTCGTATTTTCTTAATATTTTGGTATAGCTGCATATACTTGATAGTCTGTAAATCCTTTTTTAAATTGAAAATACGTACCTTTACATTTCCTGCTGTCCCATAGAAGATAATAATGAGAATCTACACATCGATAATTGTTGAATTTATTTTAAATTAGATTTCTCTAGGTGAGGTTGCTTGTTATGGGGCATACTTTTATGATCTCGAATCATCTGAATGTAATGGAATTTTAAGTACAGATAAAGATAAATTCAAAGGTAACATTATTTTCAGATAGCTTTGAGGTTTGAGGTTTGAGGTTTCGTTTTGCATGATGTTTGATGACTAGGAGTAGAGAAGCCCAGTAAATAACTCTGGCTTTTTTGTTTGTTTTTTTACAGCTCCTTTCCTTATAGTCTGAAAAAAAGAATAGATGAGCCCTAAATTTGTGCATTCCAAGGCCGAATACTGACCCTGGCTCTAGATTCACTTTTGGTAAGTGCTCGCTGATCCTTATACCGTTCAGAGCAGGAGAAAGTGTGATGGATAGAATTATTTTCTGTTATGCAGATGATATGTATAGAATTATCGAAAACATAAAATGGTAGTCTTTAAGTGGAAATGAAAGATAAACATGTGTACATACTTCATGGACAAAAAAAAACTATTACATCATTCTAAGTTAATTTAGGATGCGTGTTTGCTTGCCTTACTTTATATAGGTGTGATTGGTGTTGGCCTGTTAATTCTACTTTTCACACTATGTTTGCTGATTTCAGCTACTCTCTAACTTGCCCTATTTTGATGACTGTTGTATCCGTTCTTGCTTTGGTAACCCAAAGTTGCAACATCTTAGTGGCTTCCTACAGTACACGTTGATTTCTTGTCTCCGTTACATGAGTGCTGTTGGGTGGGCGACAGCTCTTGGTGGCTTGACTGGTTTCGGGTCAGCTCCCCTCATCTTCTCATTGGGGAATGCAGGCTGAAGGTCAGCCTCTACCTGGGTCACGCGGTTCTCATGGCCGAGGGAGGAATGCAGTGAGAAGCCCGAGTCTCATTTAAAGCTGCTTCATGAAGGTGGCAAACATGTTGTCTGCTCACATCCCATTGGCCAAAGTATGCCACAAGGCCAAGCCAAAAATCAGAGTTGGGGACCTAGACTCAGCCAGTAGGATTCCCAGGCAAGTCACAGGGGCATGATGGGAGGCGATATATTACAGGAAGGGAGTAAAGAGTTGGGATTATTTCATCTTTTATACTTCATTGATGTAACTGTAACTGTGCCTTTATGGTTTGGTATTTGGATTGCTTCCACTACTAACAATTGTAAATAGCATTGCTTTAAACATTGTTGCACAAGTTATATTTATTTACTTGGAGAATATTTTCTTGGGAGACAGTTTTTTCCAAAGTTGGCTTTCTGGGTCAGAGGGCATGACTTGCTAATAGATCTTGTTACATATAGCTAGATTGCTCTTCAAAGACTCTCAGTTTATAGTACCATCATCAATATTTAAGTATACAACTTTCTTCATACCCTTTTTTTTTAAAATTCATTTTTATTGTTAGACTTATTGGGGTGACATCTGTTAGCAAGGATTACATAGGTTTCAGGCATACAATTCCACAGTGCATTGTCAACTTGATGTATAATAAGTTCACCACCTCATGTGACTTCTCTTTCCATCCCCTTATATTTAGCTTCCCCACCTCCTCTCCCACCCCCTCCCCTTCCTCCCCTCCCTAACCCACTCGTCCCCAAATAAACATTAAACTATTGATTGTGTCCATGGGTTATTTGTTTGTTCATTTCTTTTTTTCTTTGCTTTCAGTTTTATATTCCGTCTTCATACCCTTTTGATGTTGGTTTTGCAATGTTCATTTTGTTAGTTTCATCATTGTTTACAGCTTGATTTTTGTAATTAGTAATGATGGTATTTTAAAACAAAAACCACCAGAACAAACTATTGTTTTTCATCTGTTATTAAATAAAAGAGGGTCACATATCATTTTCTTTGCTTGTTTCTGAAAGTCATTGTAAAAATTACTAATTTTCATCCTGTTTTTGTTTTCTTGGCCCATATTTTTCTCAGTATACTGTTTCATCAATGCATCTTTATCTTGACGTTAAAACAAAACTGAAGGAAACCTAAGAACAAAACATGTACTTGATTTGAGATTTTATCACTTTTATCCGAATCAAATCATAGTCATTATTACTGTGTACCCGGGTAAGTGGCTGAACCTGTTCACATTGCTGAATTTTGTTACATATTTTCTAGCCTTAGGAGAGGGTATTCATTTATTTCCTCTTGCCTAACATTGGATGGCTTTAATTCCATGGTTTTCAGATTCACCGATGGCTGTATGGTTTATAATGCAGAAATATCCGTTGAAATGTCAGAACCAGTCTTTGCTACAGTTTTCTCCCTCAAACTGTAAACTAAAACTTTTTATTACCAACTGTATCCTCTCGGTTTACTTTACAAGTGTCATATTGCCTGCTGCTACACTTGTCTGTGGCTTCTGCTTAGAAATAGTGGTATCTAGACATACCCATGAATACCCTTGGTTCTGTTTCTTCCTGTGTGAAGCTTTGAGACTTCACAGCAAAGGCAGAAAGAAACCCTTGAAGGAGATAAGAGAAATCCGCAGGCCTGTAGGCAGAATGGGGGTGGGGTGGGGAGAGTTGGGACGGTAAATGGAGCTAGCCTTGGGGAAGGACAGTTGAACTTTGCAACTATTTATTAGACTGCACAAACCTCCCCCCTCATTTAGCGGTGGAATGTCAGAAATTCTCCTTGGAACTGAGAAATCCATTCTCTGTGATTTTAGACACGGGCTGGTCTTGTAAGAAATATTCCAGCTCAGTGGGAAGCAGGTCCAGGTGTGGGAGAAGCCAGCTGCTGCTGGGACCAGGCATCGGTGCGTGAACAGTCGTAGGTGCTGACTGCAGGATGTTAAAACGTGTATTTGGCCTAAGTATTAAGTGTGCCAAGTCAGACGCCGAGGAGCGTCGCAGCCAACTGTGACTTCGGATAGGTTTGCCATGGAAGTCTTTGGATTGTTGTCCCTGAAGTGGTTTCTGATTTCAATTTAAGTTCCTTTTGCACAAATTTGCTTGGAATTGGTTGCACATTTCCTTTGGAAGATGAGGACCCATTGGTTTATGTAGCTTTGCTTTTATAACAGGTCAGTCTTCTGGGGAAACTGGATTCTGGGGCTCAGAGTGAGAATGCGGGTGCTTTCCGTTACTATAGAGGAAACAAGTACTTGTGGGACAGAAACTTAAACTCCTCTAAAGTTGAATGCTGGTTTATGTGGACTGGTTACATGTCTAGGTTGAATTTAAGAAAAGAAGGTTCATGCTGAGCCTTCCCCCAGGTGGTCCAGGTCAATGTTTTCTTGAGCGGCTCCTGGCTCTAAAGACAAAAGAAGTCCGTGCTTATCCTTGTGGGGGCTCCGCTTCTCTGAATTCTGCATTTCGGGGGGAGCTGAGGCTAGAGGTGTAAGATGTATGTATGTGTATACGGCTTTTACATCTGGGGTTGATGGTCCCACATACGGGACCTGTGCAGTGTCGCCCAAGTCAGGTAGCGTGGCTCCGCCCACGCTCCAGGGCTCTCCTCTTTCTCTGCCATTTGCCTTTCCTCCTCGCCTGGACACTGGCTACCAGGTGAACCTGCCTGTGTGGTGCAGTGGTCCCAGTGCGTTCCCACAAAATTCCTGTGTTGAAATCCTAATCCCCAAAGGTGATGGTGTTAGGAGATGGGACCTTTGGGAGGGTGGAGCCCTCCGGAGTGGGATCAGTGTTCTCACAAAAGACCCTCCCACCAGAGCTCCCTAGCTCCTCTCGCCATGTGGGGATACAACTAGAAGTCTGCGACCCAGACGAGGGTCCTCACCCGGATTGGCACCCTGAGCCTGGATGCTCAGCCCATGGCACTGCACGCAGCCCAGTTCCGGGGTTTGTGAACTTCCCAGTCTGTGCTGTTCGGTTACAGCAGTCTGCATGGACCAGGACCCTAACCTGATGGGTGATTGTCAGGTCAAAAGTTGTCGTCGTTTATCTAAGAAGATCTATGACTGGTAGGCTATTTTAAGATATGTGCATCCGTCTGTCTCCCTCTCTCACCAACATTGAATGTTCAGTGCAACCAATAGCTTTTTAGACAGGTGACAGATTTGTGGTTCTTACAACCTGTTGTTTGTGATACAGTAATCAGTGCGTGTTTGTTGACGTGCATGAGTTGTTCAAGATCGTTTGTGAGGAGGGCAGTGCAAAAACCTGTTCATTTCCCGCACGTCTCCTTGCTTCACATCTCCAAGGCAGCACCAGCAGCACGCTCTGTCTTGCTGGTGTGCTCGGTAGTCAAATACAAGTGCATTTGGGGGAGCGAGCTTGTGAGTGACCTGTCACCTTCTCTCCTTTGCCTCTGTGATGACTTTGGTCTCACAAACGCGGGCTTTGCTTGTGATTAGGAATCCATCATTATGGATTAGGAGCCATCATTCATGACTTCTGGGCCTGTGGGTATCACTCTGAAATCCATGCCTTCAAAAACATTCATATCACAGTTCTTAAAATGTCTCCAGAATCTGCACAGCACTTATTCTGCCATTCAGCATGTGTTTTTATATCCTTTCTAAACGTTGTGTTAACTGTATAACTGTCATCAAGTCCTTTACATAGAATAATATTCGAGTAGAATAATATATTGAGAAAATACTTTTTATTCTGCTTTTCTTTCCACTTACCTTTTTAAGCATACTTTCCCTTGTTTCTACCCAGTTGTAAGGTATATATAAGTTTAAAGGAAATATAATAAATTCACGGAATTAATGTTATCATTAGCAGTTTCCAATTGTTGATTCCATGGGCTACTTTCAGAGTTTTGGTTGTCAGCAATAAAAGGCCACTGACATCTTTGTACAGGTAATGCCTTTCTCCTCTTGGATTTTATTCCTTTGCATTGAATTTCCAATAGAAAGGTTAATGCATCACAGAAAATAATGTACACATTTTTATGTTGGCAAAGTGAGCCTTTCCACGAGTGCCCAGTTACATGCTGCCAGATTTTATAATTTATAAGGCTCAAGGCCATTGTTTTGCTTTATAGATTAGTATTAAATGTTTATTATTAAGATGTTGTTGACTTGATGTGAAGGTCTTTATTCTATTATTGGCCCTTTGTTAGGTGCTCAGTAAATTTTGATGAATTTAGCTTTAGGAAGAAGTGCTTGATGGTGTCAGCACTTCCAATATTGTAACTGTTCATCTTTGTGTATACCTGACTGAATTTTAAACGTCAGTTACAGATTTTGTTTTGAAAAAATAAATAAATAAAAAGAACTGAAAGCTATGAAGAGACAAACTTTAAAAACCACCAGATTGCGTTTGGCTGACACATTGTAAGCTTGGCTTAACTGCTCTCCCCCACGGCCTTGTAGATTTTTCTACTTGATTGTGTTTGGCTTGGTGTCCCTCAGCGTGCCTTTCTGTGCTACTATGAAAACCAGTTTAGAATCTTGGGCGTACCTGTTGGAAGGAAATGTTATTATGCTGATACGAGTTTTTGGTTAATGCAAAAGAATACTAAAAAAAGAAAGAATAGTTAAAAATATAATTAATATTTTAAGGACACCGTGCATAGGTGACAGAAGGAACGACGCGTGCAACAGGCTAGCTTCCTTTTATTACAATGGGCAAGACATTTCATTTATTACAAATAATGACAAATTACAAATAAATTTCACTTATGCAGAATTTTTGGGGACCACACTGATTTGCTCAGACATCATCCTCGTGGGTGTGGAGAATGAGTTGCATCCCCGGGACAGTTAGGCTGCTCAGAACCGTTTCTCGTCTGGCGTTGGTCCTTCCCGGCCCAACTCATAACACGAGGCTCCCCAACAGGCAGAGCCGCAGACCGGACCCACCCCGGGGACGGGGGCCTGTTCGCACCCAGCAGAACTCTCCAGCTGTTCCGGAACCTCTGGTCTGATGCTTCTGTCTTGACTCGCATTGTCCTGTCCTGAAGGCAGGGGGCTTTCCCGTTGCCCTCGGGGACAAGCTACGTCTTTCTGCCTTTCCCTGCTTGTAGCACTTGCTCTCTTTGCTACTTTATTACTTTCTTCTTCTTTTCAAATTTTTCTCCTTTTTCTGTCACCTACCTCTCTCTCTCTTTTTAAAAAACATATCCCAGGCTTAAAGGAGAATAACACAACAACAAAAATCTCTTTCAAATGTTTCGCCAGCCACAGTGGCCATTCCTCTCTGCTGCGTCTGGGCTGGTCAGTACCGGAGTCTGATCTTGCTTCCCTTTCACTGCTGGACGTGGTGGTGGAAGAACGTCTCCTCTCTGTATGTAAAGTGAGCTCTCTGCATTGTTTTCCTCTTTTACTGTCTGGGGACCTTGAGTCCTTACTAACCAGATTGTAAAGCTTGTCTCTGATAGTGTGTATTCTACTTCGAGTACATTGAGGTGATATTTTCCCATATATTAATTACTCTTTGACTCAGAAAACCAAATAGTGACTTCTGTGACTGGTATTTGTATTACTGTTGGTAAGTGCACACTTGAACTCCGAATCACTTTGATCACACATGTCTAAAAAAGCAGCTACCCATTAAAAAGGCAGCAGCCCCGTGAGGAAGTGCCTCGGCTCATTGCAGGAGAGCCCCTCCGGCTATGTAAGGTGAAACCACCCTGGGCACATGTGTAATGGGCCAAGTCCACTTTGAATTTTTGCACTCTCCAGCCATCCCCCATCGTCGCCCATGTGGTCTAGTGGAAAATGCACTCCCGTGGACTTTCAGAAACTTGAGTCCTAGTCCTGCCACTAATTAGCTATTTTGGGTTTTGGCAGGTTACTTAGCCACTCATGACTCAGTTTCCTTGTCTGCGTCATGAGTTGGTTGGTTGGTCTAGCAGAATATGATTTTCAGGATCTTCGTTCCATACATAACTTCTTTGAAAATAAAATAGTTCTACAAAATTTTTTTGTTCCAACTCTGTGGTTGATTTTGTGGTCAGAGCAAAGAAGGAAACTTCTGTGCTATTCCTCTTCTCAGAAGAAACTGCTAGTTGCCTGACTTATTTTTGTCCAGGGAAAGATTCAAGTAGCATCCTTAAGTATTAAATTTTAATGTGTGTGTGTGTGTGTATATATACATATATATATACATATATATACATATATATATACACACATATATATACATATATATATACATATATGTATATATATGTGTGTGTGTGTGTATATATATATATTTTTTTTTTTTTGCAGTGATAGGTTCATTTTATTTGTTTGGCATGTACCTCTGATCCTTCCCATGAAAAATAGGGCTGTAGAGTATGCAAATAAATATACTTGGTATGATGTTCATTTAAATAATTTTATTTGAATATATTTTCAGAGCATCACTTTGGTCACTCAGATCAGTTTAGATAGTATTAGGTGTAAGAAGAGGAGTTGGAATGTAGCAGAAGTTTCTCTGCACTGCAGGAAAGGATACATATTCTTCTGTCTGACCATTGCCCTTTGCAGAATGTTACCTTTGATGCCCGTGCAAAGGTATCTCTTCCCACAGATTTAAGGGTCGGCATGGCTGTCACTGTGTGGGTCTTGGAAGTGTTGGTGGGCTGCTGTATGTTACATGTGTGTCTCTTTGGCTTCTCCCGAGCTGTGATTTGCATCCTCGTGGGAATTGCAACATCATCTCCAGGGTTTTAGGTTTCCTGACACCTTCCAACTGCAGAGTTCTTTGTAGCAGACGCTTATTACATTGATTTTTTTGAGAATTTCATAACTTATTTTGAAATAATTTGACACACTCTAGGGTGTTTCAGATTTTAGGCTGGAAGTCTTCAGTCCACAAAGCAGTATGTGGCAGAAAAGAGAGAAGACTGGGGGATTGGTCAGTGATTTCCAAACAGAGAACCGCAGCTGATGTGTAGGGGTTGCTGGGTAGGAGCCGAGTCTGGAGGGATAGACTGCATAGTATGCTCGTGGGTGTGGCCTTTCTCTTCGATCCTTTTATGTTTTTGAGTCCTGTCATGTTTTTAAAAGCACACCTTAGGTTGCTTACTTTTCACTCTAAGTAGATGGATTTTAATTTAATAAAAAATCTCTCTCTCTCTCTGAGTTTGTTTTTATTGATACCAAGTGCCATTCTTTTGCTTTTACTGCCTTGAACCGTGCAGACTGTTCTCACTTCTAAGCCTACTTTATCAAGGCTTGATTCCGGAAGTTTGTTTGTAAATCAGTTGGCCCGAAACCTGGAATTGATTTTCCCAGAGAGAGAGATGTTAAAATTGGTGTTCAGGTCTCCGCTGTCTGGTGAGAGCCGTTGCATGAGCTTCCCAGCTCCTGATTCAGCCCTGAGGCCCCTGGTCAGTCTCTATAGGAACAGAGGCCCCGGGCTTTGTAGCTGTGGCCAGTGCTCTTCCAGCCAGCTGCCTGGGGACACATGGGCTCCCATTCCCCTGGGAGCTTTCACAGACGCTGCCCCAGGGCCCCTTGCTGTCACATCTGTGGAGCCAGTTTCAATAATTACTCTGGGTTCATTCTCAGCTAGGGAAGACTCGCAATAATGTGTAAGGAAGATGGGAAGATAGTGGGGAGGTGGGCAGCCGATGTGTGCTCATGAGAGATTCTCTTGACCTTTGGCTGCGAGGTCCGAGGTCCCCTTCCTCTGTAAAGGTGGCTCATGCGTGTCCCTGCAGATCCGGTACTGTAAAACTGTCAGGATCACTAAGGATTAATGGCACATTAGTCTCCTCATAAGTGTGATTGAGTCTAAAAAGTCAGAATGATTTTCATTAGTTGGTATGCAGTGAGCTCCTGATCACCACTGCCAATTAAAAAAGAGAAATCTTGCCTTGGTATTTCCTTGCTTCTCAATAGGTCTAGTGACTGCCTCCTTTTTCCTGTTTTACCTTTTGATCATTTTAAATAGTTTGTTTTTTTTTTTTCTTTTTTTATGCGGGTAGTTCCCTGGCTGGGAATCGAACCCAGGCCGCAGCGTTGACAGTGTGGAAGCCTAGCCACTACACCACCAGGGAGCTCCCCCTTTTGAGCATTTTAAATGTTATTGACATCACCTGTAATTTTATTACAGGTAAAATGTAATTTTATTGCATTAGATCATTAAAAACATATTGTCAAAGATAACAATTGGTTATCTTTTGTTTATAAGTGAAGTTTTAGCTTTCTGGCTATTTTCTCTTCTGGTGCTCTTCGCTTACACTGTCCTGTCCTTTATTTAAAATAGCCTGGAGCCTGCTAACTGCACATCTTCCCAACCTAACCCATTTAGCACCGTTTGGTTTAGACTCAGGATGTTCGCTATTTTTTATTTTTTTATGCTGGTTTAAGCCACATGCCGTTAGGAAAGTGAGTTCTAGAACCCGGTGGGGACATGCATTGCATGGCATTCTTTGGGTACATCCAATTGCTCTGGATGTTTGGATCCTGCGTGTTCCTTCTCTGAACATAGGTAATTACTTGACTCTCTTAAATTAGCTGTTGGTCAGTCATTCTGCAGGTTATCCTGTTTGAAAAGGAGATACTGGTTCACCTGCAGCTTGCCTTCATAGTGATTGGTAGTGATTGCACGAACCCCCAAATCGGCTCTTCTGTGTTCTGTGAAAACTACTTTTGAATCGTTAAAAGGCTGCATTACTTATATGAAAGCCCTCATACTTGTGCAAAAAGGATCTAAGAAGCTTCCAATTTGTATTTTCTTGGAAACTAAATAAAAACGAAACAAAACAAGTCTCACAACACGTGGTGTTAGGTGCCTTTGACAATGAGAACTTGTGCTAGATGAATAGTGCCCATACCTTTCCTAATTGCTCAGATTGAGTTTTTCAGATAGATTTCTTACTGCGCTCTTCTTGCTGTTTCTTGTGCCTATTTATTTCTGCTGTCATCGATTTAGCGATAGGCCTGTTTTTCTCCCCTGGTGGGGAACCTGCTTTCTACTTGTTTGTTTTCAGTAGGTTCTTTTCTGTCGCTGACCTTGAAGTCCTTTCTGTCACTGACTAAGGGATTGTCGAACACGTTATGAAAACACTTTACATGTGTATGCATTCATATGAGAGATCTTTTTATTCACGCTAGTAACATGCCAAGTGTACCATGGACCTTGAGCCATGCCTTTTCAACAAAACTTTTTTCTTCAGTTGCATCTAACTGCTCTTGGGTTTTGTTTGTTTGTTTGTTTGTTTTTTTAATAACTGCCATTTTCAAGGATAAATGTCATTCTCTAACTTGGAGAAACAGGTGACTCCTTTTCCCTATGATTCCTTCTGTGACGTGGCGTCTGGGCCTGGCAGCCATGCTGAACCTGTGTTATTTCCCTTGTGCTGTGAACAAGCAAGGGAGGCGTTTTGGTCCCTTTAAGGAGACCCTGGCCTGGGGTGAGTAACAATGTAGGCCAGGTGTGGAAAGGAATGCTTATGACATTCTTTTCATCAGCTCCGGGGGCAACCTCCAAGCAGGAGGTCAGGCCGTAAAGCGTTTGAGTGCACTGGTGAAATGTTTTGTATTTATTTACAAGACTCTTAATCACAAGACTGATCCCAATAAACTCAGCAAGTCACAGTGAGGGAGGAAAGTATATGAGGCGTGCAGAACCGTCAACGTGGGATCTGCATTCACACTGCTCCCCTGGTCCCGCTGGGAAGAGGACCCCCCACCCCCACCCCGGTCTCCTGTGCCGGGGTCACAGGGGAGGCGGGGAGGGGCACCTCTGGTGAGGATTGGAGTTACACTCTGCTGCCCAACTGCTGGGCATTTTGCTTTTAGGTTCCAGATGTCCTGAGTGTTTGAATTCTGTTTTTGCTGAAAATTCTTAATGCATTTTTTTTTATTGTTTAACTTTCTCGACCTGAAACTTCTCTTCCACCATGTCTAGTGTATTCTGCATTCCTCTGTTTTAAAGCAAACACATGCTCATGCCTTCTAAATTTTGTTATTCCTTTTTTTAAAATTGTTACCATATTCTTAAAGGTTTATTTAAATTAGCTTGTGGAGTCAAAACAAAAAAGTGGACCGTGCCTCTGGCTAAGAGTCGGTAGCGTTTTCTACCCAGAAAAGTCGATCACGTGGGAAGCGCTGCCCCTTGGTGTTCTTGGTTGTCTTTCCTGCAGCCTGGCCTTGACTTTCTCGGTGTGTCTGTACCGCACGACGGGCCGAGCTATCCGTACCTGACAGCTTGGCGTTTTTATGGCTCCAATAAGAGATTTCGTGGGGTAGGAAGTCTAAACTCTTGGTGACTCTTAATGATCCGGCTTGATTTGGAAGCACTTCCCTTTCGTGTGCACCGAGAACAACAGTTTATTTAAGCAGTTGGAGCTGAGGAGTAAGTAAGAATCGTTAGTGCTGGTGCATTTGTATATGTAAGAGCGCTGGAGTGCCTGAAATAGGATTCGTATTTACCTGTTTGGACATCGCTTTTCTTCAGGCTTTCTCTGGGGAGTATTAGTGTATATGAGAAAGTTACTCAGTTCATTGTGGACCAGTATGTATTACTGAGAATTTATGTATTGTAGGTTATGGGACAGGGATGGTGAAAATACTTGGACCTGGATGACCTAATTGTCCGGTGGAATTTTGGATGGTTTAGATGGTTTCTCTTGAGTCCTCCGCTCAAGAGAACTCATAGGCAATTCATTTGTGAAGAGTCATCCTCTCTTTGTGAATCAGTTACTACTGTTATTCATTCTTTGTGAAGTGCATCATCTTCCACATCTGGACAGAAGAGCTCCTGTGTGGAACAGTTAGTGTCGTACAGCATTTAATGAGCTTCATGAATGAGTGAAGTGAAATCTTGTTGTTTTGAAAAATAGTTTATCAAATTCGCAAGAAGTTTGTGTTGACTCTATCTAGAACATGTCTTATTAGACTGGTGAACAGAGTTTAGTGGTTTCGATAGGCTGCAGTCCTGTTTTCATTTTCATAACCGACAATTTTACGTGATGTCATGCTTCTCCATGTTTCTCCTCAGGCCGTAAGGGCATCCTTGGGGAAAGAATTTCGGCAGTGCCGGATTTTCAGTTCCAGTGCCCACTTCAAACACATTGTTTGCCATGTACGAGGTAGAGTAGAGGTCGTAGCTGTATGAAGACACCAAAGCAGGGTTCCTTGGCGAGAGGATTTTATTGTAAGTTCTTTTTATTTTAAATCTCTTTTTAAAGAGGACTTTGTTATCAACTTTAAATATTTTAAGTCTTTTCTCTTTCCTTCCCTCTTTTCCCTGTCTTCAATTTCTTTTCTTCTTTCCATTTTTTCTTAGAAGAAAGGTACATTTCACTTTGCTGGTGTGTTCTTGCATCTTTGCATTGGTCGCTCCTGGTGACTGCTAGGATGAGATGTTTGGATGTGGGTGGTTGGGTGCTTCACTGATGCTCGTTTAGCTATGTTATCCTCATTGAATTCGGTGAGTTGACCTAGCCACGTCATCTCTTAGGTCTTTAGATTCAGTGTACAGACTGATTTTGTCATTAACTGGTCTTCACCTTGATGGAAGGGTTCTTCTCCATTTCGGATCCTTAAGTCTTGGTGCAGTGATGATTTCAGAAAGGAAGAAATATTGTCCCTTTTGTAGTGCACACAGAAAGTTTTGCTTTGGGGGAAAACGTACAGTGCACCTACCATGCTTGCACAGACACGGAGCCCGCAGTTAGTTCATACGAGCTCAGGTGACTGAGCTCAGGTTACCTTCCTGAAGCAGGTTTTTCTGTTTCTGTATCTTGAGGCAGGTAAGGGGAGGTGACAACTCATCCCGAGTTTGTTAGGATTTATTGGTTTTCAGCTCGAAATGATCTGCACGCCAGGTTGGCACACACTGGGGAGGCTCGCTCCTGACCCCCACCTACCAAAGGCTTGTGTGTGAATTTTCCATTTGGAAAGATTGGAATTTTCCTCGATGGGACTCTTGGTACACCTGCCTGTCTCACTTAGTTTTTGTCTTGGATCAAAGTTAATCCAGTGTTTTCAAACCATCTGCTGTTCTATTTCCACTGGCTTCTGGCCCCCAGGAAAATAGGTACGTCCAGTCTGGGTTGCAGTGCGGCTTGCTGGTGCTCGCCTTCCGTGACGGGGAACTTCAGACACACCGCGTCACGCCCTTCCGTGTTTCTTCTGCGCCGGTGCTGGCCTGGCCGGAAGGGTGTCCCACAGGGACGCCGGCCCGTCTCCGTAAATCACGTGTTTTACTGGAATGCTGGGTTTTTGGCAAACACAGTATTTGCCTGGCACACATTGCTCTGTGATGACTGTGATGCACGTGCCCCAGTGGGGACAGGACATGTTCCTTTGGCCACTGCAGTCCTTGCAAAGGGGTCTTCGGAAGTGCGGCGAATTCCTTTTCTCTTGGTGTACATACCTCGGCCCACCCTGTCGGCTTGACAAACCACAGCAAAGCAAAACAGAAAACGTCTCACAGACACGATTTCTCCCCCTTCAGTCCTGCGGCGCCCCTGTTCCGGGTGGGTGGGGGAGGGGGAGGAAGCTGGGGAGGCAAAGCGTTGTGGCGGGGCCAGGCAGCTAGGCATGTGCCAGCACAGGGAGATTTTTCTGGAGAACCTGGGGGTGGGGAAGGCGTGGGTGGGGTGAGTCTGCCTGCTCTGGGGCGAGGTGGAGGTGCCCTTCCTGCTTTTATGGCTTGGCAAGAGGGATGGATACTGGGATCCAGATACTGGGAGCTGCTTCAGCCCGATGGTCCTTTAGCCAGGAAAGTTGTACTTTGCCAAATGCTACTTTTCCAAGGCAGTGATAATAGCAGGAGATTTTTGAGAAAAGGAAATGGAACCCATTTTATGGGATTAAAAATGGAACGAGTATGCTGAACTTATTTTTACAGCCTCAAGGAAACAGTGTATAAATTTGTCACTGTCTTTTGGTCCCCGAGAATAGGGTGTTTTCTGCTTAGGAAAGGGGCTTTCTGTGAAATTTGAGGTGCTTGATGGGTCGCAGGGCAATGCAGAGATGCCAGTTTGGGGGCCGTGTTGCCATTTTAGTAAGTTGGAAGACGCCCTGGGAGGAGTAATGTCTTTTCTTGCAGTTAGATCCACTCTGGCATTGCTGTGGATGGTGGAGGGAGATTGGAGCGAGAACACTTGCTTGTCGCTGATTGGAGGGAAGGCACTTCCGGGAAGCAACCAGGATGGAGGGTTCTGCTTCCTCGGGGGCTCACATCAGTGCCTTGAGTGTCTGCTTTGGTCCACGCTGAGCCTAGGGCACCGGGTACTGTTGAGGGTCTTGAGGGCACACGGTGTGTCTCTTTTGGAGTCTGAACTGTGTGCGGTGGTGGGCGCAGCCCAGCGCAGGGCCGCGAAGGGTGGGAGCTGGGCGACGGGCGAGGCCTGGATCTGATGATGGAGAAGCTGGCACACTGCAGTATCTCACGGTTGTCCCAGCTCCATCTGCCTGGGAGCCCGTTAAGGTGAGGTTCCTGCCAGGGACCCTGGACTTGAACCACCCGCTCTAATTGTGGAGCCCACATTTTAACAAATTCCCTGGGAAACGGCTGCTTCATACATTCCCATCCACAGAGGACTGCTCGAAGCCCATTTTGATCTTCTGAACAATCTTTCCCCACATGATCCAGTTGTGGGGTGGTGGGTGAGTGGCCCAGTGTGGCCCTTATGCACCACAGGGCTCATCTGTGCAGCATGGCATAAAATCATGGTCACATCGTGATGTCTTGAGCATCTTTTCAGGCACCCAGTGGATTGCCTTTTAACACGGGTATTTTATCCTGTGTGTGGACAACCTCAGACTATTGATTTTGCTCCCTGGGACTCTGTCGAATATGCTTGCTGCTGTGAATTGGTAGCTTGGGCACATCCAGATGGTAAAAGACCACCTGGGCTTCTCATGTCAACTCTCAGAATTATCCTGAGAGTGACAAAAGAAAGAAAAAGAGGGTAAAGAAAAGTTGTTGGGGGCAGGGTGGTACAAAGGTGGGAGTCTTTCACAGTTGGGTTGGTCATAGAATTCACTCCATATTTTAATTGTTTTCTTGCAATAAGAATGATGATGCTGGTGATGGTGAGCGTAATAACAAACACAACGAAAAAATAATAAGAACGCAAGTATTTAATGAGCACTTACTCTGTGCCCAGCCCGGTGCTAAACCCTTTGCTACGTTGTCTCATTTAATTTTTTTTTGACAACCTGTGAACTAAGAACCATTATGATTATTAGGCCGTTTTGCAGATGAGGAAACTGAGGTAGAGAGTGTCGCTCAAGTCAAATAGCTAGTAGAGGCAGATGCAGAATTCGGACGCTGTGAAGTCTGACTTGGAAGCCCAGGAGCAAAATACACTGCAGGTTAAAGATTCAGCTGCCTGTGGGGTGAGGCAGGAGGGCTGAATGAGGGAGGCTCACGTGTAGTCACACGGGGTGCGGTGAGGACCACGGCCCAGGGTGCCTCCCCCGTTGTTGGGGCAGTCATGTCAGTCCCAGCTCGCTGTGGCTGGGCTGAAGTTCAGGCCATCAGGCCAGTGCACTCAGATTTATTTTTTTCAACAGTTACTGTTTCCTTCTCTATTTTTGTGTTGAATATCTTGATGTTTAAATAGTGGCAACAGGTTCACATTTTAAAATAAAACTATCCCGGCCAAACGAAACATCAGGGTTTTTGTAAGCAGGGTTTTTAATGTTGTTTTTTTTTTTTTTTTTTAATTTTTATTATTACTGGATGCACAGAGTCTAGAACAGTGCATGATGTAAAGTAGGTGCTCAGTAAATGCTCGTCGAACAGGTGACTGAGTGAACACTGTGGGCACGCTTGGGCTGCCAGTTTTCAACCTTGGCTCTCCTGCTTTTCCTGACTACCCTTGAGGTTTTTCTGCTGCTGCTTATTCCAGACCTGATCATTTTATTTTTAGCTGACAAGGTAAATCAGAAGTATTCAAAGGTTGCAAATCCTCTAGAGCAGTAGTTCTCAACCTTCCTAATGCCACAGCCCTTTAATACAGTTCCAAGGGGTTGCGACCTGCAGGTTGAGAACCGCTGCCCTAGAGTGAGGTGATGTTTGGAGCGGCATTCCTGTTTGAAGTGTTTTTGTTTTTCTTTTAATTTTCTTTTAAAATTTGTGGCAAACAAACAAATAAAAATGTGCCATTTTAACCATTTTTCAGTACGCAGTTGAATAGTGTCAAGTATACTCACATTGTTACACAACAAATCTCCAGAACTTTGTTGTCCCGCAAAAGTGAAACTCTACACCCACTAAACAACAGCTCTTCCCCCAGCCCCTGGGCACCACCATTCTGTCTCTATGAATGTGACTATTTTAGTGGAACCAGATAGTATTTGTCTTTTTGGGACTGGCTTATTCCACTTATCATAATGCCTTCAAGGTTCATCCACATTGTTGCATTATCCGAATTTCCTTCCTTTTAAAGGCTGAATCATATTCCCTTGTGTGTATAGATTGCATTTTGTTTATTTGTTCATCTGTCAGTGGACACTTAGGTTGCTTGCACCTCTTGGCTATTGTAAATAATGCTGCTATGAACGTGGCGTGCAAATATCTCTTTGAGATCCTGCTCTCAGTTCTTTTGGGTCTATCCCAAGAAGTGGGATTGCTGAACCACATGGTAGTTCTGTTTTTAATTTTTGAGGATCCCCCATACTGTTGGCCAGAGCAATAGCACTGTTTTACATTCCTATCTACAGTGCCCAAAGAGTTCCAGTTTGTTTGCGCCCTTGTCGACACTTAGTATTCTCTATTTTTTTGTTTTTTTGTTTTTTTGTTCTAATTTTTTTATAGTGGCTATCCTAATGGGTATGAGGGGGTATCACATTGTGGTTTTGGTTTTCAGCTCTTCGATGACTAGTGAAGTTGAGTGTCTTTCCAGGTGCTTCTTGACCATTGTTTTGTATTTTACTGTTTAGTAGCTTCAAATCTGTGAGTTTTCAAGAGATGTAGAAATGTATTTCCTACTGTTGTCTCAGTGTAGCATGGGTTTTAGAACATCGCATCATCTCAGAGTGGGGGAGCTCAGTGTACTTAGAAAGGACCGATAAACTGAAGGAGCCGGGAAAGAAAGTAAAGAAATGGTCTCCTCTGTTGTGTTACTGGGTGGTGCCGACTGGAGCAAAGGACAGTTGGTTGAATCGCTCTGGTGAAAATAACCGTAATGTCTAACCCCCCGAAATCCTGGGGAGGAGTAAATTCAACTCTGTGACAGCTCATTTGCAGTTTCAGGTTTAAAAGGTGTTAGGTACACCTGTTGAACATTTCATTCCAGGATTTAATATTGTAGACCAGCAGTACCCAACCTTTTGGCTTCCCTGGGCCACATTGGGAGCAGCATTGTCCTGGGCCACACGTAGAACCCACTAACACTAATGATAGCTCATGAGCTGAAAAAAGGTCTCCAAAAAAAAAAAAACCTCGTAATGTTTTAAGAATTTGTGTTGGGCTACATTCGAAGCCATCCTGGGCCACAGATCAGACATGCCTGGTCTAGAGGGAACCCCTGCGGACTCAGGATTCATTGCAAAAAGGTACCTATGTTGAGGTCTTGACTTCTGAGATGTCCTTTACTGATAGGGCGATCATGTGGGAGTAGCCATATCTGCAGACTTAGAAGCAGGAGGCACTGTCTAGTTTGCAGACCTGGAGGGCTGGGAAGGAGTTTCTGGGCTATTGTTAGCCAGTAGGTTAATGGTTAACTCCTACAGCATGCCAGACATAGCACTGAGTCTTTGAGGAAGACCTGCTCGCTCAGAATGAAGAATGGTGAACCATTCCTTCCTTTTGACTAAGGCTGTGTACCTCCCAGTTTTTTCTCTTTAAAAGCGAGAGACTGGGATGGGTTTTTTCCTCCCCTTTGCAGATACAATTTACATAGTACAGAAGTTTTTGACTCATTCCTTGCAAAGAAAGCATGTGGTATCCATAAATACAAGGTTAGACAGTTAATACAGCTGTCATAGTCCCCAGAATCTGACAATTAAGTTTGTGAACTTGCCCCGTGCGCTTACGTTGGCTGCACTGTGGAAACAGCTCGGTCAGGTGTCCTAACCTTGCCAAGTATGACGACAGCTCTGGTGGCCATTCCAGAAAAAGAGTTCCAAAATTGCTTTGAAGGGTGGTCCAGGCGCTGGCATCGTTGCATGCTCCCCAAGGTGGGGGAGTACTTTGAAGGTGACCGTAGTGATATTCAGCAACGAGGTGTGTAGCACTTTTTCTAGGATGAGTTCATGAAAATTGTCCGACGTGGTAGTTTGCCATCTTTTAGGGACTAGGAGACTGATTGCTACTGAATTTTCATTTAACTTGATCACTGTATAGTTAGAGACCAGTATAAAATGGTTCTTTCCTCAGTGCAAACTATGAAAAAACATAGTGCTTTTAGCAGACAGGTCATTTTAAGACTCAGTTGTGCTGCCTATGACAGTGAGATTTTCTTATGTATGAACACTCATCTGGATTGGAAAAAAGATTAAAAAATAAAAGCAAAGGGAGCAAAGAAAGATTTGGGATCTCCCCTCCCCCCTTTCCCCACAGGGGCTGCTTTGAGCTGGGTACATCGCCAGTGACCTGGTGGTGGTCCCCCTGGAGTCAGCCACCCCCTTCCTGGTTAGTGAGTGGTCGTCAGCAGGTAGAATGCCTCTGCCATGAGGATACAACCATTTGTTATGTCCGACTGAAGCTTCTGGTGCTCTTGCCCACGTAAGAACTTTCTGTAAACCTTAGAAATAGGCTTTATGTTAAAAAAAAAAAAGCTTGGCCGAGAAGTAGCTTTTGCCGGTTCTGAGACGTGTGTTCTTAATGGCATTAATGATTGCACGCTCGTTATCAGGGTCCTGGCTCATTTCTCAGTCATCTGTCTACACAGTTGTTCTCAGTTTCCTTCCTTTGCAGTTTGTCTGTTGTCTCCGCTGAGGACTTGGGCTGCTGTGGCCGGTGGGTCTCTGGCTTGGATTTGCCCCCGACAGTTCGTTGTAAATCTGTTCTGAACGGACAGTTTGATCCGGGTTGGAGTACCTCTTGCTTGTTACAAACTCTTAAAAAAAAGAGACGGTCTCTTTCCTTTGGGGCGTAGGTGTTGGAGAATGTCCCCGTGGCTCCGTGCACGTGGCTGGCATCCCCTCCCCTCGGACCCTGCCTCCGGCAAGGGGCTCGGCGTTCTTACCCGCGCAGTGGGCACTGCGCAGTCGCTACCGTAGCTGACTTTGCCACGTGCCATTGACCGTGACGTCTCCTTGAAGCATCCCCTTCTTGGGCCCCCCGCTGTTCCTGCTGCTGCCCTGGGTGTCCCTTCCGCCGTCCTGTGAGGGTTCTCCCCCATGGTCACCTGTTGAATATAGGTGTGGCCTCGCCCTGGTTCTCTGCTGCCCTCTTCGCAGGGGGCGTGTGCACCCGCGTCCATGGCTCCTTCGAGCTTGTCTGTGACTCCGTCCCCTCGCTCCTCGGGGCCCCCACGTGCCAGCTGCCTACTGGATTTTCCGTGGGATTGACTGCAATATCCCAAACTCAGAATGTCACCGACAGAATGCATGCGATTTCTTAGACCACTCCCGGTTCCTCTGTTTCCGACCTTGGGGACGATGTCACCCCCATTGAGAAACAAACTGGGGACTTGAGTCCACCTAATAAACTCATTCTTCTTCACCTATTATTTATATGTCATAAGCACCAAGGTAGTTCCTGTTTCCCTGATCCAAGCCAATCCTGCTGTCTTCCAAACTCTGTGCGTACCTTCCCTCCTATGGAAGGGTTCCCCAGAACTGCGGACTGTGCCCCTTTTCCTAGGGGCCGGGGCCAGGGCCGGGACCTTGCCATGCCGTGCCCCCCTCTCCAGCAGAGTGGTGACTTGGAAATACGTGGTTTACTAGAAGTATCTGAGCTGTTCCAGGGCCGATGGCTGTGCTGCCTCGTACGTTGGGCGATGGGGCGGGGACACCCATCCGTGGTCCTCCTGGTCCCGAAATCTCTGTTTGTGTTGTGCTAGTCATATGTTTGGTGGCTTCAAGTTTGATGTGACAGTGATGGGAAGGTGACAGAGAGCTGGAAGTACGGTGGGGCAGTGAGAAGACCACCGACTTCCAGAGCTTTGCTGCATGCCTTCGGGAGGAACGATGTACGAGGCGCACCTGATGAGGAGCTGGTGCTCAGTGGTGATATGGCTGGGGCAGCTGCCCAGGCCTTGGGTACAGCAGTGACCGGAAGGTTCCTTGTCTGGCTAAATGGACTGAAGTCACCGTCCTCACGTGTTTTCTGACTCCTCAAGTGCGGTGCGGGGGGTCTTCTCAGGGGTGGGGTGCAGGAGCGGAAGGGACGGCCGCCTTACGTTCCAGCTGTGAATCCCAAGACCTTTCTTTTGTCTTGAATTGACCTCCCCTCGTTCCCGTAACTGGCGGGGACGAGCTGGCAAGTTCGTCAGCAGCAGCAGTGCTCTAGTGACAGTTCCTAAGTGCGGTTTGGAGCAGGAGCCTGGGTTTCCTGACCCCTTCTCACCCCCCCCCCCCCAAGGCGGAGAGAGCTCGACATACTAAAGGGTTCCAGTTGTGCTAGGCTTGTGCTTCCTGTGCAAGCTGAGACCTTGCTGTGAGCTAAAATAAACACGTGGCATCAGGCGACGTCAGGTACGTTTGCTGCTGAACAGGTCGAAATGATTTATACGCAGAGAAAATAAGACAGCCCATTGTTATTGCTCATGTGAGGCTGTGCTCTTCGTGAGGTCTTACAGTTAGGTTTGTGAACTTGCTGCCGTGTTCTTAACGTTGGCAGCACCATGTAAACAGCTCGGGAAGGTGTCATGACCTTGGTGTATCTGTGTCTCACAGCTGTGTTCGTGACCACGTGTGGCGGTGTCTTGCTGAGTGGCGCTCATTATTGTTGTTGCGTGTTTTTGTGTGCCTCCGTGAGAACATTGGAGCGAATGAGAGCAATGAATAAGCATTAAATTTCTTGTTAAATTTGGCAAGAGTGGAAGTGAAATCAGGGCCATGTTAGTCCAAGTTTATGGGGATAATGCCATGAAGAGAACGGCAGTGTACAAGTGGATTAAATGTATTTCTGAGGGGAGAGAAAGCGTCATTGATGAAGAGAGATCGGGGTGGCCAGTAACAAGCAGAACTGACGAAAACATTGCAAAAATTTATCTAATTATACATTAAAATCATCGGCTGACTGTGAGAAGCACAGCAGACCAAGTAAACATCGACAGAGAAACAGTTAGGAAAATCTTAGCTGAAAAACTTGGCATGAGAAAGCTGTGTGCAAACATGGTCCCAAAGGAACTCACCGATGAACAAAAGCAAAGGAGAGTTGAAGTTTGCCAAGACCTTTTGGAAAAGCAAGACGATGTTTTGGACCATGTTATCACTGATGATGAGACATGGGTGTGCCAAGACGACCTTGAAACCAAGCTTCAAAGTGCACAAGGGAAGTCAGCCAGTTCTCCACAACCAAAAAAGTTCCATCAGTCCACATCAAGAGTCTAGACACACGTGGGTAGGTGTCACTTGTTTCGGAGACTGTTCTGTTGAGAACTCCTATTCTCAGGCACATCCTCATTGATGTCTTAGAATTAAGGCTAAAGCCCGAATGCCACGGAGTGGAATTCTGACTCGTTGCCTAGAATGAGAAAACATCACGGGAAATGCTGCCAGCCACACACGCACGAAGAACCGTGCGCCCTTGTGCCTGCTCGTGTGGCTGGTACCGATGCGTCCCCAGGAGCAAGAGCTCCTGCAGGAAATGCCATGGCTTTTGAAGTTTGAGTTTCCCGTCATGTGAGGAGGGTTCCTGGAGTCAGCGACAGCAAACAGACCCACGTGTTATTTTCTTTGTAGGCGCTGTCTCCTAGGCATCTTTAGAAAATTTATACTTAAATTAGAAATAGTGTAACTGCTTTCCAGAGAGCTTGACGGGTTAACCATTTAAAATATTATAGTTCCTTGAACTTGGGCAGACCCGCCGAGTTTACATAAATGGATCATTTTTTTCTATGCAAAATGTTGGCTTGGTGGAAGTTTCCCGTTGAGGACAGCGATAAGATGTCATTATTTGGACTTTAAGTTATGTTTACTTTTGCTTGAATGGGTGAAAGACGAACAATGCAAAATTTTAAAAGTACTCAGGATTCTGCAGTAAAAAGTCGTCATTCTGCACCTGTTTTCTAGTCTCAGGTTCCCTCGTAGAGGTCAGCTGGTAGTAGTTTTTAATAGAGTCTTCCAGAGATTCTTGGTATACATACAAAGGTGTCCAAGGGCTGTCCGGAAAAAATCCAGCTGCACATGCCTCTGTTTTCCATGTTACACGGCTGGATCCTTTCTGGAAAGTTCTCCTACATCCCTCTCCCCATTTTCCCACATGTCCAGTCCACTACCCCACTCCTGCTCTGTATGAGCTTTGTCTCTTACTCGGGAAGCTGTTCTTTTCAGTGTATAAAGGGCCTTCTAATTTATTTTTCCCTTGTATGCATTGCACCGTTATTTACCCTGTCATCTGTGATGGAGTTTTTAGATTGTTTCCCAGATTTTGCAATTATAAAAACAATTTTTTTCTCCCTCTGTGAGTCTTGGAATAACTTTCTTAGAAGTGGAGTTGCTAGGTTAAAGGTTTGTGCATTTGTCATTTTAATAGATACTGCCACATTGCTTGCCCCGGAAGTTATACTGCCAGCAATGTATTGGGGTACCTTGTAGACTGTAGGTTTTAAAGTCTTTCTCTTGGGGGTGGGAATTGGAGAATTTGAAAATGTGCCTATTTCAGTGTATAATGTGTGCATATTTAAACATGTTTTATGTTAATATTTCATTATTGTATAGTCATATTTCAGTCTCTTTTTGGAAGCTAGGTGTCTAAGTGGCAGTTGTGAATGTTGAGCGCTAGCAGAGTGAGATGGATGAGTAATAAGGCAATTGGAGGAACTTTTAGATTCATGTCACTTTCTCTCTGTGGCCCTCCGAATTCTGCATGGTTCAGCTCAGTGTTGCCTTCTCCCGTGGAACCTTCCATGATTATTCCAGCCCTTACTGAACCTGAATAACATTGAGAGCCTGTACTCAGTCATGTGCTTTTCTTTAAATTAATCTGTATTATGTTCGTGAGCTGTGAAAAGAGCAAGGAACAGCTTGATTTTTGTCTAGTTCTTGAGACAGAAACAGTAACGTTCAAGAAATGCTATTTTCTCCACTTTGTTAAAGCCCCTGAAGCACTTCATGATAACATTTTATAAACATTTTATACAAACGTATTATTTCTGTCAGTATGAAAGTAACAAGATCATTGTAGAAAATGTAAGAAATACAGAAAATTCTATAAAGCAGCAAAGAAAAACATCACTCAGAATCCTACTTTTCATGGATAATCACTCCAAGTCTTTTGTCCCTTCTCTCCATGTGTGTATGTGAGTGTGGGTTTCATTAAATGAACAACATGCTGACGTAGTTTTGTGTTCTCCTCTTTTCATCCTGCTCACAACTGACAGTTTATGTCCTTCCAGAACTTTCTCTATGCATACAATACAAAATGTAAAGAAAGTTTTAGGAAACAAATGGAAAACAAAATTATACTATGCACGATGCCACACCTGCTCTTGGTGTTCAGCTACGTGGTCGGTGATGTATCTGTGAGTGTGTACAGATCCTAGTTTCTTTTTAAACATTGGCACCAAGCTTCATACTATATCCGAATTGTATCGCATTTTCCCTGTTATAAATAATGCTGAGGTGAACACCTTCTTACATAGACACATATTGAACCTTGTAACCAAGATTCCTAGAAGTGGAATTAATGGGTTAAAGGTTATGCACACTTAAGTTTTTATAGGTAACACCATATTTCCCCTTAAAAATATCTTACCTGTGTATATTCCAATAAAAAACACCTTTATATCTTCATCAGCACTGGAAATGATCAATCTCTTTAATTTCTTTTCCAACTTGAGAGAGAAAAATAGGCCTCTTATGCATGTATAGTTTACATTTTACTGGTAGTGAGGTTGAATATCTTCATATGGTTCTTAGCCCTATGTCTTTCAGCTATAGATTGTCTGTTACTTATTTATTAATTATTCTTTAAAAATTAGATTTTTTTATTGTATTTTTTTTGTTTTTGGATTTCTCTAATACCGACTTTTTGTCTGTTAGATAGGTTGCAAGTATTTTCTCTCAAGGGGTGGTTGTCTTCTAACTTGCTTTATGTTGTTTTTAGCCTTATAGGCATTTTAAATGTAACAAAATCTGAGGGGGTTTCTGAGTTTGGGATCTTATTTAGGAAAGACGTCCATACATTCATATTTATAATGTATTTTCTTCTGCTGCTTTTATCATTTTGTTTTCTCACATTTAGACTGAGCTAGGTTGATCACATAATTGAATTCTAGTATTTCTTTTTTTCCCCTGTAGTTTAATCATGAACATTGGTATACTTTTATATAGGAGTTTTATGATTTACAAAAGCCGTCCCTTGTAATAATAGAAATGTAAGAAATGTACATGCCCCAGAAAAAGTTTTCTTGAGGATTTTCAAATCTTTCTCCTGCTCTCATTTAGTTTGTCTTTTCAAATCCTGTTCCCTGGTCATTTTAGGGGTCCCTGGACTTGGGACTTGGAGTGTCATAGGGGATACACAGCTCACAGAGGATGTACAAGTCAGTTCTGCTTTTATTGTACTGTTACATTTGAACATAGAGGTGCTGCTTCAAAAAAGAACAATGATTTGCTAATCTGTTCGCAGTTTCAGGAGCCGGGCAGGTGATAGTAACCCATTTCCCCCCGCCGAGAGGTTGCAGTGTGTTGCGGCTGGTCATGTGTGCGACCCGTGTGCACTGCAGCTAGAATTCCTCGCCCTGAGGACCTGGGCTGAGCTCCGGGGCAGAGCAGGGTGTAGCCTCACCCTGCTTGCAGCCCTATCCTGTTACAGTTACCAAGTGTGTTCCGGTTGACCTTCTGCTCTAGACCACTTTGCACACTATTATTCCACATTTCCTCTTTGTCTTCTCTACACCGGGAGCTGGTTACGCAGAAGCGACAAGTGCTTTAGAGCATAAATATTTTTGTTCAGAGCTGAAGTGCATTTCTAAATCTGTGAGCACAAAAGTGAAATGGAAAAGTACTGGGCACAGGATGAGCTCAGGAACAAGAATGCCAGGAGAGTTTTATTTTTATGTTTAGAAAAGAACCGTGAAGTGTTGTTTGTCTGTGAGTGTGAAAGATATATTAAAATAGCATGTCATAACTATTTCAAAAAGCTTTTTTCCTGCCCCATCTTAATTTGATAACTGAAGTCTCGTCCAAATGCATTTTCTCCTGGGGTGGATTAATCCCGAATTCTTTCCTATTTTGAGTTACTGCTCAGTTTTGAGCATGGAATTTTTATTCCTTACCTTAATATTACAGTTGACCCTTGAACAGTGTGGCGTTTAGGGGCTCCAAATTCACCCCCTGCGCCCTGCCACACACACACACAGTCAAATCCACGTGCAACTTTTGACTCCCTGCAAAACTTAACTATAAATCGTCTGCTGTTGACCAGACACCTTACCAATAAGTCAGTTACCACATATTTTGTACATTATATGTATATACAGTGTTTTCTTACAATAAAATAAGCTAGAGAAAAGAAAACGTTTTTAAGAATATCATAAAGAAGAGAAAATACATGGAGAGTGCTGTATTTATTGAAAAACATTCACAGATAAGTAGGCCCACGTGTCAGCAGCTCAAACCCATGTTTAGGGGTCAGCTGTATTTCATCGTTCAGAAAGTATAAGAAACATTTTAGTTCTTGAGATCACCGTTCAAATCTCTTTCTTTCTTACATGTTAATTTTGTACCATCTGTCCTCCCATTGGAATAGCTATAATAATAGATAACTTATTAGGCACTTAATTGTGGTCCAGATACTCTGCTAACTGCCTTACGTGCATTATCTCACTGACTCCTTCCAGTAAGCCTGTAAGGTGTAGTTCCTGTTGCTTTCTGTTACCCAGGAAGAAAATGACTCAGGGGTTCAGTAGTTTGCGTCGTATACAAATTCAAGACTCTTCTATTGTAAGCCCAAGCGCTGAACTACGGTCACACATGAAGGTTTTTTTCACCTTAGTGAGTCACTGGACGTGTCATCTGTTTTCGGGCTGAGGCTGGGAGAGAAGCCGTCTCATCCCTAACGCTGGTCCCGGTTTGTCGTGTTCGCTCTCAGTCTTTCTCTCTCTCTCTCTAGTGTCGCAGTGACTCTTGACCTTAGAAATGTCATGAGAGGCCACTCTTCCTTTGGACTTCCAGGTACTTTGTTAGTGTCACTCTCCCTTGCACACTGTGTTCCATTGCGTGACCAGCTTCCAAAATCTCCTTCCACTCTTTGAGGAAAAAGCAGCACTACGGTCTCGAAGCTAGATGATGGGACACAGGGGAGCGTCCCGTTTGAGTGGGTTAACTCAGCCGGTAAACAGATGTGGTCGGTCGATCCAGGGTTTGGTCCTGTGTTGACCAGAAAGCCTTAAAGCCTACGTGTACGTGGCAGGAATCTTCCGCGTCTGTAACGTGGGGGATGTGACTGCCGCAGGCAGTAGGGCCGACACGGCCACCGATGTCGTGCGGGCGGTCAGGAAGAGAGAAGGGGGAAGAGGAGAAGGAAGGTGCCGGAGAGGGGACAGTGGGCACTGGTGGAATGTCCCGACAACCCTTGGGGTGTCTTCGTGTAAGTTGGGTGCCACTACTTTAACAGTTGCTCCTATTGTCTCCTACACCTGCTTACAAGGAATATGTTCTAGAAAAGGTCCTCACAGTACAATCATTCTGCCAGTATTTCAGCTTCCAGCAGCTCCTGATCACATCTAAATACATAACCTGTATGTGAAGCTCTTGTGTATGAAGTGGGTCTAACGTGGGCCAGCAGATGAGCTTCTGTCACCTTCACCAATCCCCTGGTGCCCCTGTCTAGAAAAGCCAATGTTTTGCGTAATGTCTGGGTTTTTAGAATAAGATCAAATGGAGGAGGTAGGTCCCCCCACCCCTTTGTTTTCGTACAAGGGGATAGAAAAGAAACATGAAGCACGGAAGGAAAAGGTGTGCGTTTGCTCTGGCGGCTACTCAGGTGAACTAAACTCTTGGGGAAACCCGTGTGTCCCCATCTTGTCCTTCAGCCTCTGTGCAAAACCATTGTTGGAAGTTTCGGAGTTTTCATGGTGAGCCTAGAGGGGATACAGGTGTATCAGGACTGGTGAACACGTGTGGGAATATCCCGCAGCGCCCGGAGAGCTCTGATAGTGCAGTTCTGTCCGGGAACTAGTATCACCGGCAGTGTCGTGAGAACATGTGAGTTTGGAAGTTTCCCGGCCTTTCCTGTTCCTACATGATCGTCATAATGGAATCTGTAGATTTTAAAAACACGTGAAAGAAAATGTCATTTAAAAAACAATGGTTCACTGAATATGGGGTTAAGATCATATTAAGCAAATTATATTTTTTTTGCATTTTGGTATGTGGGCAGCTCCCTGACTGGGAATCGAACCCAGGCCGCAGCGCTGACAGCGCCCAAGCCTCAAGCCACTACACCATCAGGGAACTCCCTATATTTCTTGAAGTCACATAAGTATGAGGTCGGACAATTAATTTTGTGAACTCATCCTAGGAAAAGTGCTACACACCTCATTGCTGAATGTCCCTGCGGTCACCTTCGAAGGACTCCCCTCGGGAAGCTGTGCACTGATGCCAGCGCCTCGTCCACCCTTCAAAGCAAGTTTGGAACTTCTTTTCCGGAATGGCCATCAGAGCTGTCGACAGGCACAAAATCTAGCAGTTAAGTTCATGAACTTGCCGCCATGCACTTACATTGGCAGCGCTGTACAGACAACTCAGTGACGTGTCATCATCTTGCCAAGGGCCCAGGGTGGCAAGTCCACAAACTTAACGTTCAGATTTTGGGTGTGATGACAGCGCTCGTGGCCATTCCAGGAAAAGAGTTCCAAAGTTGCTTTGAAGGGTGGACCAGGCGCTGGCATCGGTGCATGGCTTCCCAAGGGGAGTGCTTCGAAGGTGACCGTGGTGATACTCAGCAGCGAGGGATGTGGTACTTCTTCTAGAATGAGTTTGTGAAACGAATCGTCCGAACTTGTGTAACTGAGTTCTTACATCTTTCATGGTGTTGCCACTTATGTATACGAAGTGGAAACACTTCTGCTGTCTGATTTCCAGCCAGGGATGTTCCGAGGAGTGCAGCCTGAAATGCACGAGTTTTAACAATGATCTTGTGACCAACACGGTACAGTTACTGATGGGCTCTGTTAAGGGAGGTGTGAACAGTAGCAACTGCTTTCTTCTGAGCGAGGTCATCAGTTCCCAGGGAAATGCTTGTCTTAGGGGAAAAGGTTGAATTCAGGTTATGTGTGACACTTTTTCCCCTCAAAGCTTTATAGAATAACATTAACCATCTTTAAATATTTAGCTCTGGAAGGGACCTGGATTGGTTGTGGAAGTGATCGCTCCAGCCACATTATAGTAGGAGTCACTTCTTATTTGCTTAGAGCATTGAAATGGGAGGGGAGAAGGGAGCTGGGTAGCTGTTATTAGAGGGTTGGTTTTTGACCTATACTTTTATAACTCATAGCTGACATTTATTGAGCACATACTATGTGCCACTTACTCAGCTAGTAGGCTGCTAAATCTAAGTGCTCAGAATAGCTGTTTGAGCTATATGCTTCTGTTAGCCTTCATTTTTAGAGATGAGTCACCAGGACTTAGAGAGGATAAGTAAACTGGTCATGTTGGTAAGAAATGGAGCTGGGACTTGAACTGGGTATCTCTGGCTCTAGAGACTGACCTGGATTAAGCTCTTAGCTTCAGTTCTCTTATCCATTTATTCAACCCACCACCATAAATAATTTGATGCCTGCTTTGTGTGAGCACTCTACTAGGCTGTGGAGTTCCCAAGTTGAATATGAAATGGCCCATGACCTTGAGCAGCTCATGACTTAATGGCGCATTGGGATGCGGGCTGGGAGAGAGAGGGCCCATGCTCAGGGCTGAGTACATCCAGAAAAGAGACATCAAACCTTATAGAGGGGAATTGAGAAAAGTTTCCTGGGAAGGTGACACCAGCTGCGTTCCAAAAGGCAGGATTAGAAAGGAGGGCCTCTCAGAGTCAACAGTACGTAAAGGCGTGGAGGTCAAGGATGGCCTGGTGGGTTCCTGCCCATTGCAGGTGACTGGTGTGTGTGAGGAAAGGGACACGGGGGAGGGCACAGTGCACTGGGAGAGTGCTTGGGCTTAGCTCCGCCACTTCCTAGCTTTGTGTCCTTGAGCCAAGTTTCAGCCTCTTCAATCCTCAGATTCCTCATCTGTAAAAATGGGGACAAATAATAATACTTACCTCATAGGGCTGTTACTAGCATTAAGTGACATGATGAACTGGGACTGCTCGGCACAGTGCTTGACATGTAGGAAGTGTTCAGTGCATCGAAGCTGCAGTTATTAACCACCATCACTGTTACGTCCTCCTCATTTAGATGGGCATCACAGGCCTTCCTCATACCTTATTTAACCTTTAGGCATAGCCTTAGCCACACCGTGGACTGGGGACGATTCTGATGTCTTTGTGTGCCATCCTGGGAGGGTAAAGTGAATTTCATGGTTTGAGAAGTGGCAGCCAGCTCATTTCAGTGCCGTGCATTCCAACGTAGCCGAGAGGTCAAGGGCCTGTTCTGATGTCTGTGCTTGTTCCAGGGATGTTTGTAAAGAGGAAAAGGCAATAATATCACTTGGTGTCCTTTTGCAAAAATCTCCTTCAACACGAGCTGTCACACGTCTTTCCCGAGAAGGCCACCCGCCCTCTCCAGTTCTTAAGCATTCGTCCTTACTAGATGACACGCTGCCCTGAGACAGGGACCACATTGCACTCGTGTACCTGCAGTCCCTGACAGCTGCTCGCCGCTGAGCGGAAATGAGTTGCACAAGTGACAGTTGATGGTGTTCGTGAGTGTTCTGGCATTTGGCATTCAAAGAAGGGCAGATATCGGTGAGAAAAAGGTGACACTTGGCGCCATTGCATCGTTCCGGGGTTTGTCTGTGTTCAGCCGTGGTGGCGCGCTGCTTGGACGCGGTGCTGACGGCAATCTTGTGTGCGCCGGTCGGGACAGCACAGCCGTGCCCGTCGTCAGTAGCCTTCTCCCCGCCCTCTCGCATAGATAAATATTGGCAGTAATGAATTGATAAATATTGGCAGTAATGAATTTCTTCTCAAAATGTGGGTTAGGCCCCATTCCCGACATACCATCTTAAATTGGCAAGGACGGCCAATTTGACTCTTGGTTACTTTTCCCGACTCGTGAGAGGACTGCCTGTGGTCGGCACAAAATTCCAATTTGAGTGGAGATGCCCTTCCGTGGAGAAGGCTGGCTTCTGTGCCGTACGTCGTGTACAGAGGCCTCCGCTGTCTCCCTGGTGCCGTTCGCTGAGGTCACGTTATAAGGCGCAGTCTTTGGGCTGAATGGGCGCAGTGTTTTAGGGTGCGGACTTCGGGCCCCAGCCACGTGGCGTGTCCGCGTGCTCGTTACTTTGCCTGGACCGTCCGAGGTGGGGTTCAGCCGACTGGGAAAGCCCTCCTGTGCCTCATTCCCCTCGCCCTCTTTCCCATGCAGCCCTTTCTGTGGCCTGACGGTCACACTGACACTATCCGTCTTCTTTTCCTGGCCGTGTCACTGAGGGGCCCCATCCGCCCAGCGGTGCGTCTTTATGTCACTGTTTAGCACGTTGTCTCGTGACAACATGCGTTCAGACCTTTGCGGACGTTCCTTGCGAAGTATGGGTGATGAAGGTTGAGCCCCGTCTTGCTCTTATCGTTGGATTTCATAGGCTTTGATTCAGCTTCCTTAATTCTCAGCAGGCAAGCTTTCGGGGCATCTCAGTGAGGTGTGCCCTCCTCCTCCTGCCTTCATATTCCTTTCCTTTCAGAGTCACATGTGACCTGCCCATGAGGCAGTGACTTCAGGGTCCATACGCCTTGGGACATAGGTCTGAGTTACTGGAGTTTGGTTTCATACTTGAGCGGGTGCAGTGCCATTTGTGGTCCCTTCTGCACTTACCCATGCAAATGCCAAAGCATCTGGTTATTTTCTGGGATTTAGTATTCTTTTTGAAAAATCATTTAAATTTCCGCTCGGTGGACGTAAGACCGACATATAACATGGTAGAGTGTTTACGTGTGCGTCATGGTGCTCTGATAGACACATGCATGGTGAAAGGGTCTCCCCGTCCGGGTGATTAACACATCCAGGCCCTCACGGTACTCACCTGGGACCTCTCTGCTGCTCGAGTACAAGGATGCTTTGGCGAGTTTGAGCCAAGTGCTGCAATTAATAGGGAGGGACAGAAGGGCGGTGCCTCTGGGTGGCCAGGGGTCAGGCTTTTTGGATTTCCTGGGAAGCGCCCAGGGTAAAACTTGGGGCCCGCCCTGCCATGGGATGTGAGAAATAGAGGCGCTGAGGGCGGGATTGCCTTTCGTCCGGACAGCTCTCGTGCGCATCTGAGCACTTGCCCGCATTTTGCTGTGGGTTTAACACCGCAGCATCAGGCTTGGCCTCTGCTTCCGACTCGGACAAGCCTGAGGATGCAGGCGGGTGGCGTTTGTTTCTGAGACGGGAGGGACAACACTGGCCAGCAGGCGCGTGTCTAGCACCAGCTCCGGGCACGCGTGGAGGGGAGATGTGGGCTTCCAGCCTTCCACTGTCTCTAATCTGTTTCCTTTTCCTTCTGACCCGGCGTGGCCTAGCACCTTTGTCCCTGCTGCCTTAACTCCGTGTACACACAGAGAGTGTTTCTCTAACGGGTAACTGTCCGTAGGTCATGAGCTCTGACTGCCGTTTCCATTGTTTGAGGTCGACTTCCCTGTGTAGCCTCCAGGCTCTATTGAAAAGCCCCCCTAAAGGCCTGTGCTCTAAGACTCTGTGGGAGACGGGAGACTCCATAACCTCATGGAGACTATGTGAGCTCCGTCACTAGCGAGCTGTTGTCTTAGGTGGGTGCCTTCAACTCTGAAAGCTCCAGTTTACTCATCTGTAAAAACGGGCGTGATGCCCCCTACAGCCCTGGAGTGTGAGGACCAGAAGTCGTCGGTGTCTGGCACTCAGTATAGTTGCCTGGCAACTATAATTTCTGATAAAATTTGGGTGTGGCTGTTGGCCTTGAACATGCGGTGATCATAACGCATTGACCCTCACAGCAGTGCTGACACAGTGGTGCCAGCATCTGTAGAGGTCTGTGCTCCAGGCATCACTGCTAACACGTAAAAGGCTTGGGTCATCCCTCTTCGTGGATTCGGGTTCGGTATGAAAGTTGCCCCACGTGTGCACTTGGAGTAACCTTTGTGTTATTTGAGTGTTGCAGGTCTGGGTCAGTTCTGTCTCAGATTTCTCGTCAGCTCTGCTTGTGCCAGCTCAGTGCCCATCGGCCCTTCATTATTCATCACTTCTTGTCTAACGAGGCCTTGCTCCTGGCGACTGTCACAGACCTCCTGAACTTGAGCGGGATGCGCTCTTCTTGCTGCAAGAGTTTCAGAGGCTGTCAGGGCCTTCACGGGGAGTTTTGCTTCCTAGAGAGAGGCCCACCCCTCTCTCCTCAGGCTGTAGGGTGCCCCCTGTGTCGCGACAACCTCCTGACTCCTAGGAGAGACCCACGGCTCAGAATCCAAATGCTAAAATACAGGAAGTGCTCAGCAGTGTTAGCGACGTCAGGGTTTAAGCTCACTGCTGCTTCATCTTCCTTGCCCCCAGCCTTCCAGTGTCATCAGCAGCGTTAGGACCTCGGCTAGCAGTCACCTTTCCATCTGCTTGGTGTTCGTTAAACACCTGACTGAGTCTTCCCACACACCTCCAGCGGCTCTAGGAAACTCCCCCTGTGCAGCCTTGCACACGACCCATTCTCGGCAGGTCATTTCACCGCCACTTCCCTGTCCTGCTTTCCTCCTGGAATGTCCCTCTTGGAGCCCTCTGACTTCCTGTTCCATCTGCACTGGCAGGGTAACACGTCCTTGCAAAGACATCCCAGCGGTTCCCCTCCTCCGAAACCCTCCTCTGCTCACAGCCTACACAAAACAGAGTCACCTACCCAGCACACAAAACAGAACAGAACGCTCGGTACCTCAACTGAAACAGGCGTAATGCTGATTCAGCCTGCCCTCCCAGATTTCCCCCTTCTGGGTTTATAGTTTTTGATGTGGGGTTTCTGAAATGCCCTAATGTCATCAAGCATAGGATATTAGATTTTTAGCTTTTGTGTCTTATTTCCCTCCTCAATTGAAATAAGTTTTCAATGGAGAAAAGGGTGAAAACATCTTTATTTTGCCACTTAAACTTAGCAGTCTCATAGCCTCTAGCTCCAAATTTCTAGTTATTGACTGAATAAAGTCACCAGCCAGAATAAGGAATTAAACTAATGTATTCTAGACCTACTATAAGAGGTCGGACAATTAATTTCACGAACTCATCCTAGAAGAATGCTCCCTCATTGCTGAATCACTATGGTCAGCTTTGAAATACTCCCCTTGGGTGCATTGTCAAGGTTATGACTCCTTACTGACTTGTTTGTACAGTGCTGGCAACAGAAGTGCATGGTGGCAGGTTCGTGAACTTAATGGTCATGTTTTGGGTATGAAGACAGCTCCGATGGCCATTGCAGAGAAGGCGTTCCAAAACTGGTTTGAAGGGACCAGGCGCTGGCATCGGTGCACAGCTTCCCAGGGGGAGTCCTTCGAAGGTGACTGTAGTGATACTCAGCAGTGAGGTGTGTAGCACTTTTCCTAGGATGAGTTCACAAAGTTAATTGTCAGCCCTCACATACCGGAGGTGCTAAAAAAAGTACACACATTTTAAGAGATGTGATCTGTGTATTACTTTTCGAAATTGAATTGAATTACGGTAGCAAGGTGTAGTATGACATTTGCCCAAAAGATGGTGTTACTCAAATACATGCTAGTGTCACCATGGGACAGGCAGGACAGTCAGAGAATGGCGGAAGCACGGTTGTCATTGGAGGAGCGCAACACCATTCTGAAGTGGTATTTGAAGTTTGAGAACGTTGTTGTGAGTTTCTCCCGCGTTCTCCTGACTTAACACCCCTTGACTTCTACCTATGGGGGACATTAAAGGATGTGGGGTACCATAGAAAACCAGCTACACTGGTGGTACCTCGGGAAGAAACTGAAATGCCGTGTGCAGTGATACAAGTGGACACTGGTCACTGTTGCTCAAGCAGTAGTTCGCTGTAATCAGAAGGATCTGGGCGCTGATGGTGACCACGTTGAGCACCTCTTGTCACTGCCAAAGTCAAAGGTGACTTGTGTTCATCTTTTGTTATTGGTATATATTGAGTATTCCAATTTTAATACCGATTTTTTTTTCTTTTCTTAAAATGTGCATACATGTTTTTGGCAGCCTCTGTACAGTCATTTGATGTTCAGGCCCAGTCATCTTCGTAGTGACCACTTGATGGAGGACAACATGTTCTCTCTCTCCGAAGCTGTCCTTAGGACCGCTGCCTCTGAGGTTGTGGCCCTGTGACACAGCACTGTAGCTGTTGAGAGAAGGATCTGCTGCCCAGGCCTCCCGTCACATGGCGTCATTGGGACAGTGATGCACCTCTTTCTGGGTTGAGATTTTCTTTCACAAGCTTTTCTGTCATCTTAGGGAGTCATGCTTAGGGTGTACCCCATTCAGAAAAAAAGCTGTAACCTGGTCACGGTTGTTTTGCCTCCTGAGTTTGATTTCTTTTCTGTTTTCCATTCTGCATGCAGCTTTTTATTGAAATACTTAAGAAAACACATTATTTTATTCATTTTACAGGTAAAGAAATAGAAGTAATAGCAGTTTGTTAGAGAGTTTGCATTGGACAGTCTTTTGAGAATTAATTCAGGAAATATAACGAGAGCCTTCTAAAAATGTATAGCTTTTGACTTGACAGCACTCCTTAAAAATTTATCCTAAGAATCAGAGGTATAGACAAATCTTTTTGAGCCATAGCAAAAAACCAAAAAAACAAAAACAAAAAAACCAGAACCGACTGCACATTTAAACAACAGAGAATGGTTAAATAAATATTTGCTCTGAGTCAACAGATTCAGATCTAACTCATTTTTAATAACTACATAATACCCCAAATAATGTCCCATGCCAAGACGTCTTTGGGCATATCTCTGCTGGGGATATTCGGGGTGTTTGCATCCCCCCACCCTCCACTGCAGATGACATTGACTGCTCTATCCTTGTACATAACCCTGAAGATTCATTGCTGTGATTTCCTGTGAAAGTTTCCGGTAAGTGGCATTGCTGAGCCACAGTCCACGTTAAAGGATTTGGGGTTGCAAACGCTGTGTAAAACTTGATGGGCTCCTGCCCTCTTCCAATCTAGTGGAAGAACAGATACGTATATTTTCCCAGGATTTTTTTTCTTTTTTCTTATTTATAAAGACTTCAGTAGGTGGTGTTTTATTCCAGGGAAGTTTGAAATCCCTCACATTCTGAAACCTCGGTATAAATCAGGAGCCCCCTGAATTAGGTTTACTCTGTGTCGTATTTGCTGTGTTTCTTAGACAGGAGTCTGTCAGAAATTGTACATCTTTAAGTTTTTCAGCGTTTAAGAGCTGAGGGTACAACTTGAGGACCTAAGCATGTGACCTTTGCCCTCCTGTTCCTTCTTGGGCTCACACTCTGCAGGGCTGTAGCCGTCCCGTCCCCGGGCCGGGGAGAGCCCCTCCCACATGCAGCATCTTGTCACCGGAGGTCCAGGCTTGCTCAGCACTGATACAGGCAGCTGAGCACATCTTCAGCTCGAGGTCACCGCCGGGGACGAGAGTGGTTGGTGGTACGCTAACACGAGGTTTTTACAACAGTGAAGGCACTGCATAAGACGTGGACAGGTAGTGTCATTTCTTTATAATGTCAGCTGAGAGCTGTGTAGTACAACCTGAGTTTTTCCAAGTACCCCCTTAAGTGGAGTGAGTGAGGTAAGAGTATGTGTGTGTGTGTCTCCTAGGCAGGGGACAATGACGATGGGTTTGCGTGCGTGCGTGTTCACAGTCTGTCCGCACGAACGTGCCTGCATGTTGCACGATCATCTGTGTAAGAGCTGTTTTCTCCCATTAGCAATTACCGTTGGGTAACACCAGTGGGGGTTGTGCAAGCCTTGTAACAGCTGACACTCCTTCCTACCTGTTTTCATTCCTTCTCTTTCCGATTCAGCTTCTCGGCCCCACACAGGCGGCGGCAGTGTAACACTGTCTCCCTGACTCACCGGAGGGGTCGGTACCTGAACCCCACCGGGCACCCTCTCGCGGGCCCCCGGTCAGGGGGACCTGTACCTGCCTGTCTTGCACTCATGTTTCGTCTCCCGAGGAACAACCTTACCATCAATGTCTGTAGCTGTTGGCTCATCGCAAAGCAGTTGTTCCTCTTGGGCTACTCAGCAGGCTCTGTGTTTCCCTGGGCTTCCTGCGACCTTGGGTGAAAGAGTAAGGACAAGTGTCAGCAGGAGCAAACACCTACCCTGTGTGGCGGGCGCTGTCACCACGGCCGTGTTAACACGGGCAGGAAGTGGGGCAGCCTCTAAGCCGTGGCCGTCCGTGCTCTGAAATTACTCTGCCCCCGGGTGGATGCCGGCTGGTGGGGCCCCAGGAGCCAAGGCACCTGGCGGTGTACCCCGGGCAGCTGGGCGCTGGACGTGCAGGCCCATAGGAGAGAGTTGCCGGAGGCGCTTGGCCGCCACTGGTGTTTGGACAGGAAGTGACACCGCCGCGCCCCCCCATCCAAAACCCCTGGCCCCACGCGGGAGGCTTTGGGAGCTCAGGCACGGGCAGGAAGGAAACGGAGGAAAGGGAGGTGTGGGACACTGGCTCAGGGAGGTCCCTCACAGCCGCCTCTCAGGAAGCCCCCCCCGCCCCCCGCATCAGTTGTGTCCCTTTGGGGTACACGTCGCAGAGGAGGGCGAAGCAAGTTCGAGGTGTGTTTGCCCTCAGACAGTTTCTTCGGTTTGGGCGCGTGAGTCCTGTGGCCAGGCTGGCAGACCTCGTGGGTGTTCTGGGGCTTGTGGTTTTGAAATGAGTTTTTGAAGAGGTTGTATGCGACACGCTGGGATCGCCCTGGTGTGCCATACGGAGTGGCGCCGGGAGAGCCGTCTAGGTGAGAGGCACTGCGGTGGGGTGGGGGTGCTGTGGCGGGGGCCGGACTCGATGCTGTGCCATGTCCCCTGGATAGGACATCCTAGGGCCGACAGTGGGTCACCAGCCTCGGGGTCCACCCCTGCCGTCGCTGAGTAAAGTCCAGTGTGGCTGAGCAGAGACGGACTGTCCGTGGGGTGTTGCGGTCTCCTCACAGAATGTGCTGCTTGCTGTTGTCACGGTTGGCTTTGTATTACCGGGTTGGGGTGTCCGGCCTCTTCTGGGCCATCTTAGCCTGGTCCCTTGAGCAAGAAGCAGCAACACAAACCTGGGCACGTTCTTAAGCTTTTGGCCTCAGTGCCTCCGTCTATCAAGTTGGGAATGGCCTAAGGGCAGCAGGGCTGTGGGAGGCGATGCTCAGCAGAGCGCCCCCTCTTTGCATCCACTTCGAAAATAGAGGCGTCATCATTGCCTTCTCAGCGGCCGGCACTTGCAGGACTCCCCCATTCTGGCTCCGGGCTGTGATGAGCTCTCACATTCAAGGACACACATGACCGTGAGTAGGGACACGGACGGCAGAAAGAACCGGCCTCGGAGAGCTGCAGATTCCGCCTTCTCAGAGGGTGGGGTCTGCCGGACAAAGCGCCCCCGGCACGGCCGGCCATCCGGGTCAGGTATTCGGGTGGGATGCAGCGTGCGAGCTGGACAGGAGAGTCCCGTACCCGATGTCGCACTGGTGGCTCTTGGCGTTTTGTCCGGCTTGTCACTTTACCTACAGACAAGAATTTCGTCCTGCCATCTTTTAAAAACAAAACGAAAAGCTCAGCTGATCTGATTCAGTTAAATGCAACTTTTATTTGGGAAAGGGCAGGAGGCGTTGGGTGGGAGGGAAAATCCTGACCCCTCTCCTTCCTGAGCCATGACCTCTGCGGAGTGGGCACCGTGCCCTGTTTTGCCTTTGGTGCTTTGTGGAACTGCTGGCTTGCTGACGAGCGTCAGAGCAGAAATCAAAGACGAGACCACTGCTTAGGGGGAGGAGTGGTCCAGGTAACGGGAGCTGTACCTCTCCGGCACCACGTTTGGTTGTTACGTTGAACCCCCATGGAGAGGGCTGTTTGAAAAATGTATTTGCTTCCTGCCTTCTTAACCGTAGTACGTGGGTGTTTTCGACACAGCCTTCCGTGCTGTGGAGTGCCTGTTTTTACAGTCTCCCTGTCACCTCCCTCATTGCCAATTTCATCGCCTGTCAAACGTGCTGTTTCCTGTCTCCCTGGAAGCCGTTCAGGGCTGGGAAGCAGCTTCCAGAACTGTATGTGGGAGACGCCCGCCGTGAGGGTGTTTTGTTTTCGTGCACAAGTGCGTGTGGTTGGAATGACCGGCTTTGTGATACCTGACCACTCAGGTAGTCTGGCTCCGTTTCCCGGTTGTCAGTGGTCTTCTGTGGAGATGAGGTTCTGTGTAGGTGAGGGACCTTTCCTGTAGGTGAGGTCTCACCCTCGTGGGCACCAGATAGCAGGGAGTTTTCTTCTGACTTCAAATGTGGCTTTAAAAGGGCTCGAAAGGTCATGCACAGGGTTAGGGCACAGGAGAGTTGGAAAGTGTGATTTTGGGACAGATTTCTCTCCGTCTCACCACCGAATGTTTGAACGTGGATTCGAGGTGAGACATGAAGGAATTAAAAAATATGACCACTCTGCTTTGGGTGTTTTAGTTATTGAACAGTTAAAAGTAAGGGGTTTCACGTTTTAAACCTCATAAGAACTTTCCTGGGCTAAAAAGCATTTGACGTGTGGCTAAAATCTGAGTGTTCTGTAACAACAGACAAAACGCACCTCCTGTGTGCTCTTCCTTAAGGGGGCGATCAAGGAAGACATTGTCACGTCTCTCTTCTCCCCCGTCTCCCCCCTGCCCACCACCCCATTTCCAAACCCTTCTCAGTAGTTTTCAAGCCCAGGCTGTGCCCTTCGCAGGTGCCTGCCCAGGATGGGCCCGTTGCAGCCAGCCTTCCTTTCTCACGCCCAGACGAGGGTTACATAGTTCTGCGAGGCGCGCTCCGGACTTGTCATGGTATGGAATGCTGGAAAAGTTCCAGAGATTTCTGGTGAACGTACAATGCAGCTGACAGCACTTAGCTTCTGTCCGTGATCTCAGAACTGCAGGAGAGGAAGAAGAGACAAAAAGGCCGCTTAAAGAACACGGCATGGGAAAGCAAAAGAGAGCGTGATGACCAGATTTAAGATTGGAATTTTCATTTCTGTCTTTTCGTTTTCCTCAAGACGGTCCAGGCTCTTCAATAAAGGGGATTAAGTAAGCTCTGTTTGGCTGCCATTAGGAAACAGCGGAGCTCTCCATGTCTTACCCATGAGATGTAAAGATTTATCAGCTCAGCCACGGGAGTTGTCCTGCATTATGAGAAAGCTTATCTTTGCTTTGTGCTTTTGGCTCTGCACGTGTTCCGTGGATGGGTGTAGGGAAAAATGAGAGTCCAAGGTATTGGCAAGCCACAGCTGATAGGGAAAGATGGGGACTTAACCTACTAGTGCTTTTCGGAAGCTGGTTGAGCAGTCAGGAGTTGCAGAGGTGACTTTGGAGCTGTTCCGTATGTCTCCCACTGTAGCCTGTTCTATAAAAGGCACTTAAAGTGCGGTGTTTGCAGAGCGAGCATGCCCGCAGATTGCTCTCGGCAGACATGCACACACTGGCACGCTGTGTCCGTGGGACGTGGCCTTTGAGACCCCTCCCAGCATCAGACACATCGGAGTCAGGAGAAGGGACACTGCGTGGAGGGCATGTTCTGTGGAAACCTCGGTTCGGTATTTATTTCCCCCTACAGAGCACCGGGGAGCCGAAGAACCTCTCATTCTTGTCCTCCTCTGTTTAAGCCTCTCTTAAAGCCTCCAGAACTCAGACCTATGTTGAGACTCCACATTCCTCAAGTGTCACTGCCATCACCAGGAGGCCCTTGCCCAACCTTGGCACCGAAAACTCAGTTCTTCCAGGGTTCCTCCTTTCTTTGGTCATCATGACAAATCTTTGTGTAGCTTCTTGCCACGTGGAAAGCTCCACTTCAAGGTCCATAGGAGACCACAGAGCTGACGCCGACTCCAAGCTTGCCCTTTGCATTCTAAGTGGGGACCTAAGACACATAGGGGACTTTTTCTAGTGCAGGGGACACTGCGATGTGCCATTGCGATGTGCCACCAGCTGGAGAAACACAACTGTGCAGACTATGAGACCAAAGGCAACTTGGAACCAATTTTCCACTACCAAAACAAAACAAACAAACAAACAAACACCCTCCCCCCACAACCTTGCCAACACCAGGCACTGTGACAGTCCTGCTGCCTGATACGACAAGGCTGCAGTCTCTTACCCGCTCAGGGTGACCTCGTACCGAGACCTTTCGGCCATCGAAGGGCTCCGCACTGCTCCAGGCCAGCGTTTGGGGTGGACAAGGAGGCAGTGCTAGGAGAACTCGTGGTTCATTTTCCCACTCAGTCAGTTGCCCCGTGGAATAGTCATGACTTCCTGTTACGTTCTGTATTCTTTGCTTTGCCTCTCCCTTCGCCCCCTTTTTAAAAGACTTTGCCCACAGCAGGTGATGGGGTGCTCACATCCTGCTTTGCACACCTGCTTGGCTGTCCTCTGAGGAGGACAGAAAGGGACTGGGGACAGGAAGGGACTGGGTCACGCCTCCTGAACCTTTTCTCGCTCACCTCTCCCGCACCGGGAGGGTAGGTATTACCCCTGTAGATGAGCAAACAGGCTGAGAGAGGTTAAATAGTGTGGCCGTCCCCACCGGCCTCTCTGGTTCAAGCCAGCTCTTGTTCGAAGGTTCGCCCCTGTTCTTCTCAGAGTGAGCATTGGTTCTCGGAGAGAACTGCTCAGGGCAGCGGCCGTCCCCCTTCCCTCTGCCAGGTGGCTTTCCTCAGTGCCGTCCTTAACATCCACTTTCCATGTTCGTGCCTGAGACCAGGACCCTGGAGCTGGAGCGTTGAGTGTTCGCAGCACTCCCCGTTTTCTCCAACTCCGTCTGCGCCTCCGTGACTCCATTCCTAAAGGTCTGGGCTCCAGCTCCCTTGTCCGAGGCTGCTTTTCTCTCTAAGATGCGCCGGACAACAGGGGGACCCATAGAAGATGTTCTGAAATTAGGATAAATGACTGTCTTTAAAAAAAAGTCACAAGTCAGTATTGTTAGTTTTACCATCTATGTCAGCGGTGTCCAACCTTGTGGCTTCCCTGGGCCACATCAGAACACGTGTCTTGGACCACACATAAACTGCACTCACACTCATGCTAGCTGATGACCTAAAATACAGGTCGCAAAAACACCGTGTTATAAGCATTTGTGTGGGGCTGCATTCAGAGCCGTCCTGGGCCACAGGTTGGACACACCTGCTCTGTAGTAACCAAAAAAGACTTGTTTTGACTTCCATGACTGGGTGTCAGCAACAATTGTAGCTGAATACTATTTACTAGGTGCATTCTAGTAGATAAATGAAAGTCTGTATTTTAAGTGACTTTATCTTAAAAACAACAGCACCGTCTGTCTAGTGAAGTAGGACGATACTCTCTGTTTTGAAAAGCCCCTTTCGTCAGGGAAATCTTGAGAATTTGGCATTTAGCTTTAGGATTTCTCATGTTCATGTGATACAGTAAATATTACTGTGGCGAGCTCCCAGAGAACCACAGGGGGACATTAGGCAGGTACCAGGAGCCCAGCTGTGTAACAGAGGACTTCTGGAAGCCTTCACGGTCAGGTCTGTTATATGGTGGGGTATCGTAATCCTTGCTCTCTCTTTCTGTCACGGGCAAAGCAGAGGAATTGGGCTTACATACAGCAGGTGCCAGGTTATGTTTGAGGTAGAACTCTGTGCCTCTGTGGATAGTTAAAAGGTGGGTTAGTGATCCATTGCTTCTTCAAGAGCTTGAACATGGAGGGTCATTTATACACTTAAGACGTGAAAACGGAAAGGGAATCAGAGATCATCCTCTCTAACCCTGTTGTTACGGGTTAGTGTCAGACAGAGTGTTTATCTGGGGTAATTTAGGTGTAGCCCTTCCTAAAGGTAAGGAATGTCTTAAATGAGTGCCTGGAAGTTCTTTCCCAGAAGCACAAGTACTGGGTGTAAATGACACGAGCTTTTAATTTAGGTTAAGTGGTGTGTGTTTTAAAAATGGAGGCGTTTAGAGTCAAAATGTGCTGATACTTCTAACACAAATCAGCTTGGCGTCGTAAAATAAGCACATTGACTAGAGTGCAGACGCAGAAGAGAATGAGACGTCCGTGGAAAGAGGCAGCAGTGTTTCAAACGAGCCCTGAGGAGCGGGCATGGCTTAGTCCCTGCCCTGAAGCTGCCTAGACTAGTGAATGTCTGTGCCCCTACTACTGGATTCAACAGTGACGAGCGTTTCGTCGTACTTGTTTCAGTTCTGCACTTGAGTATGTGTACGATTGTGTTGTGTTTTTGTCATTTGTCGGTGAGTTACAGGCATCGTGACATTTTCACCCCGAAGTATAACCACAGTTCCACTACCAAAAACAGAAGACAATTAACAGTAATGCATTAGTGTCATCTCATCTCTGTTCTCTGTTTCAAATTTCCCCAATTGTCCATGTCTTTGGCAGCCATTTTTTCAAACCTGGGTTTGACGAACGGTCACGTGTGGCATTGTGTGTTTGTAACTGCTCAGTCTCTTTTACTCTAGAACACGGTGTCCAACCTTTTGGCTTCTCTGGGCCGTACTGGGAAGAACTGTCTTGTGCCCCACATAAAATACACTAACACTAATGATAGCTGATGAGCTAAAACAAAAACATTGCAAAATAAAAATCTCATAATGTGTTATGAAAGTTTACCAATTTGTGTTGGGCTGCCTTCAAAGCCGTCCTGTTGGCCACAGGTTGGACAGACTGTTGGCCACAGGTTGGACAAGCTTGCTCTAGAGCGGTGGCTCCCAACCTTTTTCCACTTGTGTACCCCTTCTAAATGCATTTCTATGATTTATACCCCTTGTTTTTAAAAGTTATTTTTAAATACTGACACTTCTGTTCAGTGCCTATCTTAATGTAAAATAGTGGAAATGAGATAATAGGAAAGAAAATTACACTAGACATACAAACCACAGATTTAATTTTACAGTGTTCATAACACAGTTAAATATTTGATAATGATCAAGTAGTTAATACACTTTTAATTTATTATTGATAATATTTATTTGTGTTATCTGAAAAGTCTTAATAATTGTCATGCACATCATTAGCCAATTGAAACATTGTTAGTGAGATGGTTGAGCTTGCTTTGATGTATTCAGTTTCTTAAAATCAGGCTCAAAAGATCCAAGATGCAGTCTTAAATCCAGGCTTGCATTAAGCTCGTGGTACTTAGTTTTTATGAAGGTGTATGAAGAAAAAGTTGTCTCTCCTAGTTCAGTATTAGTAAATGACAAGAGGTGTTTGAGTACCTTCTCACTGAGCTGTTCATATTCCTCACTGACATCTAGCCAGAAGGTAATAAGATGCTTTCTTTTGAAATCAGAATTTAAAGAAGAATCAGTTGAAAATTCAATTAACTCCTCTTTTTATTTGATCGATCGTTTAGCTTCTTTGAAGAACTCTTCATTGAAGGGATCTGCAATCCAGTTTTCTTTTCCACGTTGAAGGAAGTACTTATAAAGGACACTTTAAGATCTTGCAAGTGATTTATCATAATACTCTCATGTTTTGTGATAGGTGCGGGTCATTATCAGATAAGAATTTGTGCAGAATTTCAAAAACTTAAGACTGACCTCTTTGAATACCCACTTCACAAAAGTCCAGCTTTTAATCATTGACTCAATTTTGTCAGTTACTTTGAATATAGTGATTGACAGTTTAAAGTCCCCAGTTGAGTTTGCTTATTTCTAGAAAAATATCTCATAAATATGCAAGACTTTGAAGCCAATCACTGTCCTGAAACTTTGGAGCAAGAGGAAAATGATGGTCTTCAAAAAATACCTGGACTTCATGTCTAAGTTCAAACATGCATACTTTGCCACAAGATAGCCACCTTACCCCTGTGTGCAAAATGAATGTGCAGTGAATGCTGTTCATTTCTTCACACAGCATTTTAAACAATCTGAAGTTTCATGGTTGTGACTTAATAAAGTTTACAACTTTTACAGCCTCATCAAGAACATCTTTCAGTTAGTTCACTAGGAAGAGGTTTAGATGCAAGACTTTGTCTGTGAATGCAGCAGTGACTCCATGGTACACGGGGAGCTACTTCTTGAATTTGGCCGTGTAAGCCTGTGAACCAACCTGGCATAGGCTTGCCTCCATCAGTTCATACACCACCACAATTGCATCAACTAATGTCCTTTTCAATGAAATAACCATTGAAATTATCTTCGCCTGTGGTACACTCCATCAATGGGTAACAAAGCAGCAACAGGTTTTCCTCAACTTCATTTCCTACAAAGTACCTTGCAATGACGAGCAAAATAAATAAATCAGCAACATCTATACTTTCATCGACCTGGATCGAGAAGAATTTACTTTTTCAAATTTGGTTTACTACTATAGCTTCAAAATGGTCAGACATTTTCTGAATTCGTCAAGATCCTGTATGGTTTGAAAAAGAGATAGTATTGAATTTGTGGACATATTCATCCCTCAAAATATAGAACGCCATATCCTTTAATACAAGGAGAAATGAAATCTTCGGCTATGGTGTGGTTTTTACCACATTTAGCTCTTCAGTAAGCAGTATGGAATGAAGCCTCAACTGCATTCTCATTGTCTTTCTTTCCTGCCATCATGTATGAAATAACAGTTGGATGCTTTTCTAAGTTCCAAAAATAATGTATGTCCTTGTTTTTATACAGAGGATGTTTAGTGTCAACAGTGAAGGTGGTGTGAGTAGAGAGGGTTTCATGCACTGTTGGTTACTATTTCCCCACACACAACACGCAAAGGCTCAGGACAGTCCTCATCCCCTACAAATGAACACCCGTATTTAATATACTCTTCAGAGTATTTCCTTTACTTCTGCATAGTATCTGAGGCACACACCTTTTTACTGTCTCCGCTGCGGGTGTACTCATAGCTGCCGACACATGTTGGGAAGTACTTGATGATGAGTTATAATCCACATCAAGTTTTGGTATTTTAACCATTCCTGTTTTCAACTACTGATTCATAACTGACATGCTTAAAAATCACTGTCAATAATAACTGACAGCCAGGGAACTACCCCCCGCCCCCCAAAATAACTGAAACTATGTTAAACATTAAATAAAAAAACTGCTTGAAGAAAATCACGATTAAACACAATGCACTTTTACTCAGTCAGTAACTAAACTGAGAAGCCTGGCTACGTATGTATTATATGTTTGGGGAAGTTCTAGAAATGTTGCAAATGGATTGTTCTGAAGCTGTAATGATTGGTAGAAGAGGGGTTTGGGGGAAGGGTTCATAGCCACGCCCTCATCAATCATCATTCGCTCATGTGATCTAATTTTGAAGTGTCTCCATTAACAGTGATCAGACTTAACATTTATTGTTCCATAACTAATGTTTTTTACTTTACTTATTTTTTTGCCATTACTGAGTATTTTTCGTGTACCCCTGAATGGCCCAGCATGTACCCCCTGAGGGTACATGTACCACCGTTTGGGAACTGTGCTCTAGAGCAATCCCCTTCTAGTCTACCTGTTCAATTTTTGTTTCATAACATTGACCTTTAGAAGGACTAGACCAGTTTTCTTATAACTTTTTTGTTGATACCTTCCCAGGGAAGTTTCTTACAAGTTGAAGATTTAAAACATTTTTAAAACCTTAAAATAGTCGGTGTTTTGTAGGAGATGCATGGCCAGGTTGTCACATGCTGCTCCCAGTCAACCTTTTTCAGTAGCTGATATACTTTAAACAAATCTTTATTTGCAATAATAAGATAAGGCAGTTGTAAAATGTTAGAACAGGTTACACATCTATAAACTGTCTAAAGTGAGAGTTCGATTTACTATCAATGCCATGTAGCCCTGAGATAACAGTTAATCATTTTAACTGTGAACTTAGGTTTTTTTCCCCATCTGTTTGTGTTTTTTTTGTTTATTATAAAAACTGTGGTCACCTCTACATGTTGTTGGGCAGCTTCCTTTGTATTTCACTAACTGTGGCTGGTGGATGGCACCCTGTACAACATGTAGCAGGGTTGTTTTTAATAGTGGCTGGGAGAATTGTGTACCAAGCCAGTCACATTCCTTCCTGGGTGTTTAAGATGAGACACACCCAGATATAAAGTGCCTGGCCCAGGTTTGGAAATGTGGCTCGTGCCCACAGAGCAAATACTTTTCTCTGTTTGAGGCTCTCTGGCTAATAAAGGAATCAAATCTTGCTGTTTCGTGCCCTGTGTTTCAACAAGTTGAGGGAATGCGTGAGGAATAAATTCTTAAGGGCTCTGCGTTTGAATTTCTGGCTCTCTTTTTTCCTTCTGGGTGGATCCCTCCATATTCACTTCTGTAGATATCAGGAGATCATCAGGTTGGCCTACCTTGGAGGTAAACATGACGCTCTGCCAACATAAAGTGATTTAGAAATGTTAATGTATTTTACTAAGCCAATGTCTCTGCTAGCATGTGTATTTTAAGCCATCATAAAACATATCTGTCATGCTAAGGAATGTGCCAGAGGCAGGCATCAAAGACTGGCCGAGGGAATGTGGGGAGTGTGTTTTGCTGTGTTGTAGGATTGTGCCCTGACAACCTGTACGAGGCCCGGGGTACTGCTATGGAGTGGTTGCTCAATATTGAAGCCATTTTATTTATTAATTTGAGGATTCTTGCAAGTAATTATTCATATTAGTCCATCCAAGTGTCAGGGGGCTCAGAGGTAATTCTGTGCACGAAGGGGTACAGACTGACTGAACCTGCCTGGCTTAGGGAATCAAGTTGGCAGAGCAAGGTCATGAGCAAGCGATGATCCTTTCAACTTGATGGAGGACAGAAAGCTGAACAGAGAGGCTGTCTGGGCACTTCTGCCCCCTTTGGAAGCAAGGAGCCTCCTGGGAGAACATGGTTGGCTCAGAGGGGAATAGTTGTTGTTTTATTGTTGTATTCTCCATGGCAGTAACGTCGTCACTGGCATTTGGTGGGCCACCAGGGTGTCAGTCAGTCTCATTATTAGTGAAATTATCTGTAATTTGGTGACAGAGTTTTTGCATCAGGCATTTTATAGAAGAATGAGATGATGGTAGGGTGGTTCCCCACATCTGTCTAAATATTTGGTTTTAGAAAAAAGGAGAAGAAGTTGCAATTTTAAGTGCATTAAAGAATTCATATATTTAAAAATGTTTTTCAAAGGTAGGGAGTTGCTGTGCATTTTCCTCCTTGTTCTGCCATCCATTCTAAGTAAAGTGAACAACAACAAAAAAGTAAACATAAAACGCTAAAATAAAAGTAAAGGCAGACAGTACTCATGACTATAAAGAGGCCCTGTGACAAAGAGTGAGGAGGAACAAGATAAAATTGAGACTTAGGATCAGTGAGTCATTTAAACCCCAGAACCTCATTTTTTCCTCTATAAAATAGGGATCATAAAAATCTGCACCATAGGTTGTTAATGAGGTTGCAGTGAGATGATATGTGTATTTAGAAGTTGAAACAAGACACTGTTCACATTCCACTCGTATTGCTTTCTTGAGCAGACAGTGAAAAATCAGGTGCATTGAGGTCGCATAGACGTTGGTTTGAATTGTCTGCGATTTCATCTGTGTATTCTTGGACGAGTTCTCTTAATCTCTCTGAATCTCCGTTTCTTCAGCTATGAAGTACTTTATTGTATCGCCCTTGTCAGGTAAAATGTTGCGCATAGGGTCTCCCAAGTGTCTTGAGGATGGTCACCTTTTGGGGTAGGGGTGGTACTTGTGTGCGAAATAGGAGCTGTACAGTCTATAATGGCGGTGTCCAACCTCGTGGCTTCCCTGGGCCACATTGGAAAAAGCATTGTCTTGGGCCACACAGAACATACACTAACGATAGCTGATGAGCTGAAAAGAAAAAAGGCCACAAGAGCATCTCATACTGCTTTGAGAAAGGCTCTGCATTTTTGTCCGGCTGCATTCAGAGCCGTCCTGGGCCGTGGGTGGGACGAGCTTGGGCCACAGTTTCCCTTCCAGTGATGACCTTGCTGCTTCCTTTCTGTTTGCAGGGCTCCTGCAGAGCGCCGCGCTGGGCATGGCCACCATCTTCTGGGCCTGGAGGGGCATGGCTGGTAGTGCCATCGTCGCCCGTTTCCGGAACTGCTAAGGCCATCTCAGGGACGTGGGCGCCGGCGCCGGAGGGCGGCGTACGAGGGCCCCAGAGCCATGCCTTTCGGCCTGAAGCTCCGCCGGACGCGGCGCTACAATGTCCTCAGCAAGAACTGCTTTGTCACGCGGATCCGCCTGCTGGACAGCAATGTCATCGAGTGCACCCTGTCGGTGGAAAGCACCGGACAGGAGTGCCTGGAGGCTGTGGCCCAGCGGCTGGAGCTGCGGGAGGTAAGAGAGTGTGTGGAGGGGTGTGGGAGCAGTGAGACTTCTCTAGAGGGAGTGGCCGCCTGTCCCTTGGCACCTGCCATACTTCGGAGCCTCAGCCTTGTGTTTAGAGGAACCCTGTTATTCTGAGCACGCCCGTGTTCTTCCAAACCTTCAGCCCTGCTCTGACGTTCTGAGAAGCAAGGACACCACCTAGAGCTTGCACAGGGTGGCCACCTCCCTGTCATTTCCCCCGGTGGGGAGGTTTTGGAGGAGTTAAAAACGAGAGGCCGTCCTTCCCAGAGTCACTTGCTATCTTGAAAACGTCTGAGTGGGTAGCTGCCGTCGGCCATTCCGGCTGCACATCAAGGGGAGAACTCCCACGTAGGGCGTGGATGCAGCTGCTTCTATTTTTTGCTGCTTAGTTTCTCTGTTTTCTTTCTCAAAGGGAAGAAAGAGAGAAAAAGCACTTAAAGTGTGTGTGAACCAGGAGGCTCTTTGTGGGAGCGTGTGGAGTGGGGGTTCCTTTTAAGGTTCTGCATGACCCCTGTTGTCTTCGTACTATCTGTGAGACCTATCTGAGCCTTAAGCAAACCCAGGGCTGACCATTTGAGACAGGCACGTTACCACTGTTTGGGAGAGACTCCGACTTAGTCTGGTGTGTCCTTTCCCATGAGCAAGCACTGCCCTTTTCAGTCGTGCAGATGTCGCAGGGAGGAGACGTGGTGAGTAACCCCCACAAGCATGTGTGTCTGGAGCGCCGTGTGGTGTATTGGCCATGGGGAAGCCGGTGTGGTCAGCTGGTTGCCAGGGCTGAAGCGGTAGGCCCCGGAGACGCACCCCTTCCTGAAGATAAGGACAAGCTCTGTCGCTGTCCTAGGCCCTGGGACATCGTTGCCCAACACCTCAGGGTAATGGTGGTGCCTGTTGGAAGAGAGGGTGTTCGCTCTCCTTCCTCGTCCTACACGATGTGTACAAAGGCACTGGGGTCGAGGGAGGCCTTCCTGCCCTCTTGGCGTCTCCCAGAGGCCGCCTCTTGACCTCTGGTGGACTCTTCTGCCCGAACTCTGTTCTCCTATTGGTCTTCATGTTTATACTTTGCTTCCAGTGACCGAGTCTTCCTCTGAAGCTTATTTCCCTGTGGAGGAGACTATCCTGCCCAGCAGATATGTGCAGCTCGGTCGCAGACATAGCAGCATAAACACGGAAAGTGCTCTGGCCTACCTGGTTGGTAGCTGGCTCTGTTCTGCTTGTTAGTAGCCCATTTGGGTATCCGTGTTTAAACGGAGGTATGTGCCTGGGCATAAAGGAAAAACCTTAACACTACAGACCGGTCAGGCAGGAGACTGGTCTAAATTCCTGTAAAATTTTAGTTATAGATCATTTAAAAATACATGCAGCAGTTTTACTTTTAAGTATCACCAGTAACTCAGTTAGGGGGATATGTATTCTTCACATGCTTTGGGAGGTAGCATAGAATGTGGTTAAGTAGTTACAAGTGCAGGCTTTGGACTCTTGGACTCGGGTTCAAATGATTGTTCTGTCCCTTATTAGTTAGATAACCTTGCAAGTTACTGCACTTGTGGACGTTAGCTTTCTCACCTGTAAAACGGGAATAATGACATTCCCCTTACTTACCTTATAGGGCTGTTGTTAATATTAAAAGAGATACCGTATGGAAAATGCATAGCACTGTCTCTAATAATGTCATTGTTCCAATTTAGGGTCTTTTCCATTAAGAAAAGTCATAGCAACGGCAACGTGCCAGGCAACGTGCCATTTTCTTTAATGAAAAATGAAACGAAGATACAGAAAGTACAGTTTTGTCTTTAAAACATGCATAGACGAGTAGGGGACTCCAGCATTTAAATTAATAGCTAAGATTGAGTATGGTCCACGCTGAGATGCAGTGCAGGGGCAGCAGTGGCTGGTTTTGGAGTCATGTAGTGCACGACCTGCCCCACCGCACGCCGTGGCCCTGTCACGAGAGAGGAACCCTTAGAGAAGGATCAACAGAGACTTGAGGGATATTTGGGAGATCAGCAAGTGGAAAAGAAGGCAAGGTCCTCCTGGGCCTGGGCAGCTGGATTTTTGAAGATAAAAGGCTGTGAAAGAGCAGGTGCTACTCTCGGGGGCAGAGAAGCCATCTCCGCCCATCACCAGGTAGAGCTACAGTGTGAGGTTCAAGGTGGGGCGTGTCTGGAGTCTCAGCAGACATTGTTTCTGGCCATGAGAGGGCAGAGGCCACCCCTGGATTATCCCATAGCAGAGCTGTCACGTAGGATAAAGCAGTGGAGTCCGGATTCTGCTGTCAAGAGTGAGTTGCAGTGTGAGTGATCTTCTAATGCAAAGGTGTGGTTTGTGTTTAATGCTGGCTTTATTTTGACGTGCCCCAAACGGGTGCATCCACATTAGAGGACATCACTTTCTTTTTTAATTGTATGCTTTTGTCCTGTGACAGTTGCCATGGAAAGCATGGCCTTTTGTGCAGCAATCCTACAGCTGCTTCTGAACTAAGGGGTAAGATAGAGCAATCTCATGCTTTGTTCTTTCGTGCATCCACTCCTCGGGGAGGAATGCATTCTCCACCCAAAAGCAGAGAAGTAGGAGTGGTGAACACGGGGTCTGCTCAGACGTGACTTTGCACTGGGCTCGTTTTCCCGGTAGAGCTGGTGGTGCTTCCGAGGGGAACGTGGAAATGCATCGAAACTAGAACAAATGTTTGGTCTTTCTGAAGACTTGGAAACTGGATTGTGGTGGGTATTTGGCTTTGCCATTAGAAGTGTTGTCCTCTAGTTTAAGTATGTCCTTAACTTTATAATCGCTTCATGTTAGGAAAGGAAAATTATTTTTGATGTAATGTTTGATCTACATGAATTACAATGTGTGTGTGTGTTGTTTTTTTTTTTTTTTGCCACTTAATGTTATTGAATAATTTAAAAATACTTCTATTTTTAAAACAATTTTAGGTTGACAGCAAAATTGAGTGGGAAGCCGAGTTCCCTATGTCTCCTGTCCCCACCCACTCTGGTTCCCTCCTGCACTAGGAATGTTTGTTGCAGCCAACGAACCCTCATCCTCACATCATTACCCAGAGTTCCACAGTTTACATTAGGGCTCACTCTTGGTGTTATACACGCTGTGGGTTTGGCAACTGCACAATGACATGTATCCACACAGTAAACTTGTTGAGGGTCACATCTGGTTGTGAATGCATTGATGTGCCTCTGCCCATTTCAGATGGCATCCAGGGGGCCCCCGGCCTGGTTCACACGGTCAGCAAGTAGAGTCCCATCCTGAGAAGCTGCCTGTGACAGGGTCCCGGCTCCCAGAAACCGTAGAGCTTAGAGAGTAGGACACACACACGCAGCCAAGCCTCGGGGACAGCCGTGCGGAGGAACAGAAACGGGAAGGCACGTGGGAGGTACCGGGAAGACCGAGCTCAGTGCGCGCTGCTCTGAGTGCGCGGCGGGGGTGTGGCTGTGCCCAAGGGCTGGCGGGAGTCCGCTTTCGAAGCTCTTAATGGAGCTGCCTCGGCAATTTTAACTGGGTCCTATAGGACACCGCTTCTAGAATGTGTCACAGAAATAATTAAAATAGTTGCCACTTTTGAATATGCCACCTACTGTGCTGAGCACCTTCCATTATATCGCCTCATTTAACTCTCATGACAGGTCTGTAAGGTGGTTCCTCTTGCTGTCCCTACGTTATGGACGTGGGACCACAGTGCAGGGTGACCTCTCCGACCCAGGCTGGCTGATTCCAGCATTCTCATCCCCTGGGATGTTTAGTGGCAGGAAAGGGGCCATAGTAAACGCTTTGGGAAACACTCTTGGAAGTTCTGTAGATTAAAAATAAAATGTGTTGCACTCAGTGTTTCACCATTAGTTTAGTCTTCTATGAAATGCTCTTTGAATTGTTTGTGGAATGAAACGCTGTTGTGAGTTGGAAAGGCATCAGAAGATTTCAGGGCGGAATGTGACATGATCACCTGGAGTTTTAGGAAAAGAACCCAATAGCAGACAAAGAATGGAGCTGGCGGGGCAGGAGGAGCAGAGATGCTAGGTAGGTGGACGTAACAATATTCCTGGTGAGAGGAAGTAAAATGAACTCCTTTGTGGGAAAAATCTGTTTAATTCAGGAAAAAGAAAAATATGGATATGCATTTCTGGCCAGGAACTCTGTTAAGGAAACGATGTAAGAGATATAGAAAGCGCAGAAAATTAGAATTTTGGTAGTAACAGCAGATTAGGATCAATGGATTTTTTTTCCCTTTTCCCAAATGACATCTTAGGTGGAACTTGAGTGTATAGAACGGAGCTATCCTGTTTGCAGAGGAGATGGCTAGCTGGTTGGAGTTCCATTTCTTGTGTTCTTCCTCCCCAACATAGTTGAAAATCACGCATCTCAATTGAGAGAGAAATAGTTAAAACCATGTTGCCTGAGGGCTGATTCTCCCATTTTAACAGTAAATACGTGGGGAAGCAGCAGAGTTGAGTGGCCAGGAATGGGAGCTTGGATCAAACTTCCTGAGTTTGAATCCTGCCTCTCCCACTTACTAGCTGTGTAATCACAGGGTGGTTACTTAACTGCTCTGCGTCTCTCAGTTTTCTCATCTGTAAGTAGTGACGGTAATAGTAGCACCCTCTGCGAGTTGTTGTGAGGATGAAATGAGTTAGTTTTTGCAATGTTGCCCCAGTATCCCAGTGCCTGGCTGTCTCCTCTACAAGACGCCACACGGGTTATCCAAAGTCTGCTGCAGCACTTCCAGAGACTAGGTTTCCCCCTTCTGTAAGTCTTCTTGTTCCATTTTTAGATGGCTTTAATTATTAGAAGTTGTAATCTTACCTTGAACCCAAATCTTCCAATTACTTGAACAGTTATTATTAATTTAAGATTGTGCTGTCCATTATGGTAGCCACTGGTCATGTGTGACCATTGAGCACTTGAACTGTGGCTAGTTGGAATCGAGAAGCACAGTAAATGTAAAATGCACATCAGATTTTGAGGACCTGTATGAAAGAAAAGTTAAAATATCTCATGAATCATTTTTCTATTCATTATATATTAGAAGCATCATATTGTGAATATATCGTCTTAAATAAAATGTATTAAAATTAATTTCACATCTTTACTTTTTTTCAGTGTAGCTACTAGAAAATTTAAAATTAAGTTTGTGGCTCACATTATGTTTCTGTTTTATAGTGCCGTTGTCTTTTAAAGAAAAGACAAGGCAGTCATGCTAATAGTAATAAGTAATATAAAGAATTCCAGTAACACGTAAAATATGAATTATTTCCTTTAGAGATCATCTTGACTCTACTTTTAGTTTAAAAATAATGAATGGAGGAGGGATAAATAATTTAACAAAGAAGGCACTTGAGATAGAGTCTTCACAGGTAAAGTCTGTTCAAGATACAGAGAACTGTAGCGTCCGGCTTTCTTGGGAATGGGGATCTCAGTAACTCCCGGGCTTCTCCTAAAGCAAGACTGAGACCCTAAGGTGTTTGTTTAAAGGAGCCTAAAAAAAAAATCCATAATCGTTTCATAGGGTGGGTGATTAGCCTTCAGTTTATCCTTCTTTTCTTTTGCAAATTAATATTTTCTTCTTTACTAAAAGCTGATTTATCCAAAGCTATCAGCTCTGGTAGAGATGTGCCACGTTTTGCTATTTTCCTAATGGCTAGCGTTTATAAAGATATGGAATCCTAGCATGTATTTGCTATCACCAATGAAAAGCTAATGTACGTGAAGGGTATTTCTGTGGTTTGATTTTGTACTAATCTTTGGGAATTGGTAAGTGGCATGTGATGATGGGAGAACTTGATAAAGGTCCCAGTCAGATGGTGGTGGCATTGGCGTATTTTATAGCCTGCTTAACCATGGCCATACATGTTTGTATGTGCAGAGGACTCAAACAATCAATGCTGATTAAGAATCGATTAGAGTAGTCTACTGGGGAGATTTCTCATCTTTGACTTTGTATTGCCTTTTGTCTTTGTAAGGATAATAATGTGAAATCTTCATGTCAATTCTGTAAGGTAAATGGGCACTCATGTCTGTTTTCTCGACCTAGAGGGCTTCATTTTTTTGTATATTCTGGGTGAGTTGTGCACCCTCAGAGGTGTGTGAGTTTTCTTGGCTGTGAGATTTGCTTCTTGGGCCCCTGTTGGTCTGCAGTTTCTCTTCCTGTGCTTTTGTGATGAGATTGGCTAGGAAAATGAAGATGGAGCACTTGTTAATTATAGACGGGTCAGTTATAGAAATCCCAGACCTACCCAAAGTAGAGGTTGATTGCACACAAGTTGTCTTTTACAGTTATCTAGCCGAGGTACAGTGGTTTATTTTCCAAAGCCTTTGGAACGTAATTGCACGAAGTGCTGTTTAGAGGCTGCTTATGAAAATACTTCTTTTGAAGTATTTTCCATGCCTCCGTGGAAATTGTAGTGTTTTCTGTAATTCCTATATGTTTTATATGGAGGCATACCAACTCTTTCTTAATTTACAACAGAAATACTAGGTACTCCAGGCAACCTATTACAAGTTAATGCAAGAAATTTTAAACTTTTGCTTCTGGATGATTAACTCCTCAAAATGCTTGAGATAAGATCGTGGGGTTAATCCCTCGTAATTGCCAAGGCAGTGTCTGTAACCCTTACACATAGTTAGCATTAAAGCCATGGGTTGCAAAACTGGAAAAACAAAACTCTCAAAAATGTTTTCTATTGATAGTCAATATGGAGGGATAAAAGCATCTCCACAAACAAAGGAACACACGAATCGGAAACACCCTACTGTTTTTAAAGGCCATTATTCACGATCATATTTTTCATGATGCCAGAAGAGGGATCTTAACTAGGACACTCACACACCACTCTGCCACTGAAGAAACTGGCACAGTTTTGGGTCCATTCATACACTTACGCTTCCTCTGTTAAAAGGCAACAACCCCCAGGAAACCAGGAAGCTGCTCATATGAAAATGACAGTTTAGTGTGGCTCCCCTGCATTTTTTTTGTAGCGCTGCATTTTTAGTAATGATTCAGAGATGGGGTTTCTCTCCCTGGGAACCAGGGTGGTTCTGTCTTCCTTTCTCCGCATTGCAGTGAACTCTGCAGAATTCACGACAGCGGAGCTAAAGAAAACCAGAGACGTGGGGTGGGATGTATGGCTTACCCGGAGCTTTCGTGAGGGCGAGAGGGACCTGGCTTCTGCTGGGTGCCTCCGAGACAAACCACACAAGTATCTCCAGCGTTTTCCAGGGCCGCACGGTGGGGTCCTGTTGGCCCTGGGGGGCGTGGTTTCCATTTGGAATCACCCACCACATTCTCCTCCACCCCGTGGCCATATTGGAGTGGACTCAGCTTCCGGAATTCAGCTGGAGTCCAAACTGGCAAGTCGGTTCCGGACGGGCCTGGTGTGGGCCCAGCTGGGCGGGTGGGCTGATACACGGGGAGTTGGTTCGTGCTCAGGGCAGTTTTGAGTGAGCTGTTCGGTGCTGGTGCCATTTCCTGTGACGCGCCGTCCACACGCGGCAGGATGAACATGTGCTGCGGCCCAGACTTGACCAGAGCGGGGCAAGGACTTCGAGAAGGTCTCTCCTCGCCGACTCCTCCAGAGCAGCGCTGTCGGTGGAGGAAGAATGACGGAGGCGTGGTGGGAACGGAGGACACGACTGTGCGTGTGGCTTCGCAGAACATTCTGGGGACGGGATCTCCTCGTCAGTGGACTCCCTTCCCGCTTGATAACTGAATTCAGAGCTTCTAAAAGGAGGTTTTTCTGGCCGGAAGTAGGTAGAGTCTGTGCCCTCCAGGTTACCGGTCTCCTCCAGGTCTACCCTGCACCGGCAACCCCAGTTTCTGAGTTGTGCTGTACTTACTTCGTTGGATGAATACCTGGTGAATCACCCTGAGATACTCTGTGTTTTCTGGGAAAGGCTGTCTTGCAATAACAAAAATATTATGCCAGGAATTAGATGTTTTGCATGAGAGGTGGTTTACTTTGTTCTCTAGAGCCCTGCACTATTGTTAGTGTATCATTTCTCTTGTACCTTGTCTTTTTATACATGCTGTGTGGGTGTGCTGGCCGCGTGCTTGCATGCGGGCGTGGGTGTACGAGGGCTGTCCCGAAGGGTCCCGCCACCAGACGTGAACCATAGAGGCATGTATGGCTGGATGTTTCCCGGACGGCCCTCGCATACGCTATGGAATAGTCTTATATTCTTTCTCAGGGTTGTGTTTTGTTTTTTGAAGAGAAGGTCTGGTTTAATGATGGCGTGGGTGGGAAAGAAAAGGAAACTTAGAACCCTCACCTTTCCAGGAACCACGTGATTCACGCCTATGAGGAACATAAACTCATAGATACAGTCAACAGGTTGGTGGTTACGGGGGTGGGGGGTGTAATAGAGGAGGGCGGGGAGCCCACTGTGTGGTGATGGAAGAACTGACTCTGGGTGGTGCACACACATTGTCACATGTGGACGATGTGCTGTAGAATGGCACGCCTGGAACCCGTGTCGTTATTACTAACCAATGTCATCCAAACAAATTTAACAATATAAATAAATAGATAGATAGATAGATAGATAGATAAATAAATAAATACATTAGCTTTTAAAGCATAGGAAGAATAAAAGTTTTAAAAAATTTTTCTCTTGATAAATCAACTTTAGAATATGGGATTTACTGTGGGCCTTTTATAATTGGAATGTTACTAATTTGAGTGACTGTTATAATTTGAATGACGTCTGGACCATAAAGTTTTACCCCCCAAATGTCAAGACTACTTTTAGTGAAAGATAATAAATCATGGTTGGCCTGTTAAGTGACTGCAGAGCTGGCCCGCCCTCACTCCCACCATGCTTATAAAAGAGTTCTTTTCCAACTAAAATCCTGAGCACGTAGCACGTTACCGTGAGTGTATTTTCATATGCACACTCCCTGCTGGCCATCCAGAATACAACGGAATACCCTGCCACGGCCCTGAGCTCCTTAGAGGAATTTGGGATAATGCAGAACTGTCTCGGCCCCTCTCCAAACAGCTTATTAAATCAAGTACCCAGATGACCTCATGTTAACATTAGCCGAAGCCAACATCAGAGATCTCCTGGGACAGCATCTGGGGGGTGTCCCCGTGTCCCATACACACCTCTAGTGTGACTAAAGCAATCTCAGGGAGGCACTGCTCATGACTGTTTTTTTTCTTATACCTTTTAGACTTTCATGTTATTTATAGGTCTTCCCTCTTCTACATTCACCTGCGTTTTCTCACATATTTCCAGTTGACCTCTGTGTTCCAATTCTGTGGTTCATAGGAATGCCAGGATTACTGATGACAGAGATTTGTGAGGCTTCTTGCCTGGTTTCATTCATCGATGATGGTGAGATGGTGATTGATGGTGAGAATGGTAGTGATGATGACGATGATGATAGTAGCAGCAACAGCAGCTGAAGGCAGCATTTATGAAGTAGTTACTTAAGACGTGTCCCCTCTGCCCCACACAGTTGACAGACATCACTTCATCTGCACCCCTAACAGTCTGTGGGTGATAGTTGTCATCATCATCCCCATTCTACAGCTGAGAAAGCTCTGAGACCCTGGGAGGCTCAGTAGCTTGGACACGGGTACTGAGACAGTGAGGGTGAAAGCTGGGAGAGCAACTGACTTCAAAGACTGTTTTCTTTCTACACAGACACATTTCACTTCCTCTACATCAGGGGTGTCCAGCCTTTGGGCTTCCCTGGACCACATTGGGAGAATTGTCTCAGGCCACACATAAGCCACACTGACACTAACGATAGCTGATGAGTAGAAAAAGGGTCTGTGCATAATTTTCGTCATGTTTTATGAAAGTTTACTGATTTGTGTTGGGCTGCGGGTTGGACCAGCTTGCTCTACATGGTCAGTGCCATTGGCATGACAAACAATTCCCAGAAGCTGGGGAAGGAACTACAGGGCCAGAATCCACTCAAGCGAGTTTGTCTGAGTGGATAGAAATGGAACCTCGGCTTTTCGTAGGCATTTTGTTGCTGGAGAAGCTCATCAACTTCTGGTGCAAACTCGCCCTTTGGAACATCATGGAGAAAAGCTGATAAAAAAAATCGCTGTTTCCATCTGAAAGTATCATTTTAAAAAAATGTCCTTTAGAGTCTTTGGGTCTGTAGCTTAATGGAGGTAGGGACATGCCTGCTTTTCTAGTAAAGTCAGAGTCAAAGCTTTGTGACACATTTTGGTAGGATTGCCGCAGGGTTGATCTGTGGTGTCCCATGCCAGCTGGACTGGGAACATCTGCACAAGGAGGCCTTTAGAAATTAAACATTGTAATGCAAACATTCTTTTGAAGGCAGGTTTCCAGGTGTGCTGTAAAGCATTCTAGGCTGTAATTGAAATATAAAAGAATGCTTCAAAAGCAGTGATCTGTTTTTTGGTGATTGTTGTGCTAATCCTGAAATCTGAGCATTAGTTAATAGAAAGACAGGATTGGATGCATAAAAGTACCTGTTTTAATCATTTAGCACGTGGTTCAAAACTAAACCTGGTGAGGCTTCAAGTCTAAGGGTGAAAAAATCTCACTTTCATCTATCAAATCCTGCCCTAATCTGCCAAAAACAGCCACCGTGGGCTCGGATGGCAGCTGTAGAGGGGAGACCTGTCCACTCTGAAAGCTGGGTACAGGGAGAGGCTCGCCCCAGTTCCCGTATAATGAAGTGGTGACTTCATTTTTAAGGACTCCATTAAAGCTCCAAAAGAGTGAATGCATTTTCAGGTATAATCTGGTACTGGATGAAAATAATTCTACACTGTGGAAGCTCTCAGTTAGCAGGTTTGGTCTTGGGAGTTAAATAATCAGTTGCTTTTGCAGCAGGTGCAGGAACTGTGTTTGCATTTCCCAGCACGTGCCATGTGAGGTTACGAGGCATTCAGAAGCAGGAAAGTCAGCCTTGAGATCTTAAGGAAACGTCAGCACTGTTTCCACCCCCTTACCTGTCATGGGTGCATCGATACCCACCCAATGCAGAGGAATACTGCCTCTGTGTATTCAGTGTACATTGCCGTGTTGTGTGCGTGTGAGGCTTCCTTTCCATTTGTCCCAGAGTTAGACAGTAAAAGCTGGATCCTTGTGTGTGGGCTGGGGACCCAAAGGTGACACGAGGTGCCAGAGTCTTATTTCCTGTGTTGTCTAGGATGGCCCTTGTAAACAAGAACTGATGCGATTTCACCCTTTTATCTAGACGCACTACTTTGGCCTTTGGTTTCTCAGCAAGAGCCAGCAAGCACGATGGGTGGAGCTGGAGAAACCTCTGAAGAAACATCTGGACAAATTCGCTAATGAGCCTCTGCTTTTCTTCGGAGTCATGTTCTATGTGCCAAATGTGTCATGGCTCCAGCAAGAGGCCACAAGGTAAGTGCATTTGCCCCCAGTGTTCCATGGAAGGGTGTGGATGAACTGGGAGGCTTCAGATGATGTGGGTGAACTGGTCGATTTAGGAGAGGGGAGGGAGGAAAGGGGGGGTGCATGCACGTGTGTGTGCGTGCATGCCGGGAAGAAGGTGGGGTACACGGGGATGGTTTTACAGCTTTGGAATTTGTGTTCGAATCCATAGCTAACCCCAGTGGTTCCCTGTAGTGCTAGCAAGGTAGCAACGATGCTGAGTTTGGTAGAATTTTGTGTCTAGCAGCATAGAAGTATTAGTTGTACATGGTGGGTAAAATAATGCTAGAATTTAATTAAAAAATTAACCACCTGTATACCCCTTCACTCACAATGTCCCCAGACCGAATGTACCATCAGACTTTGGGTTTGGGGATGGAGAAGGTGACTGACCATGAGAATAGAGTTGAGGAAAACATGGAGAGGGCAAGAGTTCTGGTGGCCGAAGGTGAAGGGGAGACAGGGAGACAGCAGCCGTGGAGATGGCTGCCACCCCCTGCTCACTGGCTGCTTGGCCTTGGAGAAGATCACCGCCACCTTTGAAATATTTCTCCCTCATCTGTCAAGAGAGGGATTTGGGTAAGTTCCTAACGTTCTGCTAGTCGGAGGCCCTGTGAACGAAACAGTGCATTTTTGTTAGTGTTTAGTACACTTCACTGTTGGCACGCGTTTTCCTTTAAGACATACAGGGGGTGGGGGTGCCACCTCATCAAATGGTTATTTTCAGTAATAAACAGAATTGCACAAACCCTCCGACTTTCGCCTTTTACCTGGATGGTGGCATTCCGAGTGCCTGGGAGGCGATGCCAGTGACATACTGCGACAAAGAAACAGTGTCCTGTTTGCTTATGGCATGTGTGGTTTTTTTAGGTTTTATATTCCTGAGGTAAAGATGCGTTTGAAATTTTTATATACATTTTAAGATGATAGTTTCCATTATGTCGTTTGGTTGGTTTTTTTAAAAATGAAAGCTGTTGTTAAATAGGTGGTGTTTCTATACACACAGGCCATTAAGTAGCTTACAGTCTGACCCAGAAAACAGGTTTGTTCTTTCAGGTGCCGTGTATTGGAAGCTCTTGGTTGTATACTGCGTTTTCAAGGTATTTCACGTATCTAAGTCCTTTCTGCAGAAGCTATTATTTATGTCCCAAGATGGGAGTTTCCATTGGCCTCTGATTCCTCTTTGAGCACTTTACACAGTGTGAGGCACACAGCATTTGGAGAATAAGCAGTTGCTGATCCGTGACTCCTGGACCATTAAATGTGAGGCAGTGAGTAACACGGAGGAAACTCAGATGAGAGGAGAAAGGTCCATCTGTCAGAAAAAAACCAAGTCATTCAAGACAGACTTACTCTGTGAAGCCTGTGTTTGAGGAAGGGCAGTCGAAATGGCGAAGGACTCAGAAATTGTACTTTAAGAAGTTGAAGAAATAAAGTAGTTTAAGCTTAGAAGAAAATGAAGACTTGCAAGAGTGCAGGAGCTGCCTTAGGACATTTGAAGACTCTCGTGAGGAAGGAAATTTGTGTCAGCTCTGGAACACGAAATTAGGGCTGATAATGAGCAAAGTTCAAGGAGTTTGAAGACTGGTTCTTTGGCTCAACATAAGAACACAGTTTCTAATAATTAAATCCATATAAAAGTGGGACAAGCAGATATATAGAAGAACGAGAGCCCCGGTGTCTGGAGATGCTATCCTCAGAGAGCCCTGTGGTGTCCTGCAAAGGACACCGCCATGCTGGGTGGGTTGTTGGCGTGGATCTGTGTTCTGAGATTTACTGGGCCTGCTATGTCCTCATTACCCGGAGCATTTATTGTAAATGTGGATTCAAGGGCTTGGTTCTACTAGGAGTCTGAATTGGAATGTCTAAGGCTGGGACCACGAGGCTCTATTGTTTAAAATAAATCATATTCTACTGGTGGTTCTGATGGTCATTCAGACTTGGGAATCAGCAGATTAATCGCTAAAGCTCTTTACGGTTTTAGATTTTCCAGGTAAGTAAAATTACTGATACGTTGTTTGACTGTCAACATTTGCATTCAGTATTTGATAAAAACAAAGTAAAAAAGGGTTTAAATCTCAAAATTTGAGGTAGAGAGTAAGAATTTTTGGTGGTGGTGGTTACCGCGGTGCAGATGAGGAAGCATTTCTTTCATTTCCCTGTAGTTTCTTTTTGCTCAGCTTGGTCCATGGAAGATAAAGTTTGAGAAGGAGGGACAGAAGTGTTTTCCAACACAAAAAGGATGTTGCAGCAAATTCCGTTATTGTCATTTGATCAGAAAACTCACAAAGAAAATAACTTAAAACTTCAAAGGACATTTTTAGACGTAAACATTAGAGCTGAACTACGAAGCTTTTAGGTATGACCTTTTTTTTATGGCAAAGGATGTTTGAAGTTAGGCATTAGGTTTGCATGGTGTGTGTGTGTGTGTGTGTGTGTGTGTGTGTGTGTGTTTCAGCATTGCAGGAATTTTTCTTAGCCCAAGACAAGACTGGAATGTGCCCATTGGGTGTGAGACCAACTCAAAGACTTAACGTGGGGAGATGGAAAAATAAGAGAGAAAATGTATAGAGGGAGAAAGGAAAGAAAGAGGGACTGACATACACTTGGGAAGGTTGAGGGCCACCAGTAACGACTCAGGTGTGGTTTAGCAAGACCTACTGTGGGTGCTGGGGACATGGGTTAGAGTATAAGGGAGACCTGGTATGGACAGAATAACATTTTCAAATGCTCCAGATTTCCAGGTTTGATGTTAGAGATGAACAGATGAATTCAGGGTGAGCAATGCTGTTCAGAGACATTAGCCTATGGTTTGCTGGGGGTGGGGGAGCTGGAAATCTGAGCCTTCTTGGGAGGATTTAAAAGCATCTGGGGTCCCATCTGAATACTGAAACCGTCTTCCAGGCAGAGCAGTCAGGAGAAGCAGGAGCGGCGGGGCGGGATTCCAGAGGCATGTTTCATAGAAGGAGGTGGCCTGGTGACTAAGTCTCCAGCCATCCGCTCTTACCTGAGTTACCGGGCGTCTCAGGTGGGAGCCGGGCGCTGGCATCTGAGAGCACCTGGGATCTGCCGCATCAGACTCAGAACAGTTAGTCTTTGTGATGCCCTCAGAATAAGATATTTGCATAGATTAGAAGTAGAAATCTGCCTTTCATTGTGGGCAACCCGTTGGAGGAGGCAACCATTCAACCATCTGTGCTTGAAAAATAAGCCTTTGTCTGGAGCCAACCAAACTTGTTTTTTACCTCACACACGTTTGCAGTGGTTTGGCGACTTGTGTTTGAGGGGAAAACAAGTTCTATAGCATTAGTCAGGACTGGCCATCTCTTCTCTCTGAATAAGGACTAAGTGTTTAGAATTAATACTCTGAGTTTTTTTGTGGTGTGGGTGTGTGAACCCATATATATTAAGACACATGGGGTGAAAGGAAGATGTATTTAAAAGGCGTGTATTTCGTTTCTCATCCCTCAGATAGCCCCACCCTTGAATACTTGCATGTCGGTTGAGTATATGGAACAACACAACAGAAATTTGGGAGTGATGTTGGTCACGCACTGTTTAAGAAGGCAATGGACTTCACTGAAAGGGTCAAGTCCAGATTTTTTAAGTTAGAAAAATTGGGAAGTGCTGATTTTTTTTTTTTTTTTTTTTGACAATGATTTTGACAAACTGTGTCTCATCTCATCTCCTGGCTATGACTTTTGAAGAACAAATCTCTTCCTAAGTGAGGGAAATGGGCCAAGATGGCTGTGATTGAGTTGGAGAAGAAAGGACCATTGACGCCCTAGATTTAGCTGATAATTGAAGGAGAAGACGAGATATCAGAAAGACACAGGCATACACATGAAAGGGAAAGAAAATCTCTTGACAGTCTTATAGAAGTGTGAAAAAACCTGTAAAAAGGATGCACTAGTAGACAGATGGCAGATGAGTCATGAAACCATGGGAATGAGAAAGATTAAGGAG
>PVJL010000024.1:0-145963 GCA_004026885.1 Lyroderma lyra
GAGTAATGTTGGCCTCATAGAATGAGTTAGGAAGTATTGCTTCCTCTTCAATTTTTTGGAAGAGTCTGAGGAGGATAGGCGTTAATTCTTTTTTGAATGCTTGGTAGAACTCGTTGGTGAAACCATCTGGTCCAGGGCTTTTGCCTTTAGGGAGATTATGGATAGTCATTTCAATCTCATTGCTATTGATTGGTCTATTAGATTATCCAGTTCTTCTTGGTTCAGTCTTGGTAGGCTATAAGTTTCTAGAAACTTGTCCATTTCTTCTAGATTGTTTAATTTTGTGGCATAAAGTCCTTCATAATATTTTCTTATAATCCTATGTATTTCTGTGGTATCAGTGGTAATTTCTCCCCTTTCATTTCTAATTTTGGATATTTGTGTCCTTTCCTTTTGTCCTTTGATTAGTCTCGCCAGGGGTTTGTCAATTTTGTTGACTTTCTCAAAGAATCAGCTCTTCGTAATACTAATTTTTTCTATTGTCTTTCTATTCTCTAATTGGTTTAGCTCTGCTTTAATTTTTATTATTTCTTTCCTTCTGCTGACTTTGGGTTGTCTGCTCTTCTTTTTCGAGTTCTTTAAGATGGGATGCTAAAATGTTTGCTTGTGATTTTTCTTGTTTCTTAAGATAGGCCTGTAATGATCAGTTAAGAAGTTTTTCAAGGAAACTCAACTTCTAACTCTTGGTACATTAACTAGCATTATGAAATATTTCTCCAGTAACAAAAAACCCAAATATTTCCTATCAATATAATTTAGCAATTTCATAATCTACACTATTATTCTTCTCTAAATGTTCTAACATGACAGTCATTATTTCTTCAAATATGTTCTCAATTCCTTACTTTCTCTCTTCTTTTTCTGGTACCACTATGATGCAAATGATGTCATGTACTATGTTGTCCCAAAGGTTTCTTAAACTATCCCCATTTTTTAAAATTCTTTTTTCTTTTTGCTGTTCTGATTGGGTGTTTTGTGCTACCTTTTCCTCCAAATTGCTGATTCACTCCTCTGCTTTGGATAATATATTTTTTCAACATTGAGTAACACCCACTACCTAATCTGCTGATGATTTCTTCTTGTGCATTCTTTACTTCAGTTATTTTATTATTCATTTATGCCTTTTTTAATGGTGTCTGTGTCTCTTTTTATGTTTTCAGTCTCTGTTGAAGACCTTTTGTATTGTTTTTTTTTTTCTTTAGACTCTATTCTGTTTGTTTCCACTCTGATCTTTAATATTTCCTTCCTTCTACTCACTTTGGGCTTTGTTTGCTGCCCTTCTTCTAGTACCTTTAAGAGTAAGATTAGATTGTTTCTTGGAAATTTTTCTTGTTTCTGGAGGCAGTCCTGTATTTCTATTTTGTTCAATGAGTACACTGCAATGAAAAGTGTTGCCAAACCAGTATCTTCTTAAATCTTAACCACCATTTAACTTTATTAAAAGATTTCATTCATCTCATGATATTTTTTGTAATTTCAGGGAATATGAATTGTCATATTGATAATTGAGGTCCCAATATCTCTATATTAGATAAATTAGTTTCAATTTGTAAATTTAATAATTTAATTTTCTCTTATTTTAATTCTGAAGGAATCTTTAATGCAAAGCATTAAGTTGAAATCTTTCAATGAAATGAAAACTGTTTCATTTTTCATGAGCAATTCATATAAAGGAATTGAATAATATATGTTTACTGTATTCAAAATTACTAAGGGAATGTTAGTCAATGTTGAAAATAGAAGCATCAAAGAGATGATATATTCTAGTGTGTTTCCTCAGAGAAAAAAAATGAAACAATACATTTTTGTAACATTTTAATATAAAACACTTACCTAAAGATGTGGAGGTGTCTTTTCTGCTCACTGATGCACTGTTGAACCTTGGGAGTATGGATAGACTCTTGGAACTCTAGAAGAAGAAAAGCTGCTTTCCTCATTCCCTTCCTTGTTCCCAGGAAGCTAATTGCACAGTAAGATTCTCAGAGTCAATAAGCACTATTAGGGTAGCCACACAAGTGGAATTTTTGAAGTATTTTTAGTACTTAAATAGAAATTAATTTTAAAGCATTCCTAGGAGCAAGCATAAATTCAGCTGGAAACTGGAGCTGCTCACCCAAGGGATGTTTACTCTGACTCATGTTGTATTTTAGGAAGGGCAGCTTAATCACAGTGGGAGAGATGACATTGGGCCAATCAATAAAAATCCATCCAGAGATATTAGGGCATGACTCAGAGGATAAAGCATGAGTTTGGAGTCAGATAGGCTTCTAATCCAGACTCCACTACTTATAGGCTGTGTAGCCTTGGAGAAGTTGCTTTTACCTCTCTCAGCCTCATTTTCCTCCTCTATGATGCAGGATATGTGCTAGCACTTTCCAATAGAAATAGAATGTGAACCATATATATAATTTTAAATGTTCAGTAGCCACACTTTTAAAAAACAGGAAAATTAATTTTGAAATATATGTTATTTAATACAATATATCCAAAATACTATCATCCCAATATATAATCAATATCAAATTATTAATAAAATATTATTTCATAATAAGTGTTTGAAATCTAGTGAGGGTTTTAAAATTATAGCACATTTCAGTTTGCACTAGATTCATTTCAAGTTCTCAATACCTATGTGTGAGTCACGGCTGCGAATATGGATAGTGCAGGTATAGCCCTACCCCATTTGGTTGTTGTAAGGATAAAATGAGATAATGTACGTAAATGGCCTTAGAACAGTACTTGGGAAATAAAAAGCACTAAAAAATGTAGTTGTGAAAACTGTTACTATTACCACTGAGTATTGACGATAATAGCCAGTGTGCTAAGCTAAGGGAAAGGCAAAAATATAATGTAGCCTCTATTCCTGAGTAATTGTAAAGTTAAGAAGGTAGAACAAATACATAGTTAACTCTTACTTGTGGCATTTTATTATCACATAAATGGTGTGAATAAAATGCAAAAAGTGTTCAAAAGAGGAAGATTACTCCGTATCTATAATATATCCCTTGTGTCCATTTGATGAAGAAAGTCATTTTGAACTGGAATTTAATAAATAAGTCTACTTTTATTAGGGAGATATGCTCAGGGACTATGGAGACAGCTAAAAAATATATTCCAAAAGGGAAAAAGAGGCAACAAACCAAAAGTTGAGGAAGTGAAAAATACATTCAAGAAATGATGGCAAATCATTTGATGAAGGCAAGGTTGACTTAAGAGTGTACTTGCATGAGTAAATGCAGATTGGTTTTAGAGTGCAGAGATCTGAAAAGCCATGCAGAGACACTAGGACCATTATTCAGTATCAGAGAAAAATAGTAAAAAGAGCACTGATTTGTGGGTGACAAGTCTATTTCACTTCTACAACTACCTTGAATATGTTTTCTTACCTTGGGTAAGTCTGTTTATCTCACTTGTTTTATATGTAAAATGAGATGGTTGAATCTAAAACAAAACAAAACCTAAGATGTCAGAGTTGTAAGGAGTCTTTTTGTTGTTGCTGCTGCTTTTGTTGTTGTTCTATTTAAATTTATGGTATTTTAGGATGGCATTAACATAACTGCAGAAACATATCAGGTATTAATGTAGGTAGATTTAAAAGTAAAGACATTGTAACAAAAAGGTTATTTGGGATATCATTTCAATTATCCTGACATCTAAAATTAAGGACTTCATGGAGTTCCCTGATGGTGTAGTGGCTTAAGGCTTCAGCGCTGGCGCTGTCAGTGCTGCAGCCTGGGTTCGATTCCCAGCCAGGGAGCTACCCACATACCAAAAGCAAATAAATAAATAAATAAAATTAAGGACTTCAATATGGTAGACATAACAGCTAGAAATGGGCAGATTATAGAAAATTAGTGAAGAAGAATGAATAGAACTTGGGTTGAGGATGGAGAGAGAAAAGAGGTAAGAAATGAATGCTACTGCGATTTGGGGTGTGGGAATGAGCAAATATAGTATTCAAAATAGAAATGGAAAAACTGGGAATGGGAGATAATGTTGCTGGAAATATGGGAACAGATATAACATGAATCTTTTCAGTTGTCAGTCTGGTACAATTTTTAGTATGTACAATATATGCAGTAAGAATGTGTATATTTAAGAATTTAATGGAAGTATATGAAGAATGACTCCTGCAAGAACACAGACATTTTAGATTCAGAGTTTTGCAAAGTAGTAAAACCCACACTAATAAAAAAGAATTATGAGATGTATATAAGTATAAAATGTAAGATTCTATTTACCTTGTAAATTCAGTGGCATTCATAGAAAACCCCCAAAGTGTCACACTTATCTGAGTCTTAATTTGTGAAAGAAACTTTCAAGCCAATAAATGAAGCAAGTCTTTTGAATATGAAAGATTTTGTTACAAATTTCAGCTTAATCTGCTCTGAGTCTCATTCTTCATTAACTAAAAAGGGAGCCTATCTATCTCATAAGATTGAGTGCAAAACGTGCAAAGTAACATGTGGAGCTTTGAGATGTTCAGTAAATGATGGAAAATATAACCCTATTCCAGTAGACATAAAAGATGAAGAATGGGGTCATACTTTTATTATTTAAAAAATATTATCAGGGTCTTAATGTTTCTCCTTATATGACACTACAACTCTTCATGTAACAAGCTTGTTTTAAGGACTGATTATGTCAAGTTTTATCACTGATGTAAAAAATATTGCACTAAAAGGCAGCATGCAGAATTCCTAAACATAAGAAGAATTTCTCTAGGTGAGGAGGCAAGTAAGTGTTGAAAAGTTTAAGATAACTCTGGGCTATTCTAGGTATAGACTCTAAAAATCAAATTGAATTATCACACATGTAGGCATCTAAAATTAATTTAAAATTCTTTAATATGAAAAATGACAATTTTTTTACCTTTTATGTGATTAGAAGTTTTCAATTTATATTGGTTTATGCAAAGTAGTTACATGCATCCAAATAAAATTTTACCACTTGATTTTTATGGACTTATATTTTTTATAAACCTCTTCAAAAATTTTGTTGCTAATGATGCTGAAATTAGTAAGTGCATTCAAATATTCAGGATTTTATATTAAATTCAATTGTCTTCTTTGCTCAAAATATTGTTAGACATCTTTCCTCCAAAAATATGCTTTTTAAAGCAAACTATAAAGAGCTGTATTATCTGAAGTAATTTATAAGTTTACTTTGAACTAAAATTTGCAAGACCTACTAATTTTTAAAGGTTGGTTGGTTCATTTAGAGCAAAGCAATACTTTGAGAGTTGGTGAAGTTTCATGCTGGTTTTAGCCCAAAGAATTGGCAAATTTATCCAATGGAGTAAAAATGATAGCAACATGTTATTCTCATGCAAAACCTCATTGGTCAACAAAAAAAGATAGATTTAACAAACAAGAAGATATTCTGCAATCTTGGTAGATAAAATTAAATATTAAGTTTTCAGAGACATGTGAATGCAGACATAGTCAGGATTCCTTCATATTGATATATACTGAGTTATTTATGTGAAAGAATAGTAATTATAAAACTATATGATTACAAAATTACACCAGTCTTCTCCCCAGACTGTTTATTTTCCCCATTCTGTGAAAAGTTTGAGCATCCTAATAACCTAAATATTAACTAAAGAAAGAAAGTCATTTTTTACATAATTTTTAAATCTTTTAAAAGTTTTTTATTTTCCAGTTAGAGTTGACATTCAATATTATTTTATATTAGTTTCAAGTATACAGCATAGTGTTTGGATATTTCTATAATTTATGCAGTGATTCTTCATGCCCCCCATTAGTTCAGTGCTCCCCTGGCACTATACATGGTTGTTGCAACTTTATTAACTATATTCTCAGTGCTGTACTTTACATACCCAGACTATTTTGTAACTGCCAATTTGTATTTCTCAATTCCATTACCTTTTTTACCACCACCCCCAATCCTGCTTCCATCTGGCAACCATCAGTTTGTTCTCTCTATCCATGGGTCTGATTTTGTTTTGTTTTTTTATTTTGTTCTATAGATTCCACATATAAGTGAGATTGTCTATTGATAGATACTGGAGTTGCTTCCATTTTCTGGCTCTCGTAAATAGCACTGCAATGAACATAGGAGTGCATGTATCTTTTCAAATTAGTGTTTTGGATTTCTTCAGATATATATCCAGAAGTGAAATTGCAGGACTTCCAAACCATTTCACGAAGTGGCTGTGCCAATTTCCAATCCCACCAATAGTACACAAGTGTTCCCTTTTTCTGCATCCTTGTCAAAACTTGTTGTTTGTTGATTTATTGATGATAGCTGTTCTGACACGTGTGAGATATCTCATTGTGGTTTGAATTTACACTTCTCTGATGATTAGTGACACTGAGCCATCTCTATGCCTTCTTCAGACAAGTGTATATTCAGGTCCTCTGCCCTGAATTTTTTCATTGAATTGCATTGCTTTGTTATGTTGTTTGTTTTGTTTTTTATTTTGTTTGTTGTTGTTGGTGGTGGTGGTGGTTTTCTGGAGTTGTGTTGTATGAGTTTCTTATAAATTTTGGATAGTAACCCCTTATGAGGTATATCATTGGCGAATATCTTCTTCCATTCAGTAGTCTATCTTTTCATTTTGTTGGTGGTTTCCTTTGTTGTGCAAAAACTTTTTAGTTTGATGTAGTCCCATTTGCTTAATTTTTTTTCTGTTTCCCTTGCTCAAGGAGATAGATAAGAAAAAATATTACTAAGAGCAATGTCAGAGACTTTACTGCCTGTGTTTTCTTCTAGGAGTTTTATGGCTTTGGGTCTTACATTTAAGTCTTTAATCCATTTTGAGTTTGTTCTTGTATACGGTGGAAGAAAATCCACTTTCATTTTTTTGTATATATCTGTCCAGTTTTCCCAACACGATTTATTGAATAGTCTGTCTTTACCCCAGTGTGAATTTTTGCCATCCTTGTCATAGATTAAATAATCATGTAGATAGGTTTTATTTCTGAGCTCTCTATTCTTTTCCATTGATTTATGTGTCTGTTTTTATGCTGGTACTATACTGTTTGGTTGACTATAGCTTTGTAATATAGTTTGAAGTCAGGAAGCATTGTATCTTCAACTTTTTTCTTCTTTCTCAAGATTGCTCTGGCAATTTGGGATCTTTTGTTGTTTTATATAAATCTTAGGATTGTTATTTCAGTTCTGTGAAAAATGCCATGGTGTTTTGACAGGGATTGCATTAATTCTGTAGGTTGCTTTGGTTAGTAGGAACATTTCAATATCAATCCTTACAACTTATGAGCACAGCATATCCTTGTATTTATCTCTGTCGTCTTCAATTTATTTAATCAATGTCTTATAGTTTTCAGGGTACAGGCCTTTTACTTTCTCCATTAAACTTATTTTTGAGTATTTTATTTTATGTGATTTTTAAGTGGAATTGCTTTTTAAATTTCTCTTTCTGATAGTTACTTACTAGTATATAGAGCTACAACAGATTTCTGAATGTTAATTTTGTACCCTGCAACCTTCACTGTTCTGATTGAGTGAGTTCTACTATTCTGTCTTCCAGGTTGCTAATCCATTTCTCTGTATTATTTAATCTGATTTTGATTCCCACTAGTAATTTTATTTTAGTTATTGTATTCTTTAGCTCTAATTTGTCCTTTATGATATTTATTTTAACTCTCTGAGTTTCTGTATTATCATCTCAAGTTCGGTGAGCAGCCTTATGACCATCACTTTGAATTTTTTATCAGGCAAATTACTTATCTCAATTTTGTTAGGGACTTTATTCTGTGTTTATTTGTTATTTTTGTTGTTGTGCTTTCACTTGGAACATATTCCTCTGTCTTCTTTTGTTTTACTTTCTATTTTTGTTTCTATGTATTAGACAGAACAGTTATCTCTTCTGATCTTAAAGTGCAATGGCTTTGTGTAGGAGCAACGTCTGTGTAGATTGTGTGTGCTGAGTAGTTTTGGCATGCCAGCAGGAGGTGAAGGGGGTCTGTGTGGCACCTGCAGCAACCTGGTGAATCAGCTGTCTGGGGCTGCGGCAGGCACTGGCTGAGGTAGCCAGAGCATGCTGTGAAGACATTGCAGGTGGATAGAGTGCTTGTAGCAAGCTCCTACTTGCACTATCTAGGTGGAGAGGGAATGTAACAATGGTGCTTATCAGAACCTCTGATCCTGGGGAGTTCCCACACATCTTGGGAGTTCCTGCAGTTCTCCCCTGATTAGGCAGTTGTCTTAGAGTCAGTAAATGGATATTTTTTGTGTGTAGTCCAGGAGCCCTTAAAATTGCTGTTTTATTGCTGTACCCCAGAGCAGGTGAGTTGACGGTGGTCCCTATGCAAGTTGCATGTGGGGGTGAGAGCCCCATGATTACCATACCACTATCTCTCCTACTCTTCTCTTTGTGGTTATTTTCTCATTTGTTGTACAGAAGTGTTGTTCACTCAGCCCTCAGTTTTTCAGAATAAATTTCTGTGTGTAGATGTACATTCAGTTTGTCCATGGGAGGAGGTAAGTTCAGGGTCTTTAAAAATGGCCAGCTTCACCTTAATCCAATATACTTTAAATAAAATTGACCATGATTATAAATTTATACCCCTTAGTTCAAGTAAGTCTGGAAAAAACCTCACCATAAACTTGCTGACTCAAGTCTGTTCTAGCAAAGACAATTTTTTTAAATACCTGAGGCATGGTTCTACTGAATTATATAATCCTATCATTAAGTTTCACTATTATCATCTTCTCTATTTTATTGAATAAACTCAGAAGTTACCAAGAACCTTCATAAGCATTTCTAATTATTATATACATTTTACAGGTATCATTTCAATAAAATATAATTATTTAAAGTTAATTACTTCTTTATGGGTTTAGATTAAAAAATAGTAGGTAATATTTACCCACTTCCCAGCTGTTGTATAAAAACTACAAGAAAAGAAAGTAATGTGTTTGATTCTTAGGAAAGTCACAAATAGCAGTTGCCTATAGAATGCAGCTGGAAGTGAAATCCATATGTAATACCTCTGTCAGCAAAGACTTAGTAGAAGAGGCTTTATAATAAATATTCACATCTGCTGCTTTGGACACGCCAATCCATCCTAAAGATATTTGCTGTGTCAGGCTTTGTTCTAGATGAAGGAGCCCAGTAGTTATAAAGGTTTGCAAATAGCCCATATTTATCATGGTTAGCTTTACGTTTCTAACTTCTCTCTGTTTTAGAGATAGCATGACAATTTTGAATATAATTTGTGATTAAATATTTTATTCTGACTTTTATGGTGATATCATTATATAGAATTTTCATTATGAAATGGATAAATTCTTTTTTCACAATATATCATATATTTAAAATCTATCAAAAAGGCATCATTGATAACAATGCTATGCTGGACATGGAAAAATATTACGACTAAAAGCCCAGGTTTTATATTCAAAGTGCTTGTGATTAAATGCTAGCTTCCTCCACATGTAGGGTATCATCTTAAGCAGTTTTCTTAGCCTTTCCAAACTGGTCTTTATTCACTTACATAATGAAGTTAATTTTTCATCATTAGCTTATTGTAAGAATTATACAGAATTATCCATGCCATGTACTAAATCTAGTATATAGCATATTGAAAAAGTTGAATGAATTTGAAATGTTACCAATATGATGCTATATGCCTTCGAAGGCTGATTAGATAATCCCATGAATAGTACTAATATCATACTTATTTGCTCCATGTACTGTACTTATATAAACATATTTTATTGCTTTTACTTACCTCCAAATTCCCTGATATTTTGCTACTGGACTTTTTAAAATAAAAGTATTAGTTAGAATTGGATTGGTAATATGATTTTCTCTTTAAAGAAATTGTTCACTCAAAAATATGTGTATACAGATTATAAGAATACTCTGTGGCGCATTCAATTCTTATGTAACAAAAATTTAACAGTACTATGAATTTTAAATTAGAGAAAAAATATAAGTCATCTCTGAAATGGAGGTATTTGCAGTTGAACTGCAAAGAAATTTGTTGAGTTAATATCACAATTAAAAACAATAAGTGTATTATTATAGTTATAAATAATGATTCAATATAATTATAATAAAGTTTGTACAATACAAATTTTAAAATATAAATTATCCAGTGTGTATATATATATGTGTGTGTGTAGGTCTTTGCCATAGATACATGTGAAGCCTGTGCTTTTTAACACTTTTTCACAAATAATTTACTTTTTAAAAAGTTGCATTGTTTAGTGCTTTTAATTTTACCTTCTCAAAATTATTTATTAATCCCCAAATGTAAGGAGACTAGAAGGGCATTTGATGATACCGGCATATAAAGCAGATAGAGATTAGATGTTACTTCCTTGTTTAAAATTTCTGTAATATAATTATTGACATCTTAATTTTGGCTGGAATTATTTTCTATCCTGACAAGAGTTATTTCATATTTAATGATTGACATCTAAGATAAAATGAATCTGTTGAATTAAAACTGAAACAAAACTGTATATTCCATGTCTTATGAATTGTTACTGCTTGAAATAAAACTTTGACTTGTCCCTCTCCCTCCCTCCCTCTCTCTCTCTCAGGTCGAGTATTAGCTCAGGCAAGTGGCAATGGGGTTATTCATTTGCTGGATCTTAAATCGGGACAGATTCACAAATTGATTGGCCATGAAAATGAGGTTCACACAGCCGTGTTTTCTCATGATGGAGAGAGTCTGTTTTCTGGAGGCTCTGAAGGCACTGTTCAAACATGGTCTTGATGGTCAGCATATCCCACTGCAAAAGGCATTCCCCTTAAGGCTTGAAAATGCCTGTCATATGGTCCCAAACCAGTAAATATCTGGTTAAATGTGTCAGCAGGTAACATTTACAATTTGCTTTAAACATATATTTTAGTGTTCATACTGTTACCAATAAAAAAACTTTATGCTCATTTATTTGTATATGGGTCTTTTTACTTTCTTGTTTTGGTAAGATTTTAGAGACAGAGTATCTTTGCTAGGGGTTTGGAGGAAACAGCTTTACAATGACGCCTAATGACAGACTAGATGAATTACAAGAGATTGATTTTGAATGTTAGAGAACAAACTGCAGGAGAACCAGGCTACTTTTTAAAAAATCAAATTCAAGCTGCAGGAAGAACGGAAGTTTAAGCATGTAGCAGAGGGAAAGTGTTTCTTCACCCAAAGGTCCAATAGTATCAGGGAGCATACATCTTCACAGATTCTTTGACAATTATGCTTTTATCTATCTATGAACAACAATCAGATACTGCAGATGACTTAAATCTAAATGCAAGTCTCCTCCGGAACTTTCATCTCCGTAGCCCATGCAAGAATACATTAAGTATAATTACCATGTTTTTTTAAATTTTTTGATTGTAATTTCAATGCAAATAAGTATCTCGCACGTAAAGTGCCTTTTCCTCTCCTAATGCGTGCATCAGCTGTTCGAAGTGCTACTGCCTAGCGAACACTAGCCTGGTCTAAAGCAGCAGCTCGGGATTTCGACCGAGATGGTCTTAGAAGCCAGTTGGCGCTGTCCGTGGTGCTGAGGAATTCCCGGCTGCCGGGAGAATGAGCTCCAAATCAGCAGTCTGCAAACTGCTCTCAGTGATGCAGAAACCCAGCTAAAGTTGCTCCTTTGCTTCGCGTCCACAGTTAGTATTTTCTGGTGTGTAAGAGGGGATTCAAGCAACATATTGTGGAAGATGCTGATGTTATTGCCAGCGGAGTGGGCTTTAAGCTACAGCATGCTGTTGCTGTTGGTGATCCACAGAGCCTAGCCAAATCACCTCTACTGCCGTAGCAAACACTGTGTAAATGAACTCATGTGTGGAGGAGGCGTAATCAGCCGGGAAATTTCATAGAAGGATCTGGGAAAAAGCTAAAAATAAGTTCAACATGATTTTGCTACTGGGGTCTGGATTTCTACAGGACCAGCATTGCTTCTTGCTTTGAATTCTGAAGACAGGTCCAAAGCATATTTCTTATGTGTGTCTGCTGTATTTCTCTCTGGAAGGGCGGGAGACTGCTTCTTGACTGTGGTTTGAAATGGGAGGTAGAAAGAATGGATTGTCTTTAATTCAAGCCTGAAAATGTATTCTTTGGATAATTAAACAGGAACTGGTCTCCTAAAACATACCTGATCTTTTAGTTCATATTGGTGTATGACCCCCATCACCACCATTAACCTCCAGAGTGATTAGGTAAGTGTGTCTTATGACATGAGTTATATTTGTTTTCTCAAAGAAATATATCCAGTCATTTTAAATCATATGTAGCAATATGGGGTGGGGGAAAGTTTAGCTGGGAAGTAATCTTCTGTTTAGCAATGTCTACTTGCTTATTAACAATGTTCAGATAAACATTTTATTGGATTTCTCTAATTTTTTTCTCTTAAATAAACAGTGTCTTAAACTGAACTAGAGTAGCTCAGTTATGAAGAGGGATTTTTAAAAATAGCCTAAGAACTTTGTCATATTAAAAAAAAAAACCTTGGTTTCTCCATGCAGGTTTTAAAATGCATTTTATATAATAAAAGCATGTTTAATGTTTATATAAAGTAGATGTCACACCCCTTTTTTATTTTTAAATTTACATTTACCATAACATGACACATTAATGCCTACCTGTGGCTTGCAAAGAGATTATTTTTGTCTATGTCCTTTTGAAGCAGAATTGATATGGGTATTTTTTGTGGCTTATCTTGCATGTATTGACAGATACTGCTGGAGTACTATAAGGAATCACAATAGCTCTTTTTTTCTTCCAAAATAAACTTTCTAAACATGTGAGCTATATAAAATTCATGCCTTAATTAGTAAAATATATATTTCCTTTTTTTCAGAAGCTTCTGTTATGTTTGTGGCCTCTGTAGTAATTTCAGAGAAAAAAAATGCTTTGTCAAAGGGAGCTTCCAGCTTCTCAAGTAGAATTATAGGTTTGCATTTTTTGTTCTGTCATGACTCATTATTTTTGACATATTTTAAAAGAAATCCATCTCCTTTATCATTACCTACCCAACAGGAATTCTAATATCAGAGAGTAGTTTTCTCTTGAAGGGAGGGCATGATGAATATATTACCTTCCATTTTACTATTACTAGAATTTTCACAGCTAACTTCAAATGCAAATATTATACTTCATGAAGTCTCCTAATGCCACCTTTATCTTATTTAATATTATCATCAGTATATGTTAGACTAAAAAGAGATGGTTTATCATTGCTCTTATTAATACCTAAAAATAAACCAATAAATAATATTTACAAATGATCTGAATAGGTGCTATATACAATCTTAGTGATATTGGCATAAAGCCAAAAGTATTTAAATAGACAAATGCAGTAGTTGACAACATTTTTTCTTAGCTATTCCTCCCTAAAGTCACAGTTTCCCCAGAGTTTTTGTATGAGTTACTCACTCTAAACATTTAAATTGGAGCCCGCTAGCACCACTCCACACAAGCACCAATCTGAGTGAAGTTTTCAAGAGTCAGTGACACCAAACTAATAAAGCATATTTTCTATGAATGGTAACACCTCATTACTATTTTAAGAAATTTTAATAATCAATTTTACACTGCCATTTTTGTGCAAAATGAAAATATCTTTGGCATGTGTTCAAGACTGTGAATGGTACTTATTCTATATTGAAGTAATTAATTCAAATAGTATTACATGAATACTGGATTCACATTTCTATTTTTAAAAAAAATTCACAGCTACATCTTTCCTGCCCACTAGGAGCTTACTTCCTGAGTGAAATAAAGGTATGGACAATAATACCAATAAATTTATTTTTAACAGATTATTTTTAATATTAATACATGTAGTTCTCTTATATTATTTATTTTAAATTCCCTTTCTCTTACTCATTGTGGAATACTTGTACTGTTTTTCTTCTTGTTATGTGTTAAAATCCAGATTTGTGCTGAACAAAACAAGTAACCCATGATGATACCATTGTTGTTCTCCAATTATTGGCATAAAGAAGTAGGAAGGCCTTTATGCTAGCTCCATTCCAGTTATAATTTATATTCAAATGTTGGTTTTTTATCTTTCTTTTAGAAGTACAATTTTTTTCACTAAGCTCTTGAATTTCCTTGCAGATGATTGTAACACATGTACATTCTGTCATTGAAGCTGGAGGTCCCTGGGTGAAATAATTCCATACAATATAAATTTTAATGTATATATTGCCAAGGATCAACACTCCAAACTTAATAATAAAATGTAAATAATTACATGGACTTGGTCTATTTGAGGTCTCTCTTCCAAACAGATCCCAAATTCACAAGTTAAGAGCATAGGTTTAAATGAATCTATATTATTTTTATATATGTCAAATTGTTCTTTTAAAATATTTTTTCAGCCTACCCCTTTTGTATTCCCATGGAAGAAGCTGAGTATATTTAATATTGGGAGCACATCCAGAAGCGTTTGAGGAGGGGGATGGCTCTTCATATTCATGAAGCTTGCATACTTCTGTTGGTCATCCCTGGATTGGTCACCTCTGCTGCCATCAGTCATGAAGACTACCCTGCTGATGAAGGTGACCAGATGTCCAATAATGACAATCTGATCTTTGATGACTATCGAGGCAAAGGGTGTGTGGATGACAGCGGCTTTGTATACAAGTTGGGAGAACGATTTTTCCCAGGGCATTCCAACTGTCCATGTGTCTGTGCTCTGGATGGACCTGTTTGCGACCAGCCAGAATGCCCTAAAATTCACCCAAAGTGTACTAAAGTGGAACACAATGGATGCTGTCCTGAGTGCAAAGAAGTGAAAAACTTTTGTGAATACCATGGGAAAAATTACAAAATCTTGGAGGAATTTAAGGTATGAGTTACCATTCATATTTATTGAATTCTTATTTCTTTCACTCCACATATTTAGTAGATTACTACTTTAAAATTAAAGTTGAAAAAGCACTTTGAAATTTCCCTTTAATTTACAATATGATTCCAACTAGTGTAATTAACACTGTAGTCAACAGACAGTTGGTTTGTTGATCAATACCTGATAGATTTCATGATAACCTTTTTTCTTTAGAAGTATTTTGGGCATACTTAATATTTCTTTTGCCCTTAAGTATTTTGTCTGTATTATTAAAATGTGTATTTTATGAAGGGAACAACTTTGTTTGGAGACTATGTGTCTATTAAGTTAATGTTTAAATTTTGTGAGATTGTGTGTGTGTGTGGCTTATTAGCCTGGATTTGGAGCCATTTATCTAAAGCCTAAAATTATCTGTTTAGTATATAGATGCAAGTGTTATAGAGACAATTCTGAGCTGTGGTCTTATATTAAGAATATGCATTGAACTTACTTGTTGTAGAGCATGGTCCCCATTCTGTTCTCTGTTCAATACATTAGATTCTTTCACATACAGGACCCCAGAGAGGACTGCAGTTTTATAGTAGTTCACTGTAAAAAGTAGTAAAAAAAAAAAAAAAAAACAGACTGTAATTTTTCAGCCTCTGTGGTATTTCCTAGTCTTTCTTTTATGCTTGTATCATTTTTTTCAAGTAACTTGGAGTTCATTTTTATTTCTTCTTAGAGTATCTTTTCTCCAATGGCTACTTTTAATTAGGGTTTCCTATAAGCCAGATCTGAGCCCTGAGGGTACAAATTAATATGTCAAATTACCCTCCTTAAATATAAGGGCAATTTGTACTTTGGAGTGTCTGTCATACTGATGGCTTGATATAAAAGATTTTCATCTCATCTAACTAAGTTCAGTGACAAAATGCTCAAACATTATAGGCAAAAGAAGAGATAGCTTGTTTTCAGTGTGACTGTATGCTTGAGAGAAAGAGAATTTCCAGGTATTAGCACTAATCCAACTCTTCTACAACAAACAAATGGTGGAGAAAGTCAATATTTGAAAAAAAAAAGTCTTAACTGATCATGATCAGAGTATTCTGTGTATTGGCATTTCATTGCATTTAGTCCATTCCAGGTCATTGATACAAACCAGTTCTAATTTAACCAAGAATAATCAATCAATTTAACTAGATTCCTAAAGACATGAGGAGAATTGTAAAGATACCACTTTCAACTATCTTACACATAAATGCTATAGTAGATTTTTTTCTCTTTCATGTATTACAATACCATGTTGTACAACATTGAGAAGAGGCTTGAGAGTCTAGTAAAATTATTATTATTGACATGAAATACTACTTTAGGGGATAGTACATTTATTAATGACTTTATGATCTCTAAAATTTTGGATATGTATTGACATTAGCTAGTTTTACTTTGAAAGTAAAGGCAAGTGTCAACACATTTGATTCTAAATATGGTTGTAGAATCATGTCACTCTCTTCTAATATGTGTAGTTATCTAGAGTAGAATGCAAAATGTCATTGTAGGATGGCCTAGCCCAAGCAAAAGAATATATCAGATAAAATTTCTGAGATTTATATAATTTGGTAATCAATATTTAATAAAGTTATAAAATGTTGACAGATTACTTAAAATTGGTCAACTCACTACTAAAAATGCTCACCACCAAAATTTTTAGCTCATTTATTACATTTTATTTTTTTACAAAATAACTATTTACTATATCAAACAATGAAAATGTAAAGTTAATTCCTTCACTCTAATTATATGTCCCTATTACAGTCATTATCTAACCCATTGATGTGCACAGCTTTTTCACCTGACTCTCTATGAGATTTTTTTAAATGTGTTTTTTTAATGCCACTTTAATGTCATAGTTATTACAACAATTTAGAGTTATAAAAAGTTTAGAGATTATCTAGGGCAAATTATTAAGAATGGGGAACTGAGATCATAAAAGTTTATTACTTGTCCAAAATTATCGTTATTCAACCTATTTCTAACACTGCTGTTATAACAAAGTCTATATAACCTTGAGAGCCAGGTAGATTCAATTTCTCAATTCATCACTTAGGTATAAGACTTTGGAAATAGTCCTTAATCTTTTGAGCCAGAGTGGCATTGAAAATAAAATGACCATCATAACAATTACTTCTCTTGGGAGAAGATAATGGAAAGATTTAATGAGATAATTTATGTGAAGTTATCACCCTTGTGATGAGTAGTACACATAGATAATTGAATGAATGGTTGTTTCCCTTCTGAACACTAATAATGTCCAGGGACTTACTCTAAGTCCTAAATTCCTCTGTCTTCACCTACATTTTCTAATGGAAGCCCAACTTCAAGACTCATTCACTGAAAGAATTCCAATACATTTTTAAGTGTTCTACTTATCTATGTGAAGTATATATTAATACATCTAAGTAAATAGCAGCCATAATCTATCATCTTGATTCCTTTTCAGTTCAGCTTGAAAGAGACAAGTAACTAAGTTTTAAAGATGAATGGAACTTTCACATAATCATCTTTGCATATTATTAAGGAGGTTATATCATGAGATATGTTTACGTACTGAATATAACGCTTATTGGATGACTCTATTCATCCAACAAGCATCCAAGAAGCATTTATTGGATTGTTTCGTATACAGGATACTATAGATGTACTTACACTGGAAAGGGAGTTATCTAGAAGGCAAAAATCTCAACTCACAAGAAAAGCAGGGACAATGTGGAGAGAGATGCGGGGAGAGAAAGCGGCCTAAGGTAAAGAATGTGATTGTGAAGCTCAAACCCAAGGAATTGTGGTTATCAGAAGTTTATCAACATAGTGTGAGATTTGGTCAACAAACTTTTTTCTTCAGGATAGTCAAAGTTAAGCCTGTTCTTAAAGAATTAATTGAAATTGATCTGGGGAGATTAAAATTCCAAAGAAGAAACTGCTTGCACAAAATCAGAGATTGAGGTGAATGAAATCTGCAGAGGGAGGAGATGAGACTAACAAGAAGCTCAGTCTTACTAAGATGCTACTAGAATGATTTGTGTATGTATTATATTTTGGACAGTGGAGAAAGAAACTTGAATTCTTGGCCAAAATATTTAGATTCAGTCAAAAGAATAAAGGAATAAAGTCTAAGAAATAAAGTGCAATCTGTTGTGCATAGAGATGACCTAGTTAAATATGTTTTTGAAACAAGTTTACCTTGCAGTCAAGTACAGAATTGAAAAGAAGTTAAAGAGAAATTAGTGGCTGGGGCAGCGGGGCTGTTGCAGAAAACAAAGAATGAGATGACCAGTATGCATAAGGGCAAAAACATTCAGGACAGTACTTAGGATAAAAAAAATCTAAATTCCCTGGGATAGTCTAGATTCTACTCATTGACTTCTCCAAGTATCTCTAACTCTCAGTAACTTCTCTTCCCTGTGTGCTTGCACACACTGTGCCACACTTCCCCACCATTGCACACTTGAAAAATTCTTCCAGGCTCCTCCAAACCTCCATTTAAATCTCATTTCATCTGGAAAGCCCTCTCTGATTGTCCTACTCCTATATCCTGGGCTGAGTCTCACTCTTCCTCTATACGATCTCACAGCATGCTGTGCACCCCATTAAAACAAGAGCAGTAACTATAGCCACACACTGTGAATACCTTTATGTGTATGAAAATCCATTTCATTTCATAATAACAATAAGAGGATTATACTTTTATTAGCACTGTTTTACAGATAAGAAAACCAAAGCACCAAAGTGTGTTAGCTTGCCCAACATCATGCAGCTCTAAAGCACAAGGGCTGGGAGTCAAACCCAAGGCAGCCTGGCTGCAGAACCTGCGATCTGCACCACCTCTGCTACCTTTAGCATGACACAATAATGTAATCGGACATCGCCTGTCTCTCCCACTAGACAATGAACCCTTTGAGTCTATGGATAGTATTCATACTTTTCTGCTCTGTTTCCAACCCTAGCACTCCTACACGAACCACATAACAGGCATGCAGTACATTTCTGGTTAGTGACATAATGGGTCAGATTATAATTGAACACATACAATAAAGAAGCAAGAGTTTCTTTAAAATGCCTTAGTGTTGCTCGTTTATGTGTTAATCTCTTCATTTTAATGACCTCTTGTGAGCCCTAAAGATGACACACACTGTTCACAAGGCACTTATTTCCACCCTGCTACCTCCTATCCCATCTCCCTGCCTCTTCCCAACCAAGGCTCCTCCGGGAGTCTGTCTCCACCCCAGTGTCGTAATGACCACCCAGTGATTAGCTTACTCTATACAGTTCCAACACATTGTCCCTACTTCATTCTGTTCTAATCACCAAATTCAAATGTAAATTAATCCATATGTCTCACCAGGTAGGAAGAATAAAGTTAATTATAAAGGTCAAGGTTTTTTCCAACATAACCAGTGCAGGCTTTGAAAGTGAATTTCTCTCTTCTCTGTTTTGAAAACAGTAAGTTCTCCAGTGTTCTAGTAATATTGTATTAAGATAAAGGTCACTGTGTAGTAGTTCTCTCATCTTTCTTTTATGTGTACCCAGGAAAAATCACACTGGGCCTACTTTTGGAGAAATAAGGAGTATAAATAATAAATTACAATAGGATTTTCTACAAAACAGATGATTGGAAATGTAGGCCCTCTCAGCTTTGGCTCTGCTTAAGTGACTTATGCCGAGTTTCCCAAAGGAAGAAATAATTTCTTACTTTGCTCAGTATTTTTATAACTCTCACTCAGCTAGAATTAGTTTTTTTGTACATTTTTTTATACTCTAAAACTTGGACTGATTTAGTATTAGGTCAGACAGTGAAGGTTATACTACATGCAGCTGAAAGAGACAGACCCGTTTTGGCATAGCCCATCTTAGTCTAAGGTGATTTTCTGCAATCAACACTCAGTGTCCCTAATTCAGGACTTGGATTTGCCCAAAAACTGCCTTGCTCTTCAGGCATTGAACTTTTTCCTTTTCCCACTGCAGGCCGAAGACAAAGATCAAGCTTCTGATTTTTATTTTAAAAAGGTTCAGTGTGATTATTGTTTCATGCTGCACATTTTGCATGTATGTTGTTACTTTTTTTAAAAAGTAAACATGTTTTCATGCTGTGATCAGCTGCCTAGATATTTTACCTGAACTTTGTTTTTAATATTGAAAACTTGAAGAAAGAACCAAAGAGGATAGAAAATTAATCAAGTGGAGTATTTTGCCGAATCATCACACCCATGAAAATGTCAATGTCAAGGTTTGGAACTGACTTGCTCTTCAGTGAGTACGTTTGCAGGAAGACATGTTTTCCAGCTTTCTCACTAATGTACCAGGGCTGTCCAGAAAGTATCCATCCATGCAAAATGAAGAATAGAGGCATTTATGACTGGATTTTTTCCGGACAGTCCTTATACGCCCTGAAAGAATGGAAGGCAACTTGTGCTAGGGGCTGAGGACCAAATATGTACAAGAACAGAAAAACACAGGGGGTGGAAAAAAACCTCAATTGAGGGGCTAATAGTTAACACCTTGTAGAAACACAATTCACTGCACCTCGCCGCCCTAACTGCTATTCCATCAGTTTCTATGAAAAGCACAGAAACTACAATGTTTGCACTAGGCCAACGAGCACAGGGCACATCCTTCTAGAGGTATGAAGGTCATATTTATTTTAATAACAAAGAAATGAGTAAATTTTGAGTATATGGGTGGGATTTTTAAAAATTTTTTTCCAAGAAGGGGGTTTACGAGTTCTCCACAAACAGTAGTCACCAGGGACATTTATAAGATTCCATCTACAGAAAGTCCTAGAAATTATCATAATTTCATACAATAAAGATAATTTAGGATTTTTCTTGAGAGGTTGAGAAGATTCACTTTGAGACTCTTTGTTCTGCATGCTGAATAGTTGTTGACCCTGCAAAATACAGTTTCTGTTTCGCGGAGCAAGATGTGGTTTTAATATGAAAGTGACCTTTGAGTAAATTCAGGAATGGCTTCTCCTTTCAAGTTGCTACAAAATAACACACATTTTAAAAATCTTAATCAGTGATGACTTGCGCACACCGGAGGCTCAGCTCCAGCGTGCAGAACAAATAGTCTCAAAGTGAATATTCTCAGTGGGGAGTTCCCACTTTTGTAAACAACTAAGGAAATCAGTACTTAATATGTATAACCTAGGACCAATTTCAAAGATTAGATGTCAAGTTTTGTTAAAACTTAAAATTATAAGGTTTCTTGTGCCTGTTCTCATTATTTTTAATATTGTGCTAACTTGGCATTTTTTTAATTCTATAAAACTACACTAAATCTAGGAAATAGATCAGATTTTTGCAATAATTTATCAAAATCTTTAGTGACAATTGGGAATAATTTTCTTCATTGAACACTTTTTAAAATGAGGCCGTGAGAACAAATGGCTTCCAACTTAACCCTGGAAGGGGTGAAATAGTTTGTTTCTAGTCAGAAAACTTGTCTTGCTTTAAGTTTTCCAGAGAATTGGTGGTCAGCTAGCCCTTTGGTTAGCTGTGTGGAGAAATAGTTTTTCATTCTCGCCCACTGATATTAATTGCTGTCCTTCATATTGCAAGATGCCACTGCTAATGGTGATAACTGTGTGATAAGAAGGACTACAGAGATTTGTGACCAGGCTTCTCTGCCCTGTGCACATCCGGCAGTTGGTGTTTGATTTGCAGCCACATCTGTGATTTGTAGAGCTTGTCACCGTTAGTGACTCCCTCTGACTTGAGTTCAGCAATCAGCCATTTACTGAGTCTCCAATGGTGTAAGAAGGTGAACTTGAAAAGAGAGTGACCTGGTAGTGTCCCTTCCAAATTTGAATGCCCATTGTACAAGGTTTTGGATATTTTAGAAATTTGTCTATTTTTAATTATGGCTTTAATCTTCAAAATGCATAACTGATCAATGGTGTGATATTAACAAGCAAATTTTTTTTCTATTTCCTATACATTATTTCATAAATCAGGCCTACAAATTGTGTGAAAATTTTGTAGATTAACCTATATAATTTGAAATTGCTCAATATATGCATTGAAACATGCAAGTGTGAGTGAGTGAGTGAGTGAGTGAGTGTGTGTGTTTGTGTTTTAAATTTGTGGGAGATGGAATATCCTTTACTTTAAGATAATCTTGCTTTAAAATTATGTGAATCCTGTTTTTATTTCTTATTTGCCTGACCACATTTTTGTTTTATATTCCTACAGTTTGATTTATACATCAGGCAGTGTTTTATGAGGCCAGCACAGGAAAAACATACTGGTTTATTGTTTAGTTGTACTTTGACAAGCTTTTGAGGAAGAGCTTGAAACAAATAACAAAGAGGTATTTGAAGTGATCAGTAGTGTTGCTTATCCAGGTGATCTTTCTCAAACAATAGCCATTATTAATTGGGGCCTGGCTTATTTTAGAGTCTGTACTTTGTACTTTTATTATCACTACTGATTAACATCAGTAATTTCAGTCTAACACACCTCCATTGTTGATTTCCTTGCCTCTAGCCTGCCGTGTAGCACATCACAATACAGCCATCTTTGTAAGGATTTAATGACACAATGAAAAGAATGAATAAAGTATGAAAGTAACAAGAAAAGTCATTTATCTCCTGAAAAAGTTTTCAGATGATATTTTGTGGCTGTAGAAAGTTGTCTAAAGTAGATAAAAGTCTGCTGAACACATCTCTTAATTTTTTTCCCTGTTATGTCATGTGACCATGTACAAAACTCCAACAGTTTTAATCTTTCTATCTATAGAATGGATACTATAATATCATATATGGCTTGTGAAGATTAAATAGTATTATGAGGTTGAAAATTTTAGTATTACATGTTAATTTATAACTAAATTATCACTGCTTAAATTTTTTAAAATATTACTTGGATAGAATTTTGAAATCATTCTGTTTTAATACTGACTTTTGACTATCAGTGTTACTTCTTGACATGGATTTGGATTTCTAGTACCTAAGTTTATATAAATTCTTCTATTTATAAAAGATAAGCATTATGGTCCATTTTTCACAGCCTAGGTTCTTCCTACTTTTAAGTATTGGCCATAGAATTTTTGGCCATAGAATTTTAGATCCGGGAAAGAACTTTGAATTTTTTTTAACTCCCTTATTTTATAGATGATAAAACAAAGCCAGCAGAAACTTAGTGAAAACACCACAATAACACAGCTCATTATTTGCAAAGCCAAATATACTGCTCTCCTGTGGTCTTTTTCCTACATTTTACTACCTTCAGGTACAACAAGAAAATGCCACTCATTTGCATCTTCCTTTCCAAGAAATATGTTTGATGCAAAGATTTATTTCAGCCAGTTGTCTATAGAAATGTAATATGAGGGCCTATCACCATGACAACCCAGAGTTACAAGCACACAAGAACAATAAAATAGTGGCATATCTAAAATCAGCCTAACACAGATAGGCTCCTTTTGCAAATTGCACTCTAAGTTTGCAAAGCCTCTGATACAAAGGAGATCCTTTGACTAAAAATGAAAAATTGGGTAATTAAACCAAATAATATAGGCCAAAATAAAATTAAAATATATTAGATTAAACACTACCTATTTTTTTTTCCACAGAGACTCAGGAAGTGACAAAGGAACTAAATTAGCTGTTCTTGACATACACTTGGTGTTTTTTAGGAACTGAGGACTGTGTTCTTGAGTTTTTCACTCTGCAAACTCCCACCTTTCACTGCATGGCTGGAACAGAGTGTGCAAAATGGGTGGGGTATGAAAACTTCTCTAGTTATACGGCATTAGAACAAAGGCATAGCCTTGAACTAGCATATGATCTGTATCATCTATGACAGGAATGATGCAAAAACTAAAATTCCTTGATCTCTTTTTTTAATTCCAATGAAAAGAATTTAAATGTATATATTTCTAAAGTTCCTCAGATTATTCTAACAATCAGCTGTATTGGGAATCACTGCCATAATGTAACTTTTTCCAGACTGTCTTCCGGGAAACACTAGTACCCTGTGAGATTCTTAGTAAGGATTTCAATTTTTTTTTCATGGTCACATAACTGAGAAATGATTATTCCTTTATCATCTCTTGGAAATGCTCAGTACACATTAGTATCCTGACAGTGCTTGAGCATTTTGGAAAGGTTTGTTTGGGAGTCAGTACGTATAGAGCTCAACAGTGTGGTTGAAGACTAGATTTTAGAGTGGGCTCTCCCACTTACCATCCGAGTGACTTAAGCACACATTACCTCTGTATGTATTAGAGTACACATCTCTCAAATAGAGATAATAGGAAAACCTTGACATTCAAGAAGGGATTCATAAACGCAATCTGACATTTTTATACTATTATTACTACTAAACTGAATTAGGTGTTCCTAATCTATCAAGAGACATAATCCAGTATTTCACAAATTCAGGTTATACTTTTTTTTTCTTAGAACATCTGTTAACATCTTGAAGTTGATAATGGCGCAATGAAACACTGTTTAAAAAATATTTTGCTAATGATTCAAGATAATCTTTTATTCCTTTGAATCTTATGGGCAATGAATGATTAAAAATCTATATGTCTCAGTTTATCTTCTAACTTCTGGTTCTTTTTAAAGTTTCCCCAATTGCCATTAATGTGATTATTTATGGCAATTTATTCCTTTTTTTACATAAACCAATCTAATTGGAAAGTAACTTATTCAAAATAATAATGATGATAGTGGTAGTTACATAAACCAAAAAGCTAAGACAGGGGTTGGCACATTATAATCCATTAGCCAAATCTAGCTCACCTGTTAAGGTAAATAGAGTTTTACTGGAAAACAGTGATGCCTATTCATTTATGTATTGTCCATACTACAATGCAGACTTGAGTAATTGCTCCAGTGACCATATGACTGAGATAGGTCAAAAATATTTTCTATCGGGCCCTTTTCAGAAAAATTTTGCCAACTTCTGATCTAGGATCAAATTCTACTTCCCTTAAGTTGTCCTGTCATCTAATCTGTCTAACCTGCATTCTGGAAGGTTACAAATTCATTGAGTACTGATAGATATAGGACCTCCTTCATTTGTGGGTGGTCTCAGGAATCTCTTTTCACACACATAAATTTTAAAAGGCATGTAGATTTGCCTATTTTAAATGTTACACTTAACAGTAGACATGTTAAGTTATATCTCTTTGCACACTTGTCTCCAAGGACTACAACTTTGTGCTTTGCATAGATGCATAATAATTTCATAACTTTCCACTTACGGAGACTTCTCAGATGAAATAGATAAGCAAAAATAATCAAATTTCTATAATTTCTTATATGTCATGTTCTTTTCGATGATGTCAAATACATATTTCTTAATTTAATGTAATCTATTTTTCATGATATTAAATGAAAATGTACATACTGTATGCTTATTTAGGTATCAGTTCATTTTTACATCTTTTCAATCAACTTACATAATACATAGTTTTCTTATGTCCCATTTTACTAAACATCTCTCACATGTGGGGAAGTGGTGGGTCTTGTGGAGCATAACAAAATAAATGACAAATCTGACACTCCAGGTGTTCCTAACCTATCAGGAGAAATATTACAGGTACCACTAATAACAGGTGGCCTGCTCTAGGAACTCATGTGAAGAAAAAGAGTAATTCAGTCTCGGGGCCTGAGGCAAGACATCCTGAGAGTGAAAATGTCAGTGCATGCAAAGTATTTTATACAAAATTGGAAAATTTGCAAAAGTATATGCAAAGTGTATATAGAGAAAACTGAATTAACTCCAGTGGCCAGAGCATAGGACATAGAGGAGACGAAAAGTGAGAGATAAGAGAGCACAGGGCCAGCTTACAATGTGAATGCCAGGCTAAGGAGTTCGGGTCAAAGCCTGGACCGAGTAGAGAGTTAGTTATTGAAGAGCGTGGATCAGGGAAGGGACATAACCAGATCTGTGCCTAAGGCAGAAAACCTAATTGTTAACAATTGCATGAAATATTTTGTGCTGGCATTTCCTCATTAAATTATTAAGTTCTAAGGCATTTTTATTCTCATTTAATAAAGGAGAAGGAATGACTTTTGATTCTAATACTCCCTTCATAATAGCTGACCAGGTTTTATAAGTTTACTATGGACATTACACAGGATGCATGGTAGAGATGGCCTATTTTTCATTTGAATGGATGCATGTCCTATATTCTTGAATGTGTGTTCAGTTATAACTCCACTACTTAACATTAAGTCCTGTATCTTTCTGATGAAAATGTAGTACATCACTAACATGAGGAAAATTCTTTCCCTGCTCCGTATGTCGTGAGGCTTAATTTGCTTCATTTTAAAAACTCCCTTGGCCATAAAGAAGTATACATCTAAAGAGGCACTTTCCCGATCATTAAAACAAACAAACAAAAACTGTATTTTGAATGCAGTGAGAATTGACAAAGAATATGTTTCCAAATTTAGGTTTTTTCTTTTTAAATGTTTCCCATCAATGAAAAACAAATTTAAAAAAAAACAGAACCACAGGCCTTCATAATAACTTTTGCATTCTAAAAATAGCATGGCCAATTGTAAAATTTCCAGTAGTTTTCAAGTTGTCATTTTTCTTTATAGTGAGAGAACAGCTATAGTTCTCTAAAACTTATTCTCACTGCATATTAGTTTTATTTCCCTTCCCTAAATAAGACAGGAAAAACATTAAAATTATTCAATCTAACTTTAATTTTTCCTCAACATTAAAAAAAAAATCCTGCTGAAATAGCAAACCTTTGGCTGCTGAGATTTAAAAAGCTTCATTAGGGAGAAAAAAGAATAATCACAGAGAATTTTTCTTTTGTTAATGAGACTCTAGGACACTCACATTGAAAGTAGAAGATACTTAAATCAAGACTCAAAAAAAGGTGAACTCACGTTGACCCTGTTTTAAAAAAATCTGTTTTTGACAATAATCTGCTTAAAGGTTGAAGACTCATCTCTGTTAAAATAAGGATCTAATTAACTATCTAAGAATATTGTCCAATGTCATTCTCAACCTAACCATGATCTGAATGCAAACATTGCTACATTTTAGCGATACAACACCAATTGTTTTCAAAACTCTAAAAGATGTATTTCTTACAAATTCAATATTTCATATATTTATCATGAAAATGATTGTGCTATAATTTAATACAAAAAGTTTATGATAAATAAAGGACTTCTTTGAGAAATACGTAGCCAGTGAAAATGTAGAAGAGGCAATAAATGAAGGAACACTCGTCAAGTTGAAAGCTATGATGAAGATGATAATCACTTAACCAAAGTTACATAGTTTACATTTACAAGTTTCTTCATATAGTTTTAAGTTTCACTTAGTCTCATAAGAGTCAAGTGAGAAAATTAGAGCCCTATTAATATTATGTTATTATTACCTCCCTATTACAAATGAGAAAACCCAAGTTCAATTGGTTTACGTAATCTGTTCAAGGTAAGACAAGTGTTTGACGACATGACTTGAACTCCAAATGTGCTTATTCCAGTGGGCGAGAGCACTAATGAATTTTATACATAATTTCAAAACTGTGCCTACTTCTACTGTACCTTCACAAAAAAACACACTAAAGTCAGAAGGTTTATCAAGAAATTACTCAGTCAAGGTTTTGAGAATTAAAATATGCTTTCATATTATTGCGCACAAGCCATCTCAATATGTTTTTATGGAATGAGGTAAGCTATGAATTAAGCATCCAATAATGAAGGATAAAAATCAGTAGAAAATTGTTGTTTAGAATTAAAATTGGAAATTAATATAATATTAGCAGTTACAAAGCACTTTATTAATTTTTAATTATTCCCTCTTTATAACATGTAAAAGGATGTTACCAGCAAATGGCAAATGAAGAAAAGATTTCAACTTTTAGAAAATGTTTGCCCAGAGAAATACTGAGACAAAGAGAGATTTCTTAAGTAGGAATACAATTGGCGCTCCTACTACAAATGGATTTGTTTGTCCCAGACCTATGACTCCTAGACACTGAAAAGCCCTGGATTCAGTGTCACCATGTAAGACCAGCAGACTGAGTTATGGCCCTCTCCCTTTTCTGTTATCAGCTTCTTTTTTCTTTTTTACTTTCTTTTAATGAAAGAGAAACAAAGGTTTCCCATAGAATAGGACTGGTATATTTGTCTCTTACATAATGTTTTCAGGTTGTAGAATACTATTGGTGATGTATTCTGCCCCACCCACACAGGGCCTAGTTTCAATGCTAGTATAGATAACTGGCTTTTTAAATTCATATCAACAGTCTGTCTGTCCTTTTCAGTGTCAACAGAAAAGTTTTGAAGTTATACAGTTACTTATCTCTTCCCTATTGCATAAATGGGTGATAAATGGAGCATCCTTAGTATGGAAACATGCAGGCTTTACTGAAAATACTCAGTTCATTGTCAAAGACTTTTCTTATACCCAAGTCAACTGTCAATCTGACTATCAGAGAAGGAATAAAGGCTGCTTGCTGCTTTCATAGTATAGATGTGATATTATCTTGAATCCTCTAACCTTTGTCTATTCCATAGGGTTCTTCTAAGATCTCAGAGACAACAAAAACACTCTCTTTTTTTCCCCTCTTAAATCCAAACAGATATTTCCTAGATAAGTGTACTTTGCCTACTTAAAAAATAGATATGTGATTGTAACTGAAGAAAAATATTTTTACTTACATTCTCCTTATCTATATTTTCTTTTCTGCATGCTATTCTTCATATTTCAAATATGAAGAAAAAGCTACATTTCATTGTCATGAGACTCTTTGAAAACATTCAGAAAAAAATTCAGTTCAATAGACCATCAGTTTATGATACTAGGCAGCATATAATTTTAGAGTTACCTGTCTGAAAAAATATGCCAAAGTATATTTAACTAATTTGTTTCAGGATAAAATATTTTTAGGGAGAAAACAAGCCATTAATGTAACACCACTATTGTGTTGCCACTATAATGATGAATTTTCAAGAATGAGTGAAGTTCTTTTGTACTTAGTAATTAACAATTTTATACTGGGCATGTCATCAATTGTTTTGCAATATTCTTGAATTTTACATTCACTTGGACTAAATGCAAATAAAAATAAACTCCAGTAATTCTGTATTTATTATAATAGTACTGTCAGTTATTCTTACAAAAATCACTTGTTTAAAAAACTTAAAACATATTTATAGATATCTAGATTGTAACTCTTGTCTTTTAGATTGTCAGTTTTTAAGGGCAAGCTGGATATGTAGTTCATCTTGGTTTACCTTATATACATTATCATGTATATAATATACATTTAATAAATATACTGGATAAATAATTATAAAAATGTATATGTTATTTCTAAATTTAGTTTATTACCTACCTAGTTTATCATATCTACGTGGGCAAAACTATGTGCATTTTTTATAATCACTTGGATAAAATGTTTGTATTTTTAATAAACATGGAGTGTTTTTTGACAGACACCTAGTATGATATTCCAGAATGTATTATCAAAATACCAACTTCTCAGAAAAAGCCAGAACATCTACTATTTAACTTGTTACTCAAACAATACCATCATACATATTTGCTGACCAATTGAGGTGGCTACAAAAGTATTTATGCATCTAATTTTTATTTGCTTCAGCAGTATTAAAATTCTTAAAGAAGTTCCAGCTCTACGTTCATAATTTTGTAAGGCTTACAAGCTCAGTATTTCAAATATACTCCAATCAATAGGGCAGATCACTGAAGAGATTATCACAATCCCATTAGACACAGGACTCTGAGGAGCATTTCAATCAGTGATGCCATGGGTTTTCTTTCAGATGGCGGTGAATTTTGGGTAAAACCCATTGGATCCATTGATTATTATGTGACACCTACTGCATGCAAAATTACTCGCTACAGGTGTAGCAGTGGATGCTAAGCAGTCTTATATTCTGTAATTTAATGTATATTTTAATGAAGTGAACAGTGAGATTCCTGACAGGTATCAGCAACTTTAAAATAATGTCTTCCAAATTTCTCATACAGTTTGAAAGTAATGAGATTTGTTTCATAAAGTGATGAAATTTATGCAATAAATTATTTCTAAAAGAAGAGTGCTTCTTAAAACAGTATCTTTTCCTTGGTAGAGATCAGATTTTAAATAGTTGTTTAATGGAAAGTTTTTGGAAAAGCAATTTAAGTTACCATTTTTTTGATAATTTTTACCTATTATCAAAGAAATAGAGACCATATGGTATCTGAAGTCTAATATATCTTGGTCAGAAGAAAACTCATTGACCATATGCCAAAACTTGGCACTTAGTATATATCCTAAGTATCTTAGGATATATCCTAAGTATTAGGTATCTATTTATTTGACCTTCAATAGTATTCACAGAGGGCTTTCTAGAAGTCAAGTTTTCTTTCTCAGAATATTCAGAATGTGTTTTGTTGGAATTTGTACTCTATCCATCCTTTAGGAAAACGGACATGTTTAAAATCAGGACTTTTTTCTTAAAAAGATATTTTATAATATACTAAAATAATTTTGTTTAATAAGCAAACATTGAACTTGACACATAGTATTAAAAGGAGTCTAGCTTTTCTCAGACTCTTCAGCAATTTCTTTGCATGTATCCTTTTCCTAAATTTAGTTATCATGGCTTTTTCTAGTGTAATAAAAGTGTGCAGTCATCTGCTAGATAGTCTAGTCAATGGAGTGCTTGACGATTGACTTACCTTGTGATCCACATGATAGATATTATAAATTTCAAATTACCTTTAGAGAGTGAGTTTATGTTCATTGCCATAATATGGAAACTCAAATAGTTATTTCATGACTCATAGTCAGAAGTCTTTCCCCCTAAAGTGCTCTTGAACAGAAATGAAGCTGCCCAGAGGTATGGCTTAACTAATAAGAAAACAAGTTTTGCAGAAGTGATTATGCATATGTTAAATATTTATTGAATATTGTGTGCTAAGTTGTTTTCGTGGTACTTAGAATAGAGCAATGAACAATACACTGTATAAGGAGTATATAATCTATGAGGAAGGCAGAGGAGAATAAGTAAATAAATAACTATGAACCAATTCATGAGATAATTTCATGAACTGATTAGAGTCTAATGGACAACATCATGAAGAGAGATGATGGAGGGTTAGTCAGGGAAGACCTTGCTGGAGAGAGGGAATCTGAATTGATATCTAAATGATGCAGCTTCAGGAAAATAAAATGGATCTGTCACTTTCTTTTTCTGATTGATTTTTTAATGGTCATTTTAACTATTCACAATTACTCTTTATTTAGAGACTTCTAATCATGTGTTTTCCAATGGGTTTCTGACATGATTTAATTCTATTAGTTCACAAATCCCCCCTACCAAGCCAAGTCCTATAAAATTTTATTGCAACCACCTCTGCAATCAGATTACACTTTGAACAAGAGAAAGAACCTAAACATTCTTTTAAATAAAGTCTTGTGCTTCCAGTTTTATACTTTTTAATTTGTTTTCAGAAAACCATCACTAAGCATCCAAGTGAATAATAATGGTAATGATGGTGTTATAATATTTCTTACATATTTTAGGTACTTTGCAATAACTCTATAAAGTTAGTAATATTGTTATTCCCATTTTATAGATTAAGAAACAAAGGCATAGAAAGGTTATGCAACTTTCCCAAGATTCCCAGCTAGTAAAGCATCTAAAACTAGAACCCAAATGCCATGAGTATAGAGAACTTGCTTTTAGCCATGATACCAAAACCACCCAAACAAAGCCAACTAAGTGAAATTATTTTTCAATTTTTTCCTAATTTAGAGTTTATCAATTATATGAATATTGTTATATTAAACTTCACTGAATTAAAACAGTAAACTGAACACTACAGTGTCCCTTGTCACTTTGATGTTTGAATTCATATAGCAAATTTTATGGACTGTGACCATTTCCTCCTGGGCGCTCTGTGTAAATGCCAGTAACAGCCACAACATAAATAATGAGGTGTTGCTGCACGGACCAAACACTCAGGATGTTCCTCGGGTGTGCATAAGTAACTGTCAGTATATTCAGAATGCAAAATAAATGTGCATTTTTAATAGACATTTGAGAAGTGCTATGTAACTAACCTGTAATAACATGTTCTAATAATCCTGTGTTAACTCTTGGCTTCTAAATTCTCACGAAGTGCATTATTTGACAGTTTTTCAGGAGTTACTCGGTTATTCCAGTAATTAATGTCCTAGTTCTCAGTGTACTTTTTCCATTAAAAAACAATCATAGAACATTCTACTGTTTCTAGGATTCTGGTACTTCTCCTCCCAATTCTCTAAGAATCCTCAAAAATCAAAGACAAGAACATTGGGATAAGAGCTTCAAGGTCTTTAGAAGTTAACTGTTCGGAAAATGACATATATTGCTATGTTTGCATTCTAATACCAAGGAAGAAAATTTGGATTCTAGTCACCTAAAGCAATATTTGAGAGAGAGAGAGAGAGAGAGAGTGTGTGTGTGTGTGTGTGTAGGCTGTCCAGAAAGTATCCAGCCATGTAATATGAAAAATAGAGGCATTTATGGCTGGATTTTTTTCTAGAGAAGCCTCATATATATCAGGACACCCCTTTGAAATTTGGATGCAACTTGGACATTGGATGTGCCATGTAAATGTATTCGGTGATAAGCAGGAACTACAGATAAAATGCACAGTTTCTGCTTAAACAGGGTCCCACATTAGATATTCAAAACACTAAGCTGGAGGTGTACAGATTCATAACAGACATATACTGAGATCCATCTAATACATACATTACCCAATAAATTTGACCTCTAATCCTAATTTCAGTTAAAATTTACATAAAAGTATACATAGTGAAGTTACTTCATTTTCCAAAGCTTTCATAGAAATAAAATGCCTTTAAGATTTATTAGAAATACATTTTCCTGGTATAAAATTGTAGGATGGTGTCATTTAATCATCTCACCAAATCTCTCACTGACTAAAGTTGTGTACTAGATGTAATTTCACACACTTCTTTGAAGAAAAGCTAGTCAGGATAATTTTTTTTCCAAGTACCTGTTTCTGTGTCCTCTCTTCCTCTGAGGGTGGCTTTATTGCATAATCTTTAGTTTTACGGGGACAGTTTCAGATTTAATCTATAGTTTTCATATTGAAGAGCCCGATAAAAGGGAATCTATAACCAGCTCAGTGCTTAAGATGTAAAGATTTATTCAAAGCACCCAACCTTTCAGAGTTTTACGCTGTAAGGTGGGAAGGATTTTTAAAGTCTGAACTTCATGTCGAAGTAGCACACGGCTCACTCCTAGGAAACTTCCTGCTGTTCAAGCAGTGTTTTTGCAGCAATGCAGGGGAAAGCAGAGGCCAAAGGAAATCGGACTGGGCCAGAAAACAACAATGGTGTCCGAACTGGTGAGCTTATGAAAGGACAGAGGCTGGGCCAGAGGACCGAAGGGGCTTCAGCGGGAAGTCAACGAGTTAAGTTTGACAGACTGTTTAGAGGGAGAGGAGGGGTGCCTGTGGAGCCGATGAGAAGAAGTGGATGGCAACAGGGGTGTTATTTGAAAAATAAAATGCAGTGAATTAAAAAAGGGGGATAACATGATTCAGACTAGAGATTCTGGGCCGGGAAGCGACAGAGTATGGCATGTGAATAAAGCCAGGTTCAGGAAGGATTAGAAGCTGCCGATGGCTAGGGTGATCGTTTAATTTTTCTCATTTATGATTCTCATTATTCAAATTCTCTTAAAAATCAGGTATACATTTATCAGGAAGCCTTGCAGCCTTAGCTCGCACTCAGAGTATGTCTCAGAATTCTAGTGCAGACATATTAGCCTTCTGCGACTTCAGACAAATGCCCAGGGGATGTTCCTTCTCCCAGATACCAACAAGTGTAGCTACCAGGCTCCAAGGCTTAAAGAGGCCAAGCCCCAGGAGGCTCGTGGAAACCTAACTTCAGCCTGCTACAACTTTCTACTCACATTTGCAGAAGGTTAAAAAGCTCTGCAGCTCCATAATAATCTGTGTGTGCACTTAGTTACTGAAATTGTCTTTTTTAGGAGGAAGTACCATCCTCTACAAGTCAATTATTTTGTTGCTGATGGTTATCCCTGAGGGTCTGCTATGCATGTAGAAGTGTACAAAGCTTTGAACAGTAAACTGCTCCAATGGGAGTGCATAGGAGCGTGATTCTTGCTATCATGTGACAGTCCAGTGTAGTGGTTAGACTACAGGGATCCAAATGCCACCTCTGTCCCTTACTACCTTTCGCACCTGGGAAAGCTACTGAACTTCTCTCAGGCTATTTCCTCGTCTGTGAGATGGAGATAGTAACAAATCTTCCTGCCCAGGGTTTCTGTGAAAAATAGCTAAGCTGGCACAGGTAAATCGCTTAGCATGATTCCCAGTAGTTAATTATGTTCAAAAACGTTTGAATTAGAATGGCATTCTTCATCAGTCTGTATCGGGAATCTAATCGTCTAACAAATCTTTCTCAGAGACTATAGTTATTTCAAGGTTTGCATTGGAAAGTTTATGGGGTCACTGGGATTTTTAATGTCATCATCCGTTCACTAGATTTACTGTAGGTCAACAGCCTTCTTCAGCAGGAAGGGGAGGAGAGCAAGAACAAATAATCACAACAGTAAAAGAGCAAGGTGTGGAAACAATTATATTAATGACTCTCTTTTTCTCTCATATTAGCAATAAATTCAGGTCAAGTCCTTGCTGTATGTTAGAAGGCTACTCAGCAATACTTTGCAATGAGCCAAGGACAGGGGGACAACTTCTGACAATTTTGCTTAGGAATTTAAGATACCATAATGGACAATATGGCAATAAGACTTTGCATCTCTCACACTGCTCCCTCATCAAACATTCCCTCCATCAAATAATGTGCTGTCGTATCAAATCCTTTTCTTCATTAATTAGATTTATTCAATAGAGAAACTTGAAAAAAATCCCAGTGCTTGGGACGATCCAATAGACGCTTAATGGAAATACTTAATACAACTCCTTACATGAGAAAGAGCTTAACTGTACCCTTCAACGAACATATTGACCATGCTAAGAAACAGCTATACCTTTCCCACAGACTCTGTGTCTAATTCTCTTGTTCCTGCTAAATTTGATAGTAAAATAATTAATCGAAATCTAGATTACCATTGTTCAAGCAGAAAGCAAAGATAAAATTCAGTTAAAAATAATTAATGTGGGAGTTCCCTGGTGGTGCAGTGGCTTAGGGCGTCGGCGCTGGCGCTGTCAGCGCTGCGGCCTGGATTCGATTCTCGGCCAGGGAACTACCCACATACCTCCCCCACCACAAATTAAAAAAATAATAATAATAATTAATGTGCACTATAGAATTGTACACCTGGAACTTATGTAATTCTTGTTAACCAATGTCACCCCAGTAAGTCTAACAATAAAATAATAGTAATAATTGAAAGTTTCCCACCCACCCCCAGACTCTCACAGACTCCCTGAATCCAGGAGCACTGATATTACCCAAATTCTCCAGTTCAAGTAGAAACAGGAGCTGACAGGGATTGTGGGTGGTAGCCACTGAGACAAAGTCAGAGTTCATGAACACAATCTGGAAGTGAGGAACTGTGGCACTGTGGCATGGGTTGGAGGCAGAATTTTCTAGGAACAGATGGTTTGATTTAAGAAGTATAGGCCTGTGTAAGTTCTGAGACCTCTAAGTTGCCCATTCCAGAACTCTAAACTTCAGTTTCATGAAAAAGAAGAGCTAGAACTTGTAAAGAATGAGAAAATCACAGAGTGGCCACTGCTTGAGATTATTTGTGTTATAGACAGTTTCTAGAAAAGAAACAGAAAACCCCAGACTCCCTCTTTGTTGGTAAGTACTCTAAAGACAAAAATTGTTTTCTAATCTTTGGCATTTTTCCCTCTAAATTAATCCCTTTTGATTCTATTTTTAGAATCTTTTGCTCCTAAATAGTGGCTTTTTAAGTCAATCAATTGTAGTTCATTTATAAAAACAAGCAGGCAAGATGCAAGGTATTCACTGATTTTTCTAGAGGCGGTACCTGGATGTTTGGATCCCAAATACAGTGTCCTCTAAAATTTGCATTTAAAGTCTAGGTTAGCTTGAAAAAAGAGTTCATACGAAGTATAAGGACATCCATTTACTATTTTCTTGTTTCTAAGTCATTTCCTCAGCAAGACAAATTATAAATGGCAAAAACGTATCTCACATGATCGGGAGGCAAAGCGGTTAGCACATCTGGAAACCAAACCAGGAGGTAACAAATGAATGTCCAAAAATGTCTTTGGAAAGTAGGCACATACACAGGGGAAGTCACACGTGAGCACTGAGTTGCTCAGGGCAACCTGATTTGCACGTGGCAACCCACCTTGGCTTGGATGTCTAGGTTGCCGTCAGTCGGAGAGGAATGATCATACACATGGTGAATGGAGTTAATACAGTAAAGCCAATATAAACACTAATGTTTTGTCTTCTGACAGCATATGAATGTGCAAGCATTAAGTTATAGGAGAAAAGGGGCTAATTTTAGATTTGTTCCTAGCCCTCTCCATGTGAATGGTGTCGCTGTGAGCCCAGCAATGAAGTTCACTGTGTTGTAGCAGACTGCGCAGTTCCTGAGTGTGTCAACCCAGTCTATGAACCAGAACAATGTTGTCCTGTCTGCAAAAATGGTAAGACGATACTGCATTAGCTTTCAAGAGGGGTCAGTGCCAAATACCAGTATTTCACCAGTGCACACCACTCAATGCAAGAGCCCGCTGACCTCTGCCGATGGTTTTTCAATATGGGCATGGCCAATTTCTATTTTTATCCCAACTGAAAGTAAAGCTAAACTCCAGCAATGGGTAAATCATGCAGCTTTCTATCTGGGGAATTAAAGCTTTTTATAAGCTGACTTTGTTGTGATGCCTGTAGTTACTGTTGACTTCTAAGGAGGATATGGGAAAGAACACAGTACCTTCTTTTTGTAGTGACTAAATTTCTCTCTCATGGAGGTAAAATAGCATTTCATTTATCCCATTTCATAGTGCCTAACCCAAGACAGGGAGTAGGACAATAGTCAGGTATTTTGCTTTGGGCATAGATAAGACTTTAGGTTTAAAGTTATCCAAGAAATATGAAATTCAATTATGAATGCACTTAAGTTGAAGTATGAAAAGACTAGAAAGTTTAGGGGTTTAGATTTTGATTACAATGAAATCTTGCTGTCATCGTAATTGCTATAGAAGGGAATTTGGTTTATAAGATTACAGGTTCCTTTTTGGCCCTCACAGAATGGAAACGTTGAAACAACCACATTAAGCTAATTACCCCAAATCAAAGTATTGCTCTAGAAAAGACAGTGCAATGTCATAAAGCCAGAGCAGCAGATCAGCAAAGCCAACACCATACTCTTCCTACTGGCCATATCCTACCAAGAAATAAAGCTTCACTAGGTAACACTCCACAGATGCCCCCTCTTTGCATTAACATCTGCTCGAAAAAGTGATTCTAGCTCTTAATTAACTGAAGTCGCGCTAATGCTGAACCCCTATGCTATGCTCGTTCTTGAATTACCGGTGCTCATCTTCCTCTGTTACACATTTTTTTGTCCTGAATATGGCATTATATTAGTTTATCTCCTATTTCATTTTTACTTTGTAGAATTACAATTATTAAAGAGAGGTATCAGGTTATTTAGTTAAGGAAAATACAAAAGCAGCTCTGTTTGTTTTTATTATGACTTTATGTTTTGGTATCTTCCCAAAGGACTTAGGAAGAATCCTGGACATAGTTCCAGGCAGAGTTTTTACTATTTCTAATCATAGAAATCCACTGACTTGAATGTTAAACTGTTCACCCAACTTCTCCTTTCCTTCTCATTCCTCTCACCTAACTGACCTGTCTCATAGTGACCATCTCTCTGACTTAGAATGTGAAAATATACATCTTCCTGAAGCTCTAGCCTGTCTAATATATGCAAAGATACCACACTTAAGACTTTGTATTTCAAAAGGATTTTGAAGGAACTGGAGCAGATATAGGGAGAACAATAAGATGATTTAATAGTTGAAAAATCGGACCTGTGAGGACAGACTAAGGAGTTAGTACAATTTGTCCTGGAAAAGAGAAGGCTCCAGGGAAACCTAACTGTCAGGAAGTATATAAATGGTTAGTCTAAAGTGGAAGGGGACCTGTTAGTTCTCACTTTCTCCAAGGACAGACAAAGTAAAAGATCAGCTATCCAATCAGTCTTTAAAAATAGGATTGACACATCTTTGACAAAGCCTGGTTTTGGGGGATTTTGTTGGGGGGGGAGGGGTTTCTTGTTTGTTTTTAGTTTATTGGATTTTTTCTTAGAAGCAACTGTCTAAATAGGTCCTTGAGGATCTTCTCTTCCCTAAGTGGTCCTGGTTGGCTTTATTTCACATTTAGGGTAAACAAGGCTGTACTTAACAGTTAAAAACTCTTGTCTGGACATACTCGGAATACTCATAGAATTAAAGCATTCTAGGCCATATATTTAAAATACAGACTTTACACATGCATCTGCTATGTCAAATCCTTGCTTACCCCACACCAAAGCCTATAATATATCCAGAGTTAATTTACATGTCAACTGTTAAATCAGCCACTATAAGCTAGTCACGCTTAATTTGATGTCACTCAATATTATTCTATTTCTATCATGTGCCAGAGTAGAAATTTGTCTTGAAATGAAACCCTCTTTGTACATAACATATAATGAATGGACTTGAATTTTAAAATTAATTTGTAACCCATTAGTATTCCTGAAGATCGTGTGTTGATAGAACAAGATATATTAATAAAGTTTTTCATATTTTTGTGGATGAAGCACTACAAAATGACCACTTCTGTTGCCTTTTGCCATTTCCAAGCAAACTTTTTTCTTTTTTAATTAAATAAGGGAAATGAACCTGAATTAAAATTAGTAGAAACACCACCTCTGATTGTACTATGAGATTATGACATATTATCTTTCATTATCAAAAGTCAGTGATTAGTCCCTTATGCACAAAAGTAAAACATAATCATTGTCAAAGATGAGCATATTAAGGACCACTAGAGAACCCTTATGACCACCAGCATTGCCAGTGTTTTTATTGAACTGCAGACTCAGGCCTTGCTTGCCCTCATTGAAAGCCTAACCCAGAAAACAGAAACACATGACCCTACACTGGGGGAAAACAGATGTTTATTATGACAAAATATAACTAGAACACTCTCTTAAATTTCCAACAAATGATGTCTTTCTCATTCTATATGACAAGATTAATTTGCCCATTATAGTATGAACTACTTTTTAAAGTATGCTGCTATTTTCTTATATTAAAAATAGAGAGAGAAAAAAAATCTACCCTATGGATTCAAGGAAGAGGCCATAGATCTTAATTTGTAAACAATCCTATAACATTCTCTACGTTTTCTTAAGTCTTCATAAATATTGAAAATTTTCAGTTTGCATAAATGCTGATTATCTTGGCTGCCAAATACTTTCCCTTTGCATACTAAGATTGATTATTCTGCCTTCCTGAATTATAATTTGCCAGGAGCAAGAGGCACTAAAGATATAAAATGCAAGTTTAAAGTGATAGACTCTACTACACCTCAACTTAAAACTCAGTATTCAGCTTATATCAAACGCTTTGTTCTCAGGTTATTTAAGAGTAAACAAAACAAGGAACTACAATGCCATGGCTAACTTTCCAGAAAACAGTAGTTTACCAATGAAAATATATTTGTAAGTACTTTTTTAAAAAATAATATAAAGTGGATAAACAATGATAGCCTATCTTTATTATACATAATATAATGTTTCAAAGTAAATTTAAAGACATATACTTCTAAACTTTTCTCTAATGATATAAAAGATTTCCAGTTGTTATCAATGAATATAATCAAGCCATAAAATATACTCCATTAGATTAAAATTAGTGTAGCACAAAGTAAATACTGTCAGTTTAGCAAATACTGAATAAAATAGAAACATTAAAGAAAGATATGAATAGTTGGGTTAACACAAAATAGGAGGAAACAGAGGCCAGTCAGTTTTTTTTTGTGGTTTTCTTTTTTTTTTTTTTTTTTTTTTTGGTAAGGGAAGGACTGGCATGACTCACGCAGGACTTGTTTTTAAAAATGTTCCTAAGCATTTGCTTCTATACAACTGCAAGACCTACCCTTCCGAATGCCTCCTGAAAGTTATGACATTTCCCGAGTGCTTTTCTTTTACCAAGACAGTATTACTTTGACCTATCATTTGGCCCCAATCCTTTCCAAGTGAATTAATGAATACCCTTTATATTTTTTGTTTTTATAATTTGAAAAAATAGGTTAGTATAGCATCTTCTTTTTTAAACATCTACAGTGAGAGACTTATAAATAGTTCGAATATTTGGTAATGGATCATACATTTGACTAGTGAAATATATGATCATTAGGGCATCCCAATGACTAATTATATTTTTTATATTTCATGAGCCAGTATGTCAGCAAGTTCCATATTTTCACTGGGATAGTCAGCCATTCTTTATGGTTTTGAAGGAAAGGACACTTCATGAAAAATTGGAATAGACAGAAATCACCCACAGTATCCTCCATACACATTAAGTGAGGAGTTTTCGTATCTTTTCTAACTAAACTAAAGTTGTCATAAGCCCTGTTCAACTGTGTAATTCAAAATCCCTTCCTCATTTCTAGTTTAGTAGTGAAACAAGTGCAGCAGGAAACAGACTAGCTGAAACAGCAATCAGAAGGAAGGAGACCTCAGAGGGGATGCGCCGTGCACATGTAGCAGAGGAAGGGGGTTTGAGAGGCACCCAACGCCTTCGAAAGGTATTGTGGGAAAAGATGTTTGATACGTATAGTTGTTAACATTTCTAATACACAAAGAGCTTCTTGAAATAAATAAGAGAAAAACAATTCCAAAGGAAGGAAGGAAAAGAGCAAAGCACATATAGAGAAAATTCATCAAAGAAGAAAACCAACTATCTATTAATAAATATATTAAAATATGCTTAACCTCACAAGGGATCAAGAAGATAGAAATTAAAGAGACACACATATCGTATTGGTAGTAACTTGAGATTGATGATACCTCAAGGTGGCCAAAGTATTAAGGGTTGCGACAATACCAGAATGACTGTTAAGGAGGTCCTTTCTATTACAATTTTTATGTTAACTTGAAGTCAGCAATGCCACCTCTTGATACTTTGTCCCACATTTCTGTCCTAAATTTTTACAGTGAAAAGGTGGGAGAAAAGAAAAATGTAATGGTCCTTCAGTGAAGTAATGAAATAAGTGGATTTCAGCCTTTAAAAAGACCCTCCTGGCATTTTTTATTGCTGTGTAAAATAAGCAAGAAGTGTATAGTAAAGTACACATTATTTTATATATAATACAGTAATGTACCATATCTATAATGCATATATTTCAAGTGAAATATATCTAAAATACTTTTTATTGTTAAACAATATACAATTTAAAATAGACATTAAATTTGTATGTACACAGGAAAGAAAAGAGCTAAGTTGACACACAATAGAACATTAACAATGATTCAATGATTACTTGTAGAGAGTAGAAATAATAAGGTAAGAGATGAGAGAGGGGGTAGACAAGAGATAATCTTTTTTAAAATATTAAATCTTTACTGATTGCTGATAGTAAAAACAACAGAAGTGTACACAAAACAGGCAGTTCATAAACAAAATACAAATGCTTAAAAGTTATGAAAACTATTAATCCTTACTAACAAATTAGATTATTTTTATGAATTAAACACTTCTTTATTTTTCTATATGGCATAAGGAAAGTTCTGAATGAATACACTCCAAACTTTCCACAGTAATCCAGTGATCAGAAGAGTAATTGAAGAATTGAAGTGAGAAGGTAGAAGCAGAGAACTTTGACTTTTTGTTTCATGGGCCTCTTACTTGAATGAATTTTCAAAAACCTGTTTTATTTCTGTAATTTAAGCAGATACATCAATCCTTTCATCCTTTACCTGGTTGTCCTAATATATACCGGTGGAGCTTGTGGCTACAACATTTACCCCGAGATAACTCATGGATTACAGTCCTAACCTTCCCCCCAAAGTTCTGTGCTTTTAAATTTACTACACAAAAAGTATTATTAAATACTGATATTTCTGTTACATTAGGATTAGAGACAAGTTCTGTTTAGAAATAACTCCAAGAACAGTTTTTATATTTTATTTTCACATTGAAAATGATGTTTATGTAAAATTAAATGAACATGGCAGCGAGCTGCACTATTTGTTTTCTAAGAGGGAAAAGAGTTAAGGAAAAGATAATTCTAATGTTATTTCAGTTCTTCCAAAGGAAAGACAGAACAAATTTTCTTTTTTTCTAAAATATAATATTGGGGGTTCCCTGATGGTGTAGTGGCTTAAGGCTTCGGCGTTGGCACTGTCGGCGCTGCGGCCTGGGTTCAATTCCCAGTCAGGGAGCTACCCACATACCAAAAAGCAAAAAAAAAAATATATATATATATATACATATATATATATATATATATACATATATATATATATACACATATATATATATATACATATATATATATATACACATATATATATGTGTATACATATATATATGTACATATATATATATATATTATTGATACAAACCAAAGATTACAAACTAAGACAAAGAAAACAAAGAACCTTATTTATAATTTGTAATAAACAACTATTGAAATACTAAATCCCCAGTCTAAAACCCTTGGGTTGTGGATTCTAGAGGGGGAATGAAATTCATATATTGTACAATATATTACATCGCCAGTGGGTCTAGGACAGCATTCTTCAATCAATCACATGAACATTTCTGCAACAAAATATACAATAATCGTACTAAAGAGACTGAATAAATACAGAGTCTTACATCATCTCAGGTCATGTTTTAATCCTAACTAAATTTTGGTAACAAAGTTATGAAAAAAAATTGATTTTCAGAGATGGTGGGAAAGGGATTGTATATTTGTGTTAGCAAACAGAATCTACTAGTAGGTTAAAGTAATTATTCATTCTGACCAACTGGAGTTTACAAAAATAGTTCAAAATTAGGAACGCTATTAATGCAATTTATCGTATTACTAAATTCAAGAGAAAAATCATATCATCATTTCTATATAGGTATACATAAGAACATTAGACATTAATCAGCAAAAACTCTTGATAAAATAAGACTAAATGAATACTTTTTAATATGATAAAATGTATCTACCTCAGACCTAAAAGAAAGAATGCTTAATAGGTAAACTCTAAAGGCATTCTTGATAAAGTCAGAAAAAAGACAAAGATGTCCACTATTATTTAAAATTCCAAATAGTTAGTAGATACAAACTAGCTAATGTAATTAATTAGAAAAAAATCAAAGAAGGAAAGAAAACTATTACATTGGCATATGATATGATTGTATACTTGAAAAACCCAAGAAAATAGACTGAAGACTACTATAAAAATTTAGTAAAATAGGGTACAAAAGGAATGTATTGGTCTTTCTCTCCATATGTATATATAGACACATTCAAGGACTGTCTGGAAAGTATCCAGCTATGTAATATGAAAAATAGAGGCATTCATGGCTGGATTTTTTCCAGGCAGCCCTTGTGTTATTAAAATAAAATTGTGGCACTTAAATGTGGTGCAGATACTTGTATATCAATGGAATACTATAATGGAAAGTTCATGAACAGACTTAACAAACATAAACATTTGGTACATGGTAGGTAAAGTAGTATTCAAGTCAATGGCAGAAAGATCATTTGTAGAAGCAAACTGGGTAGTTGTCTGAAAAAAATAATTAAAATTTCTACTTTATATTAGAATTCATAAAAAACTTCAATTCAACAAAGATTTAAATATAAACTATTTTTCAAAACAGTACAAGAAGAAAACCTGGACAAATTGATTTATGATCTTGAAGAATTACAATCTAGATTTTAAAAACAAACAATTAATCTTACATTCCAAAGCATAAATCTCTCTTATATATAAAGATCTTTTGAAATTGATAAGGAAAATGACCAATAACTCGTATTTTAAAAGTGGGCAAAGACCTTCAAGAGTTATTACACAAAAAGTCAAACAAAAAAGTTCCTAAAACATACGTGTGGTCAGACAATTAATTTCACGAACTCATCCTAGAAAAAGTGCTACATACCTCATTGCTGAATATCACTATGGTCACCTTCGAAGTAGTCCCCTTGGGAAGCTGTGCACTGACACCAGCTCCTAATTCACCCTTCAAAGCCATTTTGGAACTCTTTTCTGGAATGGCCATCAGATCTGTCACTGTACCTTACCAAGGCTATGACACCTTACCAAGTTGTTTGTACAACGTAAGCGCATGGTGACAAGTTCATGAACTTAATTGTCAGATTTTGGGGATGACAACAGCTCTGCTGGCCATTGAAGAAAAAGAATTCCAAAATTGCTTTGAAGGGTGGACTAGGCACTGGCGTTGGTGCATAGCTTCACAAGAGGTGATCACAATGATATTGAGCAATGAGGTATGCAGCATTTTTCTAGGATGAGTTCGTGAAATTAATTATCTGACCTTGTATGAGAAATTGCTCAAACCACTTATAAAAAGAAATGCAAATGAAAATTTGATACCATTTTTTAACTTACAGATTAGCAAAAATTCTAAAATTCAATAACCCATTTTGTTATTGATACTGTGCTAAAACAGGCAATCTCTCCTATTGCCAGTGCATGTATGAACTGGTATAACTCCCATGGAAGGAAATTTGGCAATATATGTCAAAATCAAAGTATGTATCTTTTACCTCAGCAATACCACTTCTATTCACAGATGTGTGAAAGGACAAATGAGCAACGTTAATCATTTTCTATGTTGTACTTCTGGTTTTCTGATTAATGTATGATCAGAAAATTTGTAGAGATAACCACAGATTTATATTTTCTTTTAATATACTATTAGTTGATAGTAAAAAAGGAACTAATTTATTTTTTAAATTAAATTAAATGCAATAAAATATTAGTATTTTATTACATTATAATTTAATTAGCTTCCATTTAACTTTTTATATTTTTTTCATCTCATAATACATTTTTTTAAGTTGAATTTTTCCATGGTTCAAAATTGTGTAAAGAAATCTACTTGGCACCAATAGACGATAGGCTACTTTTTTTAAGGAAGTTACATTATAAATAAATAAAACAAATATTAATGTTTGGAGGATGTATACATGCAGTTTAAAAATTATAAGCCTTACTAAGACTATTTTTAAAATAATAAATAAAGAGACATACAAGATTTCTAAATGTGAAAACTCCAAGTTGTTAGGTTGTTATTTCTTTAGTGATAAATGGAGATCCCTATCTAATTTTTAAAAGTGATGTAATTTTCTTTTGTGAGTTGACAAAAGTTTAAAATTTTAAGTATTACATGAAAAAGAATGCACTTAGTAAGTCTTGGAAATTCAATCTGATGGATATGTTAAAATAATATATAGCAATACAATAATTTTAAACTGTGATATTGAAGTAAAAATAATCAGAAAAATGGAATAGAAAATTAGGAAGTAACCAATATTTGTATTACTATTTAGTATATAATTAAAGTGACATCCAAATATCTGATGACAAAAACTATTATTCTGAAATTATATATAAAGGTTAATCATTTTTTAAAGTAAAATTGTATTCCTGTCTGACCCATTATATAAAAATAAATTTTAGTTTAATTAGGATCTAAATCAGAAAAAATCAGGAATTGAAAACAGTTCAAAATGTTAATGGCTCTTTAAATAGTAGCCTAGTGGATGATTTTTTTTTTTTTTTCACTTTCTTCCCTTTGCTAGCCCATATTTTCTAAATTTCCTACAACAAACATGAATTATCCCTGTGGTTTAAAATTATGATTTCAAAGAGAAAAATAGAAAAAAATTTTTTTAAAGTTCACAAAATATTTTTCTATTTTTCTAATTTAGATAATGTATTACATTAAAAATTACACTATAATTTGTCACTTATTAGAAATTGCACTTAAATCCTTCTTACAGTTTGTACTCCATAAATTAATTAATCACCTAACAATTCCACCACTTGACTTTCAACTCCTTGACTGTGAGATTCTTTATAAAGCATTTAGAAAACCTCATTGCCCATTTTAGACAACTGTTGGGACAATGGCTAAACTATTCATTTAGGCATATCCATGTACATTTTCATGAAGCAATTTTGCAAAATCAGCCTTTGTCGTTTGAATATTGGATGCAGCCTCTCACATGAATTGGCTGTCTCCTCACCTCCTCTTAGGAGGACAATTAAAAACAAGTGAAACAGACATAAACATGCTGAAGATGAAGTTTTCTGGCAACTGACATATCCATTTGCTACAATCCCTGAAAATAGTTCATGATGAAAGCATACCCTGTGAAAGGCAGTTTCAAAGCCTGCATTTCGCCGACTCCATAACTGAAGGTCAGAATTATCATATTCGTATAAAGTCGGTATCAAAACAGAGTAATTATAAATAGCTATTTTAATGAGGCACAAACAATAATTTCCTATTGCTTTCATAGAACTTCCTCCAAAACATGAAAGGAAATATTTATACTTACGTTGTCTTAAACCAACAGGATTCCCTCTCAATTCATTAACAAATTAGATTTCAAAAACATTATTGTACAATGTTGACACAATGAAAATGAATGCCATATTCATTTCCTGCTAAGCACACAGTTTTTAAATTAGCAGGGCTATCCAGGCCTTCCGAACACGAAGGAAGGCCAACCATGCAAAAACGTGAACTTTTTCTCTGTTTCCTCTTCCACATACAGGAAATGCTTAGGGACGCTATTTTCCCTACAGAACTGGCTGGAGTGTGGAGTCCACTCCCCCCACAAAGCACTCCCTCCCTTGAGAACAAACACATCAGGCAGTTGCCCCCACTCCCCGAAGTGCTGTGCAGTACTTTAATGCTCAGCGCACTGCCCCGCAGGGCACCTCTGGGACAGGGGAAGGGGAAGGGACACACATGTGCTCAAGGTAATCCGGCTCAACAACAGGAGCTTGACAGTATTGCATGTATCTCCCAGAACTGACAGCGCATTTCTATTCTTAACTCTACCTTCTGTCTTAGTCTTAAGCCTCTCCAATCATGTTTTCATAGAATATTGCTGACTTCTAGACTATCTACAGAAATATCTAATAAAACACCTCTGTGAACTGGGGATGGCAATGAAAGGGAAATTGAGGTCTCTAGCAGGTTCCCTGGGAGCTGGATTTGATTCAAGGAGTAATTAAGGGGGATGGGGTCTGACGGGGAAGACAAGGCATTTGGTCTTGCCAAGCTTCATGAAGTCCTAGAAACAATCCATCTTTCTAAGGGAGGCTTAAATCACGCCATGGGAAAGCCTTGCTAAGGGTAAAACACAACTGCTTGGTCTTGGGATGTGGTGCCACCAGTCAGTAATGACCCACTGTGTGAGCTCTTCTCTCATGGCCCAGACATCCACAGAGCTCTCAGGGACACCAGAGACCAGTGGGTCACTGGTGGTGATGAAGGTACCAAATTGAGTCTCAGAATCTCGTTTCCTCCAGACCTCCTTTCTGCTGTAGACACATTAGGGTGTTGTCACCATCCCAGCATGGTTGTGTAGAAGCACAGGCTTTTCAGGGAGGAGGAGGCCCAGAGCAGAACGTGTCTCCACCACCCTCTCCTCCTTCCCCCTCACTAATCAGCATAAACCTTGTGCAAGCAGACAGTAAACAAAGTTGCCATGTAAATAGTGTTCCTTGACATCCGAGGAACACTGTTTACGTTGTGTTCCATCTTGCATTTGAGCAAGACGAGCCTAGAGGGCCTTGAGGAAGGTATTAATCCATCTTCCTCTGCAATTTCAGAGATCTGGAGCAAGAGTCCTCTGGACTCATTCCTGAGGCCCAGATTCCCAGATTCCCTTTCAGACAGTTAAGAACAACCAGGTTGTTCTCGGTAAAGAAAAGACCCAGAACTCTGTGCGTTCCTGAATGCAGCCTAACACCTCCTTGGCCAACTGTCACAGCCTCCACCTCACTGTCAGGTTTAAGACCCTTAGGACTGCTTTCTCCCTGCTCATCTCAGATGCCACCAGATCCCTGGAACCCCGTGGGCACCTCTCAGCCCCCAGATGCGTGTCCTCATACAGTTCTGTGAGCTGTGGGGTATCACCCCAAACCACCCCTTCCCACCTCTGTTGCCTGCTGTTTCATTCTCCATCACACTCACTGCCACCTGGATGACATAGGTTTTACTTACTCCATTGCTTTTCTCTCCCCTCCTTACACAAGCATGAACTCCATGCTGGCAAAGATTTTTCTGTTTTCTTCACTGTTGTATCCCCACTACCTACAACATGTTGTAGAGCAATATATGTTTTTTGAATAAATAAATGGATAAATAAAACACCCCAAATATTTTGCTTTTGGAAAGGCTAAAATTAAATAAGAAAAGTGATGCTCTGAGTTACTTTAAATTCTCTCTTGAAAAGTATTCGTCTTCTATTTCACAGAGAAGAGCAGTCACACGGAGAGTCTGGGACATACTGTGTGATGGGAAGGAGGGTACTTATCAGAAGATTTCCTTCCTAACTGAGTTTGCTTTAGTTTACCACTAACATCAGTGGTACACGTATTGATGGAAGGCATATTGGGGTGACCTAGGAAGGACGGGCTGATTGCCAGGGGAAACTGAGTCCAGCACAATATCTTATGCCTTCATAATCTTGCCATGAACACTTACAGCTTCTATTTCTTAAGAAATGGCTTAACTACGTAATGTAACATATGGATGAATCACTGCAGTACAAAATTAATGTAATACTTTAGCCAGTATTGTCCTTAATGATATATTTTATCTAACAATAGAGATTGGATTGTTCAGAGTTATGAAGCCATGAGCGTTCACTGAAATTGTGGTTTGTCAGGGTTTAGTAAAATCAGCTGAACTTAATGTGAAGCTGTGAAACAAACTCAGAAAATGTGACTGATATTGGTGCAGAGGGAGAAATACTGATTGCAGCGGATACTAATTACTTCTACAAATCAAGCTGTGCAACTGAAAAAGAAACCAGGAATGTGGCATAAAACAGAACTTGCTAACCAATATCTTTTGTGGCATTGAGTGATAGGGGAACTGCCCAGGGACTGCTGTGGCTGAGGCAGGAAGCCCTTGCAGTAATACTTCCGATATGTAAATGGCGCTCTGAGCTGCTTCAAATTGATGTATCAGAAACCTTAAACCTGCTTTGAAGCTGATACCCCTCACTGGCAAAACACGGAAATGGGAAGTTCCTGCACGAACACTTAGTTTGCTTCCATGAGCTTCGTTTGTACAAGGTGGTGGCACAGAGCAGCCATAAATGCTGCTGCCTATCAAGGTGGATAACCAGCCAGCCCTGCGTCCTCCCTTCCCTTCACCCATCGCTTTGATGTGTTCTGCAGAAAGGTCCATAAAGCAACACACCTGATTTCCAGAAAGCTAAGCTCAGTTAGTTTGCAGTGTCATTAAATAGCAAAATAGTCGGCAGTGTTGCATTCAAATCTTGAAACGCTGCCTCAAGGGCAAGGTGTAGGGCAGTAGGGACTGATGGCATGTGTTTAAGCTGTGGGGTTCTCGGAGGCTTCTGTTTGCTTTGTCCTGCCTGATTTGATTTGATGATTTCTTTAAGAATGGAGATAGGAGACAACACAGAAGGGAAGCTGCAGTGTAGAGGAGAGCACAGGAGCCTTTCAAGCTGAATTCCTGCAGGTCGATGGTTTAAAAAAACTTCATTGGATTCTATTTTAACTACCATTAAATGCAATAGTCACTGAGTAAAGTAATCATCTCCCTATACTATAGCATCTAAGGTATACTAAAACATTTTTCAACCCATCAAAAATAGTTCCCCTTCTTTCTAGCCTGCCAACATACATGTCCATGTATACATACTTTCTCACAATTTCTTTCCTAAAATTTTCATAATTAATGTCACTACAATTTTGAGGAAAATAGCTGTCACATTAATTATACCAATTACATTACATATCTTTTGGAGGGGGTTGATCCAATGACTAGATCATCAAATACAGGCTCAATTAGTTTAAATGTGAGGAAGGGTAAACCTGGGTTAACAGGGAGACGGTAGAAAGGTACTGAACCAAAGAAAGAACACCTGGAATAGGTGCCTATAGGATAAGTAAGGAAATAATGAATGCTGGGAGATTAAAATGCAAAGGGATGTCTGCTGCTGGTGGTACCTGCTGAGGGAAATAAATTTCTTTTTCATATATTTTCCAAATAACTAGTCTGTTCATGATCATTTAACTAAGAATAACACTAGCTTTCATTTACTAAGTCTACATATTTTAGGTGCTTTGCCGACAGTAACATTTAATCTTTGCAATGGTCCCATAAAAAGGAAACAATAATAATTGCTAATTTGCAGAGGAGGAAACTGAGACTAAGATAAATAAATTACCCTCAGATATGTATCTGGGATTTGAACCCTGCTCTATCAAACCTGAAAGCCAGTAGGGTTTCACCAGTAGTTCTCAAAGTAATCCCAGGCCAGCAACATCAGCATCATCTGGGAACTAGTTAGAAATACGTACTTCTCAACCATCCCAAATCCACAGAATCGGGAATTCCAGGAGACATGCTGTGACTTAGCAAGCCTTCCAGGAGTTTCTGATGCTCAAAGGTTGAGAACCATGTATGTCTCCTCGAGTGTTCGTTAGGAAATCTGTTCTCTTTCAAAGGAAGGAGGCATGTGTGTTGGGGTTGGTTGCAGGGGCCGGCAGCAGTAGTAAAAGCTGAAATGATTACCAACCAAAGGTCTCTGAGATAATGTTACACTGGGGTCAGACCACAAAATGTCCTAGTCAAAGCAAGACCACTTGGGTTGGAGAGGATCTAGGAATGGTAAATTCCAGTCGGGGCAAAGGCAAGCCCCACCAGGACCTAGAAGCCATGCAAATGGGAGCTACCACAGAGATGATGTTCAGGTTAAGCTGTCAAGAATGGTCAGACCTAAAGCTATTTCTTAATAACAAGTCCATGACCATTGAGAGCTAAATTGAACAGATTTTTAAGGCAGCAAAAGTCACTAGAGAAAGCATAAGGGAAGGCAATGTGAGATAAACATAACTACAGTTGACCCTTGAACAACCTGATCTCTCCACATAGTTGAAGAGCCACATACAACTTGACTCCCCAGTTATCCCTCACTACATGCAGGTGATTGGTTCTAGAACACCTGAGAATATCAAAATCTATAGATGCTCAAGTCCCTCGTGTAGAATAGGTAGAACGATGCATATTGTCATTTCTCTGCAACCAGAGATTCCCAACTGACTGAAAGTACTGTTCAATTCACAATTGGTTGAATCAGCTGATGTGAAACCTGGGGAAAAAATTCGTATTAGTGGGCTGGACCAGTACAGTTCAAACCCATGTTGTTCAAGGGTCAACTGTATTGCTAATTCATTCATCATTCATCACCATGAAGAAGTGATTGTTTCAAGTGAATTGCTCTTTCTGGATTGAAATTATGGTAACTACTAAGATTTTATAATTCATAATTATATTTAAGAATATTTTAATCTGTTTAAACAGCTGTATCAAGGTGTAATTGACATAAAATGAACTCTGCATTTTTAATTTATACATACTTGTATGTATACCTGTGAAACCATTACTACAGTCAAGATAGGGTTCATATCCATCACTCCCAAAATTTTGTGTCCTTTTGGAATTTTTTCCTCCAGACATTTTTTGCCTCCTTCCATCCTAGACAAACTCTGTTCTGCTTTCTGTCATTATGCATACATTTGTATTTCTTAGCCCTTTATAAACAGGATTATTCTGTACCTATTTCCTTTAGTCTGGATTCTTTCGTTCAGCATGATTATTTTAAACTTTATTCATGTTGTATCATGTATCAGTAACTCATTCCTTTTTTATTGCTGAATACTATATATTGATCTACCACAGTAGAATTTATCCATTCACTTATCAATGAACATTTGGGTGGCTTTCAGTTTTTGACTATTGCAAATAAAGCTGCTTTAAACTTTCTCACACAAGTCTTTGTATGGATATGTGCTTTATTTTTTATAGTAAAAATACCTAGAAATAGAATGCTAGATTTTATGGTATGTGTATACATCACTATATTTTTTTAATGCCAAGCAATTTCAAAGTGGTTGTGCTATTTCCAATTCCCATAAAAAATGTATGAGAATGCCAGTTCCTCTATATTCTCACCAATGCGTGGTATCACCAATCCAGTTCAACTTTGGCTACTTTAATTGAAATGTATTATTATTTTCTTGTGGGGTTAAATTGCATTTTCCTAATAACTTCTGATGTTGAGCATCTTTTCATATACTAATTTTCCATCCGTATATTGTCATTAGAGTACTCACTGTCTGTTCAAATCATTTGCCCTTTATTTTTTTAATTGGGTTGCTTGTTTTTGTATTGAATTTGGAAAGTTCTTTATACAGTTTAGAGACAAGTCTTTTATTAGACATATGCTTTGCAAGTATTTTCTCCCAGTCTTTGGCATGTCTTTTCATCAGCTTAACGGGGTCATTTGAAGAGAAGTTTTTAATTATGATGAAGTTCATTATCAATGTTTTCTTTTATGAATTGTACTTTTGATATTGTAAATAAGATGAAAAATATTTTTTCTGTTTTCTTCTACTAATTTTTTAGTTATAGATTTTACATTTAGGTCTATGATTCATTTTGAGTAATTTTGTGAATATGATACAAAAAATTGATGGAAGGATTAATTTTATTTATTCATTTATTTTATTGTTAAATTTATTGGGTTGACATTGGTTAGAAAAATTACATAGGTTCCAGGTATAAAATTCTACATCATCTATTTGTTGTGTTATGTGTTCATCAACGAGAGTCAATTCTCTTTCCATCACCACATGATTGAAACCCTGTCCCTTCTCTCCCACCCCTTCCCCCATATCTTCAGATAACCACTAACCACTGAACTACTGATTGTATCCATGAGTTTTTGTTTCTTTGCTGCTTTCAGCTTTGTGCTTCACATATAAATGAAATCATATGGTTCCTGGTTTCTTCTATCAGGCCTATTTCATTTTGCATGATGGTCTCAAGGTCCATCCACGTTGTCATAAATGCCTTATTTTGTCTTTTCTTATGGAATATTTTCTTAATATTCCATTGTGTGTATGTACCACAGCTTCTTTTGCCAGTCATCTATCAAAGGACACTTCGGTAGTTTCCATGACTTGGACACCATGAATAGTGCTGTAATGAATATTGGGGTACCTGTATCTTTCAAAATTTTGGGTTAGATACCCAGAAGTGAAATTGCTGAGTCATATGGTAACTCTATTCTTAGTTTTTTTAGAAAATAGTCATTCTAACCGGTGTGAGGTGATATCTCATTGTGGTTTTGATTTGTTTCCCCAATAGTGAAGTTGAGCACTTTTTTATGTATCTGTTGGCCATTTTTATGTCTTTCTGGGAGAAGTGTTCAGGTCCTTTGCCCATTTTTTAATTGGATTGTTTGTTTGTTTTTGAGTCATACGAATTCTTTATATATTTTAGATATTAGCCCCTTATCAGAAGCATTCTTTGCAAATATTTTCTCACATTCAGTTGGCTGTCCTTTTTGTTTTGTTGATGGTTTCTTTTGCTGTGCAGAAGCTTTTTAGTTTGATATAGTCCCATTCATTTATTTTTGCTTTTACTTCCCTTGCCTTTGAGGTTAGGTTCATGAAGTCCTCCCTAAACCCAAGGTCTGTAAGTTTAGCACTGATGTTTTCTTCTATACAGCTTATTGTTTTGGGTCTTATGTGGCGGTCTTTAATCCATTTTGAGTTAATATTGGTATATGGTGACAGTTTGCAGTTCGAATTCATTCTTCTGCATGCATGTAGTTTTCCAATTTTCCCAGCACCATTTACTGAAGAGGCTTTCTTTTCCCCATTGTATATTTTTTGCTCCTTTGTCAAAAATTATCTGTCCATATATTTGTGGGTTTATTTCTGGGTTTTTATTCTGTTCCATTGATCTGTGTGTCTGTTTTTCTGCCAATACCAAGCTGTCTTGATTATTGATGCTTTGTAGATACATTGAAATTTGGGAACGTGGTACCGCCAGCCTTATTCTTTTTATGTAGTATTACGTTAGTGATTCTGGGCCTTTTATGCTTCCATGCAAATCTAATGATTGTTTTATCTATTAATATTTCTTGAAAGAGTATCTGTGCGAGTGTGATAGGAATTGTTAAATCTGTTATTGCTTTAGGTAATTTGGCCATTTTAACTATGTTGATTCTTCTAATCTGTGAACATGAAACATCTTCCCATTTCTTTGTGTCCTCTTCAATTTCTTTTAGTAGTTGTCTTATAGTTTACAGTATGTAAGTCCTTCATGCTCTTTGTTAACTTTATTCCAAGGTATTTTATTCTGTTTGTTGGTATTGTTTTTCTCATTTCTTTTTCTAAAGTTTTATTGTTGGTATATAGAAATGCAATTGATGTTTTTACATTGATTTTATATCCTGCAACTTTAATGTATTTGTTTATTATTTCTAATAGTTTTCTGGTAGGGTCTTTGGAATTCTCTATATAAAGGATTATATCATCTGTGAAAAGTGACAGTTTAACTTCTCTCCCAATTTGGATACCGTTTATTCCTTTCTATTTCCTGATTGCTCTGGCTAGAAGAACTTCCAGTACTATATTGAATAGCACTGGCAACAGGGGACATCCCTGTTTTGTTCCTGATTTGGGGAAAACAGGCTTCAGTTTTTCCCCTTTCAGTATGATATTAGCTGAGGGTTAGTCATATATAGCCTTTATTATGTTGAGGTACTTTCCTTCTCTACCCATTTTCTTGTTTTGATCATAAATGGATATTGTATCTTGTCAAATGCTTTTTCTGCATCAATTGTTATAATCATATGGTTTTTATCATCAGTTTGTCTATGTGGTGTACCACATTGATTGATTTGCATGTTAAACCATCCTTATGTTTGTGGGACAAATCCCACTTGATTGTGGTATACAATTTTTTCAATGCATTGTTGTATTTTATTTGCTAGTATTTTGTTGAGAATCGTTACATCTGTGATCATCAGAGATATTGATCTATAGTTTTCTTTTTTGTGTTAGCCTTACCAGGCTTTGGTATTAGGGTTATGTTGGCCTCATGGAATGAGTTGAGAAGTATTGCCTCTTCTTGGATTTTTTGGAAGAGTTGGAGGCGGACTGGCATTAGTTCCTGTGAATGCCTGATAAAACTCATTGGTGAAACTGTCTGGTCCGGACTTTTGCCTCTGGGGAGGTTTTGGATGATTGTTTCAATTTCCTTACTGTTGATTGGTCTATTTGTATTTTCCAGTTCTTCTTGGTTCAATCTAGGTTAGACTACATGTTTCTAGAAACTTGTCCATTTCTTCAAGATTCTTAAATTTGGTGGCATATAGTTCTACATAATACTTTTGCAGGACATTTTGTATTTCTGTAGTATCAGTGGTAATTTCTCCTCTTTCATTTCTAATTTTGGTTATTTGCATTTTTTCTCTTTGCCCCTTGGTAAGCCTAGCTATGGGTTTGTCAATCTTAATGATTTTTTTCAAAGAACTAGCTCTTGAAGGATTATATTTAACATGAATATCCAGTTGTTTTTGCACCATTTATACCATTTCTCCATCAAATTATATTTGTATCTTTTTAAAGAATCAGATGTTCAAATATGCCTATATATGTTTTCATGTATTTCTCAACTCTCCATTCTGTTTCACTGATGTTGTTTGGACTAGGTTCTTTGTATTTCTGTCTGAATTTTAGAATCAGTTTATCAGTTTCTACAAAAATAAAAGTATTTTACATTGGCATTGCATTGAATGTATACATTATTTTGAGGCAAACTGACATCTTAAGTAGAGTGAGTCTTTCAATTCATGAGCATGATATGTCTTTCTGTTTATTTAGTTCTTTTTTAATTTTCCTCAGTATTGTTTTGTAGTTTTCAGTGTATAATCCTTTCACATCTTTGGTCAGTTTTATTCCAAAGTATTTCATTTCTTTAATGCTATTGCAGTTAGTATGCATTTTTAAAAGAATTCTATTTTCTGCTAACATATAGAAATAAAATTGATATTCATATATTGATCTTGGAACCAGAAACATTGTTCCTCTCAATTATTAAATCTTGTTGCTTTTTTTTTTTGTAGATTCCATTGGTTTTTCTACATAGATGATCATGTTACCTGTAAATAAAGACAGTTCATTTCTTCCTTACCAATCTGGATGCCTTTTAGTTCTCTTTCTTATCTTATTGAGCTTACTAGAACATCTCATACAATGTTGAATAGAATGTTAAACCCACACATCCTGTGTGGTTCATATATGAAGGGAAAATCATTTTGTCTTTCTCAATTAAAACTCATTTTACCTGTATGTTTTTCATAGATGTCTATATCAGGCTAAGAAAGTTCCCTTCTATTCCTACTTTGCCAAGAGATTTTATTGTGAATGGAGATTGGGTTTTGTTAAAGGCTTTTTCAGTATCAATTGAGGTGATCATATGATTCTTTTATAGTTTTTAATATAATAAATTACATTGATTAATTTTTAAATATTAAGTCAGTCTCATATTCCTAGGATAAACTACATTTGGTGATGGAGTGTTATCCTTTTTATATATTGCTAAATTGTGTTTAATTTTTTAACAATGTTGCATCTTCTAATCTAAGTATATGAAGCATATTGTCTGCAGTTTTATTTGTTTTATTTTTTTTAATGTCTTTTCTAGGTTTGGGTATCAAAGCATTACTGACCACATAGAATGAGTTAGGAAAATAGTCCCTCATCTTTCAGTTTTATGAAAGAGTTTGTGTAAAATTAGTATTAATTTTACATTATATTTTTGGCAGAATTTCCCATTGATCTATGAAGTTATCTGAGCAGCAGTTTTCTCTGTGAAAAGATTTTTAAAACAAATTTATTTAATAGACATAGTGGAATTTTGATTATTTCATCCTGAGTTAGCGTCGAAAATTATTTTTCTTCAAGGAATTACACCATTTCATTTAAGTTGTTGATTTTATATCGTAAAGTTGTTAATCTTTTCTTAAATATTATTTTTTAAATATCTTCAAATTCTGTAATTATTTCATCTTTTTCATTCCTGATGTTGGTAATTTCTCATTTCTATGTTTTTCCTAATCAGTTTGGCTACAGTTTTATTAATTTTATTTACACAAATAATCACGTTTTGGGTTCACCAATTTTCTCTAACATTTTCTGTTTTCTGTGTCATTGATATCTACTCTAGTCCTTATTGTTTCCTTTTTTCTACTTACTTTGGCTTTAATTTGATCCTCTTTTCCTAGTTTCTTAAGGTAGGATCTAGCATAATCAATTTAAGTTCTTTCTCTTTTGCTATAAATAGCCTAAATTCACCTTTAGCATTATCTGCCAATTTTTATATTTTCTGTTTACATATTAATTACATTAACAATACTAATTTCTTTTTCATTTCTTCTTTGAACCATAGGTTATTTAGACTGTGTTAGTTTCCACATATTGTGTATTTCCCAGGTATTTATTTGTTACTGATTTCCGACTTAATTCTACCAAGATGAAAGAACATGCTTTCATTACTCAAATTCTTTTAAATTTATAAAGACTTGTTTCATGGCCAAGAATACATTTTATCTTGGTAAATATCCCATGTGTACCTGTAAACAATGTGTATTTTACTGTTTTTGAGTATGGCAAACTCAAGCTACATTGATCTTCCCAAAACCTTAGCTGTGTTTTCTCAACTGTGGGAGTTACCTGAGTTTCACTGTCCAGCACTAGGTACTGTCAGGGCAAAGATACAGGGCAATCGCAGACCTCCTCTTATTTGTTGCCCATCTCTCAGGGATCACTGTCCTCTCTAGGCCAATATCCAGTGTCTTAAAAAACATTGTTCCATATATACATATGTGTTTTTCTTGATTTCTAGTAAGGGTGTGAATCTGATCAGTTACTCTACCTTGAACATAACTGAAAGGGCAAAGTTTAATTTCATAACTTGTATTTCCAATAGAGTCTGAGGCTTATCCAATCTCTACATGTCCCAGCAATGCTGAGCAATTCATAGCTAAATAAATTTAAAAACTCATATCCATTGTACCCACAATAACTGCTGAATAGTTGTCATTCAATAAATATTGAGTACCTACTATGTCTTAGCCATTTTTCTAGTTTACACAACTTATTTCTATTCTTAGCATCTTATGAGGTTTAACCTCTTTTTTATTATACCTTTTATGTCAATGAGGGAAATTAGGTTTATGAAATAGTGGGCCTAATACCCTTCAAATGATGTATTTAGCTTTCAAATCCAGATTTTTCAGATTCTAAAGACTTCGTACTTTTCATAGTGCTATGGTCATTATTTACCATAAAATAGAAATAGGACATTTACTAATGAATTTTCTAATTATGCTTTTCAGCTAAGAACATTAAAACATTTCTAACTTACCACCTTAAAGATTCAGCTGACTAGGAGAATTTTAAAAGAGATTTTCTATAGATCAGCATGGAAAGAAAATTTATATTGCAAGAACAAAAGTATTAGTAATAAAATAAAAAGACTAAAAAGTGGTCAATTTTATCACTCAGTTTAAGGCCAAATGCTAAGAACAAGAATTTCCCAAAGGAAACGAGAAGTCAAAGGGTCCCAGAGAGGCAGAAAGCTAAAGGGAGACTAGGGGAAGGATGTTAGTTCATTTGACCAACCACTGAACACAGCATGTGATTGCTGACTTAAGAACAAAGCTTTGGGACTCTTTAGAAGCTATACAATATATTTTGGTGACTTACATCCCTCGACAGATATTGAAGATAGGAGCTTTTGAAAAATTAATATTATCAATTTAATCTCCATTAAAGGTATCTTTTTTACTTTAAAATATTGCCAAAAATTTATATTCTTTTGAATGAAAGACATTTACTCTCAGATCTTGGTTTAAATATTTTAAATAAATAAAAATTTCATAAATATTGTCGGTACAAAAAACATAACCATTTAAAACTTCTATGTTACTGTGATCGTCACAAAACCTCAAATAATTGCATTGTATGAGTGAATTCACCAATGATGAAAAACACACAAAATATAATAAAGTTAAAGAAACATTCCATACATATTATGCAAATAACTATCACATAGTCATCAACAACGAGTTAGATTCAGTGTCATCCATGTAGTCAACTACAATCTTACTGGAGAAGTAGTCTGCTTCAGATTCATACTTCCTCACTAAAAGTTCTTTAAAGTATCATGGTCACACATTATGTGAGAAGATGAAAAGAAAATCTATATAGCATTGAAGATTCCTGTATTCTCTTTGGGATAACTGGAAGTAAAATATCACCTTCAAAGGCATTAAGACAAAAATAATAAAATTTTCCACAATGACTCTATACTCATTTCAACTAGTTAAGATTTCCTACATTGAAGCAAAATGTAAACTTTAAGGCTATTTCATTCCTGTTGAAGAGATGCCTAAGAAAATATCTTGGCTGTACAAATGAATACTCATGATATGATTATTTTTCTTTATAGTATGGTTGTAAGGAATAGAAATAGAACTGCTTTTGCCTAAGTCTCAGCATATTTCAAGCATCCAAAGAACTTAGAGCCAAATGCTTTAGAGGGAGAGAAACTTTGATATCTTTAAACAGGGTTTGACTTAAAAAAAGACAACAGATGAAATGATGTTACACGTAAGTCCTCAAATGAACTATTAACATATGCCAAACATTATATTATGATGATAATGTAAATACAGGTATACACCCATAATGGAATAAGTACAGTTCTAAGAAGAGGGCTGGACTGCAGACCCTATAAATGAATCTTTTCCCAATTACTTTCTAGACAAAATTGGAAACTATAGAACAGAATTATAAAACTGAAAGAGACCTTGGAAATCATTTGCTATAAGTCTCTTATTTTGCACTTGAAGAAAACCCAAGGATGGGAGTTGAAGGTGAATTGTTCAAAAGACCACAACAGAAAGAGTTGGGATTAGAACCCAGCTCTGCTCACTCTCAGGGGATTCCTGTTTTAAACTAAATAAATACATATTCTGTGTTATGTCCCAAAGGTATTTGTGGGTTTGTTTCCATTTAACAAGGCATGCTTGTACATTTTTATGACAAGTATTTTATAGAATTTAATTTGTTTTTATATGCCACTGGGTGTTGAGTGCCAATCAAATGATTCTTAAGGTTATTTTTGATTTTGCAAGTACTGTGCACCTACAAGTTAAAGTGTGTGGTTAGAATGTTAATTGCAACATTTACTAAAGAAGACTAGAGGATCCGTCATGTTAATAAGCTTGGGAAACCCCATGTCCCAAGCCAAGTTTGAATAATAAAATAAAATAAAATAAAAATGCATATCAAATTACTTCTTGGGAGAAGAGATTCCAAAAATTTTGAGTAAAGTATTGAAAATTGGCTGATGAGTGTTGCTTTGTAGCATCTGCATTTCTAGTGACATGCTTTGTTATTGTCATGATAAATATATTCTGCAGCACAATAAAATTAAAAATATCAACACTTTTGTGCTCAATTCAGTTTAACAAGTATTTATTGCCCTCCTTCAGTTTGTCAACACATACTTATTGAGCCCACCATTTGCCAGGCATTGTGCTAACGGCTATTATAGAAATACAATGGTGACCAAGATTAGTCCCTGCTTTCAAAAACTCTCAGCTTTAAGGGAAATTTGGGTGAGCAAACAAACAAGCAATTCATTGTTGTTGCAATATGCTCAAAGAAAATTATAGAGAAAATCTGCTAAAGAATGCCTATGAAGAAAAAAGGTAAACAGAAGTTTAGGTCATGTTAGAGAAAATTAGTTGTAAAAATTAATTGCAATATGGAGCAATCTATTGGTCTTTATACTTTACCTCCTACAGAATCTTTGAACTGTTATGTCCAATAGTTTGAACACAGCTGAAAAGATTGATTTCACATACTTGTAATTTAATAAATGTTTAATACCTTTTTATTGGTGTCTGGTTATACAGAAGATTGATAAAATGTTAGGGATTGGCAGGTTGAAGAGATTTTTGTACTACTTCCTGCTCTCTACTCCCACAATAAGAAACAAAAACCTTAGGAAAATAATAAAAATAGGTTAAAGATTAGAGCTAAGGAAATTAAGAAGAAACAAGAAAATTTATTTGAGAATCTCTGTTTCTTTCTCACCCTTTTGCTCCCACACACCTTTGTATTTCTCAGTCATCTTTCCTCCATTTCTCTAACTTTTCTAGCTACTTAAATTATCTATAATGTCAATTAAAACACCAGCAGATAAAGAACCATCTGATTCCAAATGATAGCATCTGTGGCTGTTCCTTTAGTTGTTAGAACTTGAAAATATTGCCTTCAACTGTTGTTTCAGGGACTTCATCAGCAAATGCCTAAAGTATTTTGAAAGGCTCCCCATAGGAAAATAAAAGTGTTTTCTTCTCAAAGCATAAGGAAGCAGAAAGAAAATAACAACTCCAGTTTGTAGCCTCCTATTGAGACAGATAATCATGTCATGGCAGATTAAGACTGGGCTAAAAATTAGGTTTAAAGTCATGTTTTAATGAATTGTATCCTCTTGATTACAAAGCATTTTTCTCCACAAGGATTTTTAAAGGCTATCTCAATAATCTGTCAGTAATTTTTATTGTGTGCAAGGACATCTCAGTAATCTTTCCAACACAAGGAAGATGACACAATCCAGATTGGTCCTGTTCTACATTACATTTCTGGAAACCTGCTGGGAAAAGAAAAGTTTCAAAGCCTAATTCATGCTCCCCTTAGAGCTTGCAGACTCCTTACGTTGCATCTAATGGGTGTATAATTCTGCATAATTTAAAGAGCAGACTAAGGTTATTCATAGAAACCCTTTGGGGATGAAAAATTGATTAATGAAGGAGCTAAGGCAGTAATGGGTAAAGTAGGCATTGTTTCGTGCACTGTAGGATGAGTAAGTTAGATGAAAGTATAGCTATAAAAGATAAACATGTTTGTAACATAGATATTTACTGGGTTAGGTACTGTACACATGTAATCTCATTTATTTTTCAACAGAAAATAAATTATGAGAGTGAGGCTTAGCAACTTATCATTGGATCACATGGCTCGGAAGTTATATATACACCATGCTCTTTCTACTAAATCACTTCAGCCAGTAAGTGCTCACAGAGCACACATTGATGCAACACTGTCATTTAAATATACTCCATTAACAAAAGGCAAATTTGAATGCAGGCTTGGGGCCCTAGAACAAACTCATAGGATTCTGTAGGCTTTACTACAATAGATGTGCTCTGCACTCTACCTTTAGTTCCTTATTTTCTCTGACTACTTTCGTGAGGACCAGCTCAGTTGCAAATAACGATAAACTCAGCTCCAGTCAACCTAAGCCAAAAAGGTTCACATATCTGAAAAATCCAAGGGCACCTAATTCTAGTCCTAAATGAATTAGGGGACTTAGATAATGTGAGGACTTGTCATTTTTTTGTCATTTCTCTGTCCTGCATTTTTCTTGTTGGTTGCATTTTGAGGTTCTTGGTGACAAGATGGCTGCAAGAATGTTCCTTATGTGTCTATATCTAGTGAAGGATAAAGGAATGGATAGAACTTTCATCAAACATAAGTATTTGCTATAACTCACATTGATGTGAATTGAGAATAAACAGATTCCTGAACCAATCCCCCTGGACAAAAGTATATGTTTCTTAGTTACCCAGTCAGGAGCCATATTCCCAGTCTTGAAGATGGAGATGGAGACACCACTAGAGTCACAAAGTAATGAGGGTGGATATTTTTCCAAGGAAAATAGGGTGCTATACTCAGAAAAAAAGAAAGTTAATGTTTCCTAAATGTCAAAAACATGACATTCCCACTATAAAATAGAATTAGGAAGAAATCAGAAATATTTGCTACAAAAAGTTTGTTGGTACAAGCACCAAAGCTATAGGTGTTTGCCAGTAACAGTGACAAACACATCATGGATAATCTAAGGCCAAGCAAACGTTGATGAGAATTATATTATGGTCACTATTCTTCATGTTAAACCCATACTTGATGCGTGAGAACCACCTTTCCCTACAAAGAATCCAGACACACAACATCACACACAAACAGGCAAAAGGTTGACAAGATCTGGATCACAAGTCTTATCTCCAGTAGATTGATATCCCATGTCACCATGTGGTGATAATTTTATTTGTTCAGTACATCTATTAGCATTTTGTGGAACACAGTTTGAGAATTGTTGCATTTTTATGCCACCTCCTCAGTGACTATTCATATAGAAATATATACAGAGAGAGATACACTGAGTTTATGCAGTTTTCTGATGTCCTGAGTTTGGGGAGGAAAGCATTGTAGTTTACAACTTCAGTGTTATCAAAAAATTGGACCACTTTTCTTGTCTTTCGTATGATCTTTGGGAAATGTGGTCAAGATCACCAGGCAATCTGTATCCACAGACATGAGCAAAACTAAGTGATCACCTTGGTCTCAGTAACACATGTCTAGGTGAGCTGATCAATTACAAACAGGTTCCCTGTGACTGTTAGAAAACAACTTAATCATTTTTGACATCACTGAAAGATGTTACGACAATCTAAAAATTTTATCCATGAGAGATAGGAGGGTGTGTGAGCTTAAAAGGGACAGATTGCTGTATCAGTATACCCCAATTTCCAGTAACATTTTTGTTTTTTTGTTATCCATATTGCAAAACTGAAATAAAAAATGAGAAAGAAGAAAATATTTTACTGTTTACATAGAATGCAGATCATTTTTCTCACTTTGTAAGAGAAGAGACTCTTGCATACTTAGAAGCTTACCAATCAGCGAGCCTAAAAGAAGAGAGGCAGCAAGGTATGATGAGGATGTGGCATATGAAGACTGTAGTTCAATTCCATTAGCAGTATGACCTTGAGCAAGTCACATCATTTCTATAGGGCTTGGTTTTTTCTCCAAAATGAAGTCAGTAAGACCTGCCCTGCTTCCCTGCTGGGTTTGTTGTGAGAGTTAAATGTGTGTAAAAGTATTTTGTCAAATATGAATTATAGGAAGAAAAAAGTGTGTATTTGTAGAAAAATATTACAACATTTGAAGGGAAAGTAATTTCTATTATTGCATGAGCAAACCATGCATTTTATTCCCTCATCTTTCTTCGTCAAAACTATTAAGGCCATTGTACAATATAGTGAGGTGGTTTTGAGCAAAGCCTATGGCCATAGAGATACTCTGCAATGCTACTTGTGTGACCTTGAACTAGCTATTTAATCACCCAGCATCTTAAACTCCCCATGTGAATTAGGGAAAATAAAACTTTAATGAGGATTAAATGAGATAATGTATGTAAAATGCTTTGCATAGCACCTGTACATAAATGCTGGCAATTTATTGCTGTTATAAGAAAAGGTATGAGATGTTGTTTACCTCAGGCTTGCTTTTCCTGCATCTCACCCTTCTTAGGTCTCTATTATTGCCAAAAAACAAAAACCAACCAACCAACCAACAAAAATACCCTCAATGCAGAGTGCCAAGCAGGACAGAAATCATTTTTGGTTCATTTTGAAAATGAAACAATACCAGGAGCTACAGAAATCTTGTTTGGGAAAATCATTCTCTCTAGCACACAACTGTCTCACCAAGTCCCTTGAATTTGTGCAACTTGCTTATTACTGTTCAGGAAGCTACCTGGCCCCCAGAGCCCTCCTCTGACAGCTTTAGATTGTATGTGTACAAGCCCTTCTTCTGGCTCTGAGACTCAGACATCTTCCCTAAGAATTCTCTGTTTGGTGTACATTAATGGGACATTAAAAAGAAGGCATGTGTTGAGAAGTTTCTACATGAAATTACAGAATTATAGCATTTTACGCTCAAATGGGCCAATAGTGACAAAACTGACTCCCTAGAGAGCCCAGGTAAGTCACATAAGTAAGTGAAGTGGGGCTTGTATTCCTTTAACATGGATTCTCTTGGTTAGCATATCAAAGCCCAAAGATACTTTTCATTTTAAAAAAGAAATGTACACTTCTCGTGTACTTTTTGGAAACCTGGGTGTCTTGGACCCATTTTTTTCCAGTTTAAATAGAGATGCAGTTACTGAAAACTATACCCATACCATGAGAAAATCAACAATAAGCATGGTAAGTAGAACTAGCATTTAGTCCCCGTATTGAGGGGAGGACAGGGCATGGTGGAGACCGAGACCCATGGGAGACACCACACACTGTGTGAATGAAGCCCCATTCTGCTCAGGTCATTGTTGACACATGAGGATGTGAGACTGGTATTAAGTCTTCCAGTTTTTGACCAGAAGCCAGAAATCTGATTTTTAATTGAAATCTCCCAATTGTTTAGTGTTGGCTCAGAAAAATTTAAAAGCATAACGCAGGTAAACAAAAAACTATCTACAAACCAAATGCGATTTTGTGGTTGCTATTAAGAGTCCCTGTTGCAGAGAAGTAACTGATGGCAGCAGAGGCCAAATGACTTCCTCAATGTGACAAAGCCAGAAGTTGAAACTGAATCTCCTGATGCCCCCAGCCCAGGAGAATCAGCCTGTGTTCTCCTATCTACACCAGCCACCATATCGTTGGCAATAGAATGCATGAAAGTAGACTAGAGCAATTACATGCACATGTTCTTATTATTTCTCTTTTTCTTTTTCCATTTTTCTCATGTATTATGCAGGACATGACAAGATCCCCTTTTTCCTTTCTTAGTGTGATAGTAATTCCCTCACTCACAGGAAGGAATCTTCTGCTTGAGAACTAATATCTCTGTAGATTTAAGGAACTATACTGCAACCAATATTCAGACAAGTCTGGTACAAGAAGCACCTACTGTATCACTTAAATCAGTATTTCCAATGATATATATTCAGAACAAAATCATGCACATTCCAACTGCTAGCTGGCATAGTTTTTAATAACCAGTATGAAACTTACAGACCACATAATGCATTCTGGTCAAAATTATGGTTTCCATACATCAGAGCAATTGTCAAAATATTCATTTGGTTACAGATCAGGACATCAGATGCCAAATACTAATGAAAAGAATGCTTTTTGGACATAGCGCATCTACCATGTCTAGCCTCTCATGCTCTGATGCATCACTGGTTTAAAGTGAAGAGATTACTTGTGGCCACCTGATGAGATAATGCCACCCATCCTAAAAGCTAGATGACAGCAGGTGCTGAATAGGAATTTATTAGGTAGTGGGGAGACAGTGATTAAAACCTGAAGCCGGCCTGGTTACATCCATAATCATATTTATTCAGCAGACTTGGAAATAAAACCACATTTTCCCCCTGCTTTTTTCATGCTCTCTTTCTCTTTTCCTCCTGAGCTATTGAAGTGGTTTTTTTTTTAATATATTTATTTCTTCTACTTATTAACAGTGTGGAAATTCAGTAAGGAAAGCTGAGCTTCAAACATTTATTTTGTCAATTGGTTATGTAGCTGGAACGGAGGTGTTCTCTCCACATCCAAGGGCATTGATTAGCTTCCCTCAAGCGTCTAAGCCCCTTCTGCAACCCTGTACTCAGAGGCTGGCTTTTATGCTGTGATCAAAGACAAAGTTCTGAAAAGGGGGGAGTGGGGAGAAAAAGTTTGCCAATGCCACCTGCTAAAGCCATTTGACACCTCCAGCTAATACCACTCCTGCAGGAGTGTTGAAGCATCAGGACACACATACATATGTACAAGGGAAAGATCCCACTCACTCAGAAAAGGCATGTGCGTGCCTTTTGAGGCTGGGAACTGAGTTCTTATCATCCTGCAACGATGTTGGAGAATTCCCCAAGGAATGGAAGAGGCCGTGATGTTTTCTCCTTCACCCCGTTGCATTCCTGGAAGCCATGGCCGTTCATCCACATCCTAGGCAAGGCCTGAGAGATCACGGAAGTCATCCTTGGTTCAGCTCTCACAGAGACTTGTTTCTCTGGCACAAATCTTGGGTAGGAGATTTGCAACACCCCCTTCATTTTTAAGGATATATGTCCTTTGCTCCTTTGACCGCGACCTCAGGAAAAGGGCCAGTCCTGCTTCACTTCATCACTGTGGTTCATCCGTAGAACCATAACAAAAACAGCAGCTAAGCGGTGTAGCCCATAGAGCACTTAACACTTCATGGATGAGCTCATTTAGTCCTCACATCAGTTTATAAGACAGCGACAATTACTCCCCTGCCCCCATTTTACAGCTGAGGACACAAAGGCTTAAAAATATTAAGTCTCTTGCCTAAAATCACACAACTTATAAATGATGTGGCAGGATTTGTACCTAGGCAGGCTGACTCTTAATCCCTGTGTTACACTGAATGTACAACGAAAGACTTTATCTTTCCTTGAGTTTTATTCATTCTTAGATAATCCCACTGTAATATTCAAGGAACTGTTTAGGCTATTTCCCAGCTGTGATTTATTTTAGGGTTTTTTTTATTGTTGTTGTTGTTTACCTGCTTGTTTTTTCACTTTTCTTGTACATATTTATTTTATATTTCATTTTATTATTTTGTTTTATTGTGGTAAGAACATTTCATATGAGATCTACCCTCAATAAAATTTTTAATGTGAAATACATTATTGCTGACTATAGATACAACAGATCTCTAGAGCTTTTTCAGCGTGTTCCACTGAAACTTTATGCTCAGTGATTAATAACTTCTGTTCCTCCCTCCCCCAACCCCTAGCAACCCCAACCACTGTTGGATTCTATTTTAGATACCTCATATAAGTGGAATCATTTGTCTTTCTTTTTCTAATTAATTTATTTTATTTTATTATTACATTTATTGGGGTGACACTGGTGAGTAGAATTATACAGCTTTCAAGTGTACGATTCTACAGTGCATCATCTGTGTTGCATTGTGTGCTCACCACCCAGAGTCATTCTCCTTCCATCACCATGTACTTGACACTCCCCACCCTAAGGGGTGAAGGGATGAGGAGGAAGTATTTGTCTTTCTTCACTAAATGATTTCATTTAGCAGAATGTCCTCAGGGTTCATCCAAGTTCTAGCATCCTGCAGAATTTTCCTCCTCTCTTTATGTCCAAATAGTATTCCATTGCATGTCTATAACATATTTTCTTTATTCATTTATCTGTTGATAGACATTTAGGTTGTTTCCACACCTTGGCTACTGTGAATAGTGTCTCAGTGAACTGAGTGCTAGTATCTCTTTGAGATCTGATGTCAATTCTAAATAAATATCCAGAGGTGAGACTGCTGAATCACATCACAGTTTTATTTTTAAATTTGTTTATGAGGACCCTCCATACTGTTTTGCATAGCAGCTGCATTCCCACCAACCAGTGTGCACTGGTTCAGTTTTTCCACTTCCTTCCCAACTCTTAATGTCCTTTTTTGACAAGAGCCATCCTGACAGGTGTGAGATGATGTCCTATTGTGGCTTTGATTTTTGTTTTCCCTGATCATTAGTGACATTGAGCGTTTTTATATAACCTGATGGATATTTGTATATCTTCTTTGGAAAAATGTCTATTCAAGTCCTTAGCCAATTTTTAAATCATATTATTAGTTTTTTATATTGAGTTAAGGCCGTTCCTTCTATATTTTGGAAATTAACCCATTATTAGATACATAATTTACAAATATATTCTCCCACTCCATAGGTTGCCTTTTCATTCTGTTGATTATTTCCTTTCTGTTTATTTTGATGTAGTCCCACTTGTTTATTTTGTATGTATTGCCTGGTTTTTGGTGTCATATTCATAAAATGTTGTGAAGATCAAGGCATAAAGCTTTCTCCCCATTTTCTTCTAGGAGGTTTACAGTTTTGGGTTTTATATTCAAGTCATTAATCCAGTTGATTTGGTTGGTATATGGCATAGGGTAAGAGTTTATTTTCATTGCATGTGGATATTAAGTGTTCTCAACACCATCTATTGAAGAGACTATCCTTTTTGGCACCCCTAAAGATTAGTAGACTGTACATGTGTGGATTTATTTCTGGGCTCTCTATGCTTTTCCATTGGTCTATATGTCTGTCTTTATGCCAGTACCACACTGTTTTGATTACTATAGCTTTGTTATTACTGGATACTTTCCAGACAGCATGTTTGTGCATGCGTGTGTGTGTGTGTGTGTGTGTGTACAAATGCTTATGTTATCTGCAAACAGGGACAATTTTACTTTTTCCTTTTTGATTTGAATGCCTTTTATTTATTTTGACTAACTACTCTATGGAGGACTTCCTGTACTGAGTTGAATAGAAGATATGGTGATAGCGGTCACCCTTGCCTTCTTCCTGACCTTAGAGAAAAACTTTTTAGTTTTTACTGCTGAATACAGTGTTAACTGTGGGCTTTTTACATGTGGTCATTATTATGTTGAAGTAATTTCCTTCTCTTTCTAGTTTGTTAAGAGTTTTTATCATGAAGGTTTGTTAAACTTTGTCCAACACTTTTTTTCTGCACCTATTGAGATGATGAGATTTTTATCCTTTATTCTGTTAATGTGATGTATTATATTAATTGATCTTGAGCCATTCTTGTATCCCAGGGATAAGTCTCACTTGGCCATGTTAGCCATGGGGTATGATTTTTTTGTGTGCTGGTACATTCAGTTTGCTATTATTTTGTTGAGAATCTCTGCATCTATCAGAGATATTAGTCTATAATTCTCTTCCCTTGTGGTGTCTTTGGCATTGGTATCAGAGTAGTGCTGGCCTCACAAAATAAGTTTGGAAATGTTCCTTCCTCTTCAGTTTTTTGGAAGAGTTTAAGAAGGATTGGTGTTAATTCTCATTTATATGTTTGATAGCATTCTCTGCTGAAGCCATCTGGTACTGTGCTTTTATTTTGTTGGGAGGTTTCAGAATCAGCTGTTTTAAAATGTCACTTTTGTTCAGATTATTCTGCATGTACTTAGTTTTTTGGGGCTAGCATCGATTATGAACAAACACCATTTCGCAGCTTTACTTTTTGACTTCAAAGTTCTTTGTAAACTTCTTTGGTGGAGGTTACCTTTTCCAGCTCTTAGATGAAAATTCAGCCAGAAGCTTGGGTGCTAAAGTTGCAAACATAGTCTCAACTCATTAATTAGAATATCTCATCCGAGATATTAATCAGAACTTCAAACCCAACTTAATGTCAAATCTCCACTTCCCTAACTTTAGTTTGGAAGTCAGGAATGGAGAAGACATGTCCCACTGCAACATGCTTTTCCCCATGCTTACCTCCTGCACCCATTCCCAAGCTGCTATCCCCACTGAGGCCTCCTTGCCCTTCAGGTAACATGACTGGGCAAAACCCAGGCAACTCCACGTGGGTTCACTTTCTCAGGTAGCCCACAGCTGTGCAAGAGGAAATGCTCAAGCCCCTCTTGCTTTGGCAACTATCTCCAGGCAGGTGCTCTCTCCTGGTTCTGACAGAAAAGGGGTAAGTCAGCCATCCACTTGCCTGTATTATTCCCCTGTTCCTAATCCCTATGCTACCTGAGTGTTGCCAGGTGTATGTCAGGCATCTGTCTTCTATATGCCCCAAATGTGGGAAACATATTCCAACGCTCTCAATTAGGTCTGCTTGTTAGGCTCAGGTCAGGAACTAGCCCCAATACATACCCTTCTTCCAAAGTAAGGTGTAAGGATTCAGGCAGAATAGTGGTTTTCACAGAAGTCTCCTTAGCAATGTTGCCTCCCACGCTGATCTCCTTTCTGACCCCCTTTAATATCCTTGAAATTTCAGAGGAGCTCTTGACTCATGGAGCAGGCTCTGCCCTTCACAAATTTTGCACATGGGTGAGGTTCATCTCAAACTCATTTTGTTGTTATGATAGCATGTCATTCAAAACTTTGCTTTCTAATGTCTTTTACAAGTATATTCACAGTACAATGAACAATATTATATTTTACCATCTGACCTTACATTATCCATGAGACTTTTCTTTCTTGTTATAGTCACCATGTTTATCATATCATTTTTTTTGCAACCACCAAAAAGAAGTAATTGCAAATATAAAACCTATTAAAGGATCGAGAAACTGGCCATTCTTAAATTTTTATTATATTAAAGTAGAGCAAACAGCAAGAACATTAAATACAATTAAATTTTATTAGTTTCTATGTCTTAGTATTTTTAAAAATAATGCCTAGCTTCTGATTTTTTGTGTTAATAAAAGAGATAACTTGAATTAACTAACCTAAAAAAAAAAAACCAAAATTCACTGATTTTTGGTGATGCTTTAAAGTTATGGTTGACTGAATGCACAGAAGAAGATAATTAAGTTCCCGACCCTGTATGATATCAAAAGAGGAATAAACAACAACTTGATGATGGGTTCAGTACATTCTGAATGGCCCTCTAATTATAAAACAAAGGGAGATAATGTTAGCATTCAAGTTTATCTGCAAATATCAGAGAAACCCAAGGAATAGTGCTCAGACAACTTAGAAATGTATTTTTCTTTGACACTCAGGAAATCTAGAAGAAATCACTCCAGGGATGGTGCAGCAATTTTGGGGGCTGAGGACCCAGAGGTTCATATGCCCGGCTAAAGGAAAAACAATACAAAACAAAACAGGGGATTCAATTCTGATGAAGAAGGAAGAATGGATTTTGAAGGAGAACTAGCAGTGCTTTGCCACAGGACGATAAAGTGATTTATTTACTCTTATAACCTGAGACCAAACACAGACGACTTACCCAAGTGGAAGAAGACTCTAGAGACAGAGAGATGCAAACTCCCAAAGAAGGAACCAGCTTAGAAAATGATGATAGAGGTGCACAATAACAACCCCAATGTCCTCCCTCTGTGCACACCCTTTTCAAGTGTGTCTCTCATCCTCCCTCCAAACAGGGCAGAGTCTAGTTTTCCACCCCCTTGAGTCTGAGTTGACCTTATGAATTGCTTTGACCAATAGAACGCAGCAGAAGTGATGGTTGTGAGACTTAGGAGGCTAAACCTTGAGAGACGTAGCAGCTCCTGTTTGTGCCCTCTTGCCACACTCCCACTGTCACGTGAGGAAGCCAGCCAGACCACCAAATTTGAGAGACCACATAAGAAAAAGGTCCAACTGCTGTGAAGCCAGCACCAGGCTCAGACTTGTCATGAGGCTCTTCCAGCACCACCCAAGCTGGCAGCGGCTGGCAGCCTGTGAGCGAGCTCAGGAGAGGCCCATTGCCCAGTCAACCCATAGAGCATGAGACGTCCTAACTCTGTGCTCTCTGAAGCCACTAAGCTGTGGGGTGGTTTGTTATGCAGCAATAGACAACTGGTAACTCTGGGATATTTGAAAATCATCACAAATAATAGTTGGGTATCTGACCAACCTTGAGATGTTGGCTTTTAAATTTTAACAAACTAATTCTAAAACAAATACCAAAAATATTGACTTTAATTTTAATTTCAGAATAAAATAAAGCTGGTACTCTCAAGTTTGCCTTATTTGAAAAGCACCACAAATACTTGATTAAATTCTTGAAAATAAAAGTACCATTACCATACTTGAGCAAGATAACTCTTCCCAGATACCAGTGCCTAGTATAACTTTAAAAGGGGTTCTTGCTTAACAAGGTGAAGAGATGATCAATAGAAGAGAATGCCATAAATGGTGGGGGGCGGGGGGGCTTTCAGTATATGCCTAAAAGCAAACCAACATCTTAGTTTATAGCACATATTTCAAAGGGGCAAATAATACCACAATCTGGGATACTGATAATTGAAACATTGAAAAAATATATAAGAAAAGGTACATGGATGTGTCAAACATGGCAGAATACTATGAATAGTCAAGGAGGACCAGAGACCAAAAGGACCGTCCATACGTACGCTCATGACCTTAAGTGTAGGCTGGCCTTAGGCCTCCACCTCCTCGTGCTCATCAACACCATCCAATACCAGTGTGTCAGAGATGCTTAGAAGTTCTAATACAGTTCATTAAAGGACTAAAGGAGATATAAAGCAGACCAGCTTCCTAACAACTCCTTATTGACAGTAAGAACCATCTCCTCCCTCACTGACCCTACCACCAAAATAAAAAATAAATTCTCTTTATCTCTCTCATCTCTTGCCTACTCTCTTACACAAGAGCAATAACTGTCTGTCTGCATGATGTTGCAAACTCGTAGAAAAAGAAGACAAAATCGAAATGTTCATTCAACATTGATTTTAGTCTACCTGATGGCCATTTTTTATTTTTATTATTATTATTATTATTATTATTATTATTATTATTATTATTTTGCCCCATTTCTCCCTGAAATTTATGGTTGGATACTGAGAACCTGCCCATCCCAGAGGCGGGTAGAAGTGTCAAAAGACCATTTGCACTAAAAGTCCTTGCGTCCAGTCTATCAGCCCAGTCCTAACAGCCAAGCACCTCCCCTTACCCCTCTCTCGCCTGTGTTTGAAAGCAGCAGTACCCAGCAGTGGGCTTGAAACCAATATGCTCTCTCTCTGCTGGCCTCTGCATGAGAATAATGAGGGGGCTTGGAATATGAAGTTCTAATCGATTGGTTATTTGTGTGTCATGTAAACAAAGCCTAAGTGCTTCGGTCTAAATGGCATTTCTGGTCACAGTGCCTGTGCTTTCAGCCCTACCTTACTCCGTGTCACTACACATTGAGTGCAAAGAGAATCCCCCAGTAGCTACAATGTCCAAGAAGCAAATCAATGGAGTGCTGGCGATGAGGTTAGACTCTGATAAACCGTAGTTCAGTCATCTGAGTTAATGGATCAACTTTATTTTCTTTTTTTCTGTTGGGCTTTGAACTTCAATGAACATGGTAAAAAATCAAAACAATCTACCTGGCAAAAAAAAAAAAAAAAAGGAAAAGACAAAAGGATTTTGAAAATTGCAATTTGCCTGTCAATTCTGTGGGCGTATAGTCCTCAGATTATGAATATTTTCCTTAGACTGACCTCCAGTAATCTATGCTGTCTACGATTTCTAGATTTCAAGACCCACCACACCTAGGAAGTAACTTCTCCACGTTTTATTCCTGTTTGGTATAAAAGCGGGCAGCACTACATCTATAAATAGGTCACTGCTTCCTGTGATGAGATTTAAGGTGACTTACTGCTAATTGGAACAAAAACAACAGTAAGTGTGTTTGTCAGGTGAGAGTGAGAGACCTGTTCAGTTTGTGTATTAAAATGTTGTTCATATCTGAAGGTAGGACTCGTACCCACTGGGGCTGGCAGGGCACTGGGCTCTTTATCTGGGAAGAAACGCGTCCTAGACGAGCCATAATTAGGTAGGAGAGACGGCACGAGCTGGCTAGCGCTGCCATAACAGGACCACAAAGTGGGTGGCTTCATAACAAAAATGTATTCTCATTGGACACAGGAAGTCTGAAATGAAGGTGCTGGTGGGGCCACCCTCCTTCCGGAGCCCCCAGGGGGAAATCCTTCCTTGCCTCGTCTAGCTTCTGGGAGTCATGAGCGACCCTTAGTGTTTCTCGGCATGGGGACGGGTCACTTCAATTTCTGCATCCATAGCTTTCTCCCTCACGTGTCAGTGTGTCTGCTGCTGCTTATAAAGGTATCGGTTGATGGGTTAAGGTCCAACCCCAGTCCAGTCTGACCCCTTAACAAGTTCTAGCTGCAAAAACCTGATTTAGAAATGAGGTCACATTCTGAGGTTCTGGGTGGACATGAATTCTGGGGAGACACTATCCAACCCAGCAAAGGGACGCTAATGAGGGATTCAGGTGGTCTGAACGCTTCCCCGAGATTTGCTACTGGCTAAGTGGGTGACATCGGGCAGCTCACTTCACCACTCCAAGCCTCGGTACCTTTTGCCTTACTGTGAAGAGCCTTGAACTAGATGTTCCCTGAGAGCCCTCCAAACTCTAGTCATTTGTGCTTCTCTCGTGTGCTCAGTCCCAGCTGTCCCGATTCCCCCTCGTGAACAATGGCCCACGTTTACCAGCCAGCTGGCCAGCCAGGCAGGAGGCACTGCTCGTGCGACAGAACGACGGAAAACGATCGCCTGGCCGGTGGCTCAGTGAGAACATCAGTTGCAATTAGGCCTCTCCATGGATCCTATCTTAAGTGGTAGCGTCAGATAAAAATCAATGAAGTTTTTTCATCTCATGTGATTTATTTCTAACAGGTTTAAAGTCCATTGGAAAGCTTTTCTAAGTCGTGGTTAGAAAGTGAAGCAACATGGTAACATTTGTGCTATGTTTATTCATAATTAAATTTGGTCTTTGCAAGTTACATGCTATCACAAATTCTTGGCATTGGGGTAATGTCAATGTCAAAGGTTCCATACAATGAACTTTTAAGCAGCACCTTTTGCTGGATTACCTACATTTTTATAAACATGAAAACCTGTCATCATGAAAATTATTAAGGGGCTTGTCTGAAGCTGAGACATGAAGAACAAACATTTCCTACCTTTAGAACTCTTGTCTTAAACACAACTTGTTGGGGAAGAAATACTGTACAGTTGTAAAGAGACGAGCCTGGATTCGATAGCTAGCTCTGCCGTTCATTAGCTGTGTGACATTAGGCAAGTTATTTAACCTCTCTGAGTCTACGTTTGCTCATTTGGAAAATGAAGCTAATAAAAATGTTTTCCTCCTGGGGGAGCCACCACAGATGAACAATAGTGTGTGAAACCCACTTAGATCAGTGCCTGTCACGGAGGGAAAAAAGAAGACTCTTCCTGAAAACGGTAGTGGTAGGCTGAAATTCTCACATTTGTCTCATTCATGTGGGAAATAAATGTGCTTTCGTCTTCCTCTATGCCAGCACTACCTTACACATGTCCCTGCCTGCACTCGGAGTTCAGGGTTATAACCATTCTCATGTCACATCCCCAGGAGGGAGGGTCGATATTGTCAAATGCAGGAATAAGTGAATTACAAAGAAATAAATCCTAGGGAAATTTTCATTTCATGGATAGGTATTAAAAGATATCATAAAACCTGTAACAGTTTGTCCATAGAAATAAATGACTAAAGGTACAGTTAACGTAGACCCTGACCCCTCTCTTTAATCATTTCATCAGAGAATAATTCTGAGAAGCGTTTATCTTCTAATGCCATGTAATACACGTGTAGAGACTGTGTGCGTGTCAAAAGAAAACAGCCATTGCTCTATTAAGCTGCAATTAGTTACTCAGAGCCCTTTTTAACTGCTTACTTATCACAATGATCTGATGAGGAATGTCACATACCATCCCTTTTAGAGGTAAGACCCTGATCCACAGGAAGAGTAAGTGGCAGAGTAGGGGTTAGCGATTGCAGGCCTGCAACCCCTGCTTACTGGCCCAACGCCACTCGCACTGAGTTACCACTATTTGTAAGCGTGTGACCTTGGAAGGAATCTGAGGAGACGGGGGTTGAACACCGGTCTGTGACAGGTCGCCACCTTCCCTTCGTCCTCTCCATGTCCCAAGCAGACTATTTTATTCATCTGGCACCTTACAGAACTGACTAGAACAGCAGCCTTCCTGCTCTGGTAACTACATATCTCTGCATCAGAGGAGAAATTAGCTATTGATGACAGTGGCGGGGCTGAGACCCCAATGACCCCACCTGCTGGAGGACATCATGACGCATGTGGCTCAAGGACTTGGCTAGCTGGGCCTTGGTTTTACTTTGTCTTTATTGTTTTTTTAGAAAGACCTTTTTTCCCATTTGCAATGTTTTTATTTTTATTAAATTTATTGGGGTAACACTGGTTAATAAAATAATATAGGTTTCAAGTGTACAAGTCTATAACACATCGTCTGTGTGTTGCACCGTGTGCTCACCACCCAGAGTCCGTTCTTCACCGTGGATTTGACCCCCGAGCCTGTCTTCTACCCCTACCCCCCTCCTTACCCTCCAGTAACTACTAAACTATAGTCTGTGTCTATGACTTCTTGTTTGTTTGTCTTGTTGCTTTGTTGTTTTCAGTTTCATATCTCATATGTGAGTGAAGTCATACGGTTCTTAACTTCTTCTGTCTGACGTATGTCACTTAGCTTGGTGATCTTAAGATCCGTCCATGGTGTCACAAATGGCCGCATTTCATCTTTTCTTACGGCCGAGTAATCTTCCATTGTTTAATGTCCTTCTTTATCCAATCAAAGGACACTTTGGACGTTTCCATGTCTCAGTCACAGTGAATAATGCTACAACGAAATGTTTTCAGATTTGGGGGTGGTAGTGGTAGATACCCAGAAAAGGGGTTGCTTAGTCATAGGGTAATTCTTTTCTTTTTGGGTAGCTCCCTGGCTGGGAATCGAACCCAGGCTGCGGCCTAGCCCCTACACCACCAGGGAACCCCTTATATGGTAATTCTTAATTTTTTGAGGAACCGTCATACTGTTTTCTGTAGGGCTGTACCATTTCCCTTTCTACCAGCAGTGTATGGTCCTTTCCCTCCACAGCCTCTCCTACACCTTCATTACTTGTCCTGTTGGTAACAGCCATTTTAACAGGTGTGAGGCAGCAGCTCAGTGTGATTTGACTTGCATTTAGAGAAGGTTTAGGCTTACAACGAAACTGAGGGGATTCTCATATGCCCCCTGTCCCCATACACGCACACCCTCCCAATTGTGGATATCGCTCCCAGTGAGGATGGACCTACACTGACACATCACACTCACCCACAGTCCACGTTGACCTTCGAGTTCACTCTTGGTATCGTACACTCTATGAATTTGGACAAATGTATAATAACATATACCCAGCATTATAATATCATACATAGCATTTCTACTGTCCTAAACTCCTCGGTCATCTGCCCATTCGTCCTTTTGCTGCTCCCTAACCCCTGGCAGTCACTGATATTTTTACTGTCCCCACTAATCTTTTTATTATCTCCACTTTTCTTGTCTCCATACCTTTTCCAGTCGTATCATTGCAATCACATAGTATCTAACCTTCTTAGACTGTTTGCTTTTACTTAGAAGTGTGCATTTAAGACTGGATGACTTTGCAGTGTATTTCTTCGTAGTGGCAAATAATACCACATTATCCGGACATACCACATTTTATTTATCCATTCCATTCACCAACTGAAGACCATCTTTGTTGCTTCCAAGCTCTGGAAATTAGGAATAAATCTGCTATAAATATCTATGTGCACGTTTTTGTATAGACATACATTTTTAACTCCTTTGGGTAAATACCAAGGAGTATGATCACTGAATCACATGGTAAGAATATGTTTAGTTTTGTAAGTAAATGCCAAACTGTCTTCCAAAGTGGCTGTATCATTTGACATTCCCACCAGCAACTAATGAGACTTCCTGTTGCTGCACACTGTCACCACCGTCTGCAAGCCAAGGAGAAACCAAGCCGACTGATACCTTGATCTCAGACTTCCAGCCTCCAGAGGTCTGAGAAAATAAATTTCTGTTGTTTAAGCCATTCAGTCTGTGGTAGGTACTTTGTTACAGCTTCTCAAGTGAAGTAATACAATTTATAATACCAATCTTAATTTTACATTCACTGCTAATCAACGAACATAGGCTTGAATGTATACAGTCCCTTACTTAGTGAGCACCCACTGTAGTGACTCCTGGGCACCTACTCTGTGCCAGGCTCTGTCCAGTTGCTGGGCACACAATGGTGAATTAGACATAGCTGCTGCCTTGGGAGGCTTGCAAGCCTCTAAGAAGAGATAGTCAAAGGAAGAGCTGATTATTACAAAGTGTGATAAATTAGCAATATAGTAGATGCATGCCCAATGTATTATAAAGATGCAGAGGAGAAACATACCATGCAAAGCATGTTGGAGAAAGTAAGATGTCAGGCAAGACACCCAAGAGAAGTTTGAAGAATGGGTAGAAATGAGCCAGTGACTAAAAAAGTCCTCCCATGAAACAAGGAACTGCATTTGACAATGCAAGACGACCTCAGCCCAGTGTATTCAGGAATACTGCATAGACAGCATAATTCAAACATGTGATATTGGTGGCGGGGGCGGGGGGGGGGTACTAGGATAAGAGGCTGGAGAAGCAAGCAGAGGGCAAGTCATAATGCCTCATAGATTATATACTTCGGTTACAAGCAACAAAGCTGTAATACTCAGTTTATCAAGTGATGGGGTTTTATTGGATTAGGTGTGAAAGTGAAAAAAAACACAGAAAACATCTCATAATCCAAACTGTCACGTCTCACTGGAAAAGTGGAAGATGTATGAGCCTACAGTGACAGCTCTGGGCTTATTGATATTCTGGCCACTTCAGCAAAACTCATCTCCTCCAAAATGGGTATCTGATATTTTACTCCAGGGACTCACCACACCTTAAATTTACTCTTCTTGGCCTTGGATTCTACTATGACTTAATGTACAGCTTCTTCCCCACCAATTCTTTCCTCTCCTCCATACCTTAAGGACTCTGCTGCCTACAGCTTTGATTGTTTCATAGCTTTTGCTCACAGATACCTTCACTTGATAGACTTCATTGTAAGTCTATTTTCTGTGATGCTCTTACTGTTTATATTTCTCATGTGTCTCACATTCAGACCCCTTAGGATAGAGAATCTGATTGGGTTGATGGGTCATAAGCTGAGATAGAGAAACCTGCTGGACAGAGTGGGAGTACTAGGCTACCTCACTAGCTGCTACACACTAATCAGAGGTTTAGTCCCCTGTCTCTCATCTAATCACCTTTGTCCATAATCATATCAACTAGTGCTCAAGAAAATAATTCTGTCTGATTAGTACAGAGTGGGCTATGACAGTGACAGGCAAATGGGGTTTCATAGACTTTATCCAGGAGATGTAAGAAGTCATTAAAAAATTTTAAGGAAAAAAATAAATGTTTGTTTCTAAAGCTTACTATAGCAAAAGAGAAAAGAGTGATTGAAGTGAGATAACCTAGAGGACTAGGTTTGTAAAACTACGATGACAACCCAGCAAGGAATGCCAAGGGCACGAGTAGTACTGAGTGTAGAGATTTTAAATATGTGAAATTAATAATAGTTGCTGACCAGTTATAACTGGAAAGTACACAAGGTGGAATAGTCAAAGGTGATGCTGAGATTCCTGGCTTAATGGATGTTAGAATCTATCAGATAATAATTATGTATATACTATACATGTGTGCATGTGCGCACGTGCACACACACACACACACACACACACACACACACACACACACAGAGGCTGTCCAGAAAGTATCCAGCCATGTAATATGAAAAATGGAGGCATTTATGGCTGGATTTTTTTCTGGACAGTCCTCGTGTATATGTTGGTCTCTGCCCCACTTAGTGACACACAGCTTCTAAAAACCTTGTAAATTTCTAAGTAATAAGACCACTAGGAGCATCGCTAAAAATGGTGTTAAAAATTCTTTCATGTCTATGTGAGAAAGGCTCCATTAAATCCCAACAGCATGGTGCTGAGAGAACGTCCAGATTAGCAAACACACACACACAATGGGAGCATCACGCATCCCAACTTCTCCAGGTCTGAAACTCCTGTGCTTGGGACCCTCCTAGTCCTCACCCTATGTATCTCTTCACTTGGCTATTTGTCTGTGTCTTTTATCATATTCTTTAATGAACTAGTAGTAAATGTAAGCAACTTTCCCCTGAATTCTGTGAGCTTCTCTAGCAAATTAACTGAACCCAAGAAGAGGGTCATGGGAAGCTCAGATTCATATCTGATCAGTCAGAAACACAGGTAACAACCTGGACTTGTTATTGGAAGTGAGATGGGGCAGTCTTATGGGACTGAGCCCTTAACCTGTGGGATCTGACACTATCTCCAGGCAGATAGTGTTACAATGGAGACTCTGTCCCAGGTAGAACAGAATTAAATTGCAGGGCACCAGCTGGTATTACACAGAATTGTTTGGTGGGGAGGAAACCCCACATATCTGGTGTCAGAAATATTGTAAGTGTGGTAGTCGTGTGAGAATAAAGGAAAAACACAGGAGGAAAGACTGGGGTTTTCTCCCCAATTCAAAACCAATCGCTAAGATAAGGGGCCCTGTAGAGAAAGGGAGGATTACAAATGTGATTTGGGGCATGTTGAATTTGTTATAACTTTTATAGCTAAACTTCCCACTTTCAGCAGCTTAACACCATAGAACTTTATTTCTTGTCCATTTGGTGTGCAGATGGATGGTGATCTGCTCTGTGCAATCATTTGAGGCCTTACCTATTCCACATGTGGCTTCGAGGTCACCCTGGCAGTATCCAGCATTAGAAAGGAGAAGAGAGAAACTGAAGAGGGCATGCCTATTTCAAAGCACTTAAGTACAGAACTACGGTCACATGCTTTTGACAAGAACTAGTCACCGAATGCAAGAGGTGACTAAGATGGTGAGGAGGCTAGGAAGTTTAGCTGTGTGCCTGAGAAGACACAGCCATTATCTAGCCTGTCTGCCACATGGGGTTGAGTGGAGTTATCAGAGGCAAATATATTATCTTTAAGCTGATAATATATCTGGGAATGGATCGGTTAGCTCCCAAGGGCAGGGATGTAGCCAAGGTCCAAGAACAGACTGAGACCTGGGCTTCTACGGGCTCGCTCTCCTTATATCATCTCTCCTCCTTGGTTTCTCGGTCCACATGGTAAAAACATAACCTCTGATACCTACCAGTCTCGTGTGCTTTGGATAGGCACGTGACAAAATGACTAAATATAAATCTCGTTTTTGGTTCCAATTACAAATTTCTAGGGAAGTTTTCTGATTGGTCCATTGTAGGACATATGCCTGTCCCCTCACCATTTCATTAACAGAATCACTTCACAGGAGCTTGGCCACTAAGAGTATCTTAAACCACATGGATGGGGGAGGGAGGAGAGAGTCAAGCCCAAGGTATGTGGAGAGAATCGAGGCAGGAAAGAAGGGAGCAGGACAACCCAATGAGTGACCGCTGTGAACACTGAACAGAAGAATCCTGGTAGCTGAAGCCTTGGAAAGAGGTAAGTGATCAAAGAGAGACTATAATGGGAAATGGGCCCCAGCCAGAATCCTAGACAATATTAACATTTGCAAAAGAACCTCAGGTACACGTGATACCCAGAAAGCAGAGAGGCTTCAGAAGAAGAGAGGGAGGGCCATTTGACAGAGAGCAAGTCACACGTGGACAGAGGGATGAGGGTCAGGGCTGAAAATCAAGGTCCATAGACCACAAGCTTTAAAAAGCTTCTCTATAGCTACGGCGAGGTTGAATCTTGGAAACTTCATGCTAAGTGAGAGGGGTCGAACACAAAAGGCTGCGTGTTGTATGATTCCATTTCCATGAAATATTCAGAACAGGTAAATCCATAGGGACGGAAAGGTGATTAGAGATTACCAGGTGCTAGGGAAAGGGAGAATGGGGGGGACGACTTAACAGAGCTAGAGTTTAGGGGTTTTGTTTGGGGGGGGGGTGGTAACGAAAATGTACCATGATTAGATCGTGGTTATGGTTGCATGAGCTTATGAATACACTGAACGTCCCTGGACTGTACACTTTAAAATAGTTCAGAAAGGTGAATTTTATGTTATCTGAACTTGCCCTCAACTTTAAAGATTGTTGGGCAACAACAAGCATGGCAAGCCATTTGACTGTTGATTGTGGAGGGGCTATCTGGTTTTGGGGACTGTCCTGAGCGTGCTCTAGGTAGATGGAACGATACAACCATGAAGAGAGAACTGAACTACGTAGCAGCATAAAGGGCTGACGTTGCTGTTTTGTATGACTGCGTGGGGATATTTGGGAGGCAGTGTAAGTAACAGGTTAAACGTGGTTTGGAGAAAGGACACCTTTGCCATCAGGGGAGTATGAGGGAAGGAATACATCCCAGACCCAAAAGTTGGTAGGAAAATGACAGTGAATGAAAGAAACGTCTCTGCTTTTCTCCAACAGAATCCAGTAATGGGCTCTAGGCTTTGGGGCAACCATCTCAGATACATAGGATGTTACAAGGACTTAAGTATTTTCCTCAACTGTGTCATTATAAATCACTACTCAAGTCGTGGTTTCCCTTCATGCCCTGAAAACTTTTGCACTTAATTCTAAGAAACAGCATCACATAGAAGAAAGAGAACTTTGGAGCTGATTGGAATCCCAGCTACGATACTTATGGCACCTTGGTCCTGTGACTTAACCCACTAAGTTTCATTCTCACAAATATAACGTAGGTAAAAATCTACTTTGTAGTCACTACAGGTTCTAGCCCAGTAAGAGGCACACGGGAAGTGTTCTTCCCCCTCTTTCCTCCTGCACGCCAACCCCACTTTCTGGTTCCCTCCCAATTATATAACAGCTGTAAGTTGTAGAAATCTGGCAACTGATAAAGAGCACATACTGTGTTTTTATTCAACACATCTTTTTTGTGTGTCCCAAAGATATAAAGGCCAAAGTATCCCAGCTTAAAATACTGTATGGCCTAAAGAATATAATATCAGAGGAATAAAAGTAAGCATGAGGACAGCTGATCTTAGAGAATTAAACATGATGAAGAAATCAAACAGGGGAGACGTCAAAGAGCGATTTTCTGTGTGTAGTTCTGGGACACACAGTATGACAGTTGGTGACCCACCGAGCAGCACAAAGCCTCTTGGTAGCGAGAGAGCATGTGATGACTATCCCCTGAAGTAGGGGCTGGTATCGGGGACGCACAGCTCTGAGTGTGGTGTGTGACAATGGGGAACAGCTGTTCAAAGAACTTTCCTGTCCATCAACATGACCATAAAAGATTATTACAAAGGAAGTGCTGCTGTGACAAGTGCCTTCTCTGGTGACATTTGTTGGCAAAGCAGCTGAGGAGCTGTCAGCTTAGAACAACAATGCGTCAAAGGATCACCAACTGAACAATGCAGTCCCATGGAGGACTGTATGTGTGAGACGCACACAACAACCAGAGCCCAGAGAAAGCACCCAAGGAAGAAAGTGAAGTTTTATTACATTCAGGACCGGGGAGGACTTTGCAATGAATGCATTGCTTTATCTGGTGCAAATAATATTTTGATAAATTGAGTAATGTAAGTGCATCAGAGGAACTCGTAGTTTAAAGAAGACAGCTATTGGTACTGTGAATCATTAACATTAAATAAATGTTTTTCATAATTTTGGGTTTTGCCATGCCTAACGTATCAGTCAGTGTTTATTTGGTTTTGCTGATGTAATAGACAAACCCCCTCTCAGGAGCTTACAACAGGCTATTATTTCTTGTTTACACTCCACGTGCAATGTGAGTTGGCCATGACTCTGCTTTTCATAATTTCTTCGTTCTGGAGTCTAGGCTGAAAGAACAGGCCCTATCTGGTACCCATACTTGTTTTGGCAGAGGAGGGAAAAAGCAATGGCAGGGTGTTCCTTACGGGTTCTGCTCACATAGGGGGCTCATCACGCCCATTCCGATTTCATTGGTCACAGCAAGTCACGTGGTCAAACATGTGAATGGGGCAGAGAAATATCATTGTTTTATAAGGAGAAGACATATAATTCAGAACACTATTAAAACCTATCATAACTTATATTCCTAATGTGGAGTGCACCTGCTTACATGTATTTGTTAAACTTTTGAAATTACGCTATCATACATACGATTAGACCAGCCCTCTCTGAGTAAAACCAGGCAAAATATAACAAAATCTCGCCATTCATCTCAGAAGAATATCTCAGAGAAAAACTTTATGGCTTCTGAGGGGCATGGTTTAAATGACCAGTTCAATCAGTATTATTCCTATTAACCCATATACTGATTAGGTAGCCATCTTTGTGCAAATAAAACCTAATCCCATGTTAACAAGATCCAAAGAAAAACTATTACTGTATAGCTGAAAAATCTAAGAATAGTTATAGTTTTGTGCATGGTCGGGCTCCCAGGCCCAGGAATACCTTAAGGACCTTGTCTTTCTGTCTTTCAGTACTCCCTATCCCCTTCATTCTTAGGGGTAGGTCCCACCCTCATCAATGGTTGTGGTGAAGACAGTGCTATCAATACCATCAGCTCCTAATAAGCTAAAGAACTAATCTACAGCCAAGTTCTATAATGCTATTCCTAATTTTCAATAGTTCAAAAGGAAATCAGTAGAGAGGTATACTCTACTTTGCTACAGTTATTTATTATTATACAGAGGGTGCCAAAAATATGCATACACTTTTTTTTATTGTTAAACTTAATGGGGTGACATTGGTTAGCAAGGAGTACATAGGTTGCAGGTGTACAGTCCTACAGTGCATCCTCAACTTGTTGCATAAGTTCACCACCCAGTGTGAGTTCTCTTTGCATACACATTTTAAGCAAGGAAAAAAACTGTATTATAATTATAATATTCAATATATACTGATAACAAAAGATGAATACAAGTCATGTTTGACTTCTGCAATTACAAGAGGTGCCCCAAAATGGTTATCATCTATGTCCAGACACCTTCTGATCATGGCGAACTACTGCTTGAGCAACGCTGACCAAAGTGCCCACGTGTATCACTGCGCATGCCGTTTCAATGTCTTCCCCAAGTACCGCCAGTGCAGCCCGTTTTCTAGGGTACACCACATCCTTTAAGGTCCCCCATAGGTAGAAGTCAAGGGGTGTTAAGTCAGGACAATGTGAGGGAAACTCAAACAACATTCTCAAATTTCAAATACCACTTCAAAGTGGTCTTGCCCTCCTTGAACGACAACCGTGCTTCTGCCATTTCCTTTGTCCTGCCTGTCTCACAGTGACACTAGCATTCATTTGATTAACGCCATCTTTTGAGTGAATGTCATACTTCACATTGCTACTGTAATTCAATTCAACTTTGAAAAATAATACATAGATAACATTGCTTAAAATGTGTATATATATTTTTTGGCACACCTGTATTTTATGCTAAATGCATCTATCATGTCCTCATCAGTATATGATGAAACTAGACCAGTTTTGTTTAGCATAAACTCATTCCCACATGAACAGGGGCTACTGTAAATTGCTTATCTAAGGTTTTGTTTCTTGCTACAATGCCTTCAATTATTTATTCAGTCATAGGTGTAATAAAATATTATAATTTATTCTCATAGACATGAAATAAAGCACTTCTCAATTATTCTGATGTGGGGTGCTTTTTGTTTGTTTTTTGTTTTTTGATTTTTTTAGCTAAACGAACTGCTTTCCCATGCAGAGTGAGCACAAGCTATTAGAATGACTTAAGGCAGATACATTTTGGCCAGCACACTGCCGAAAGCTTTTCAGCAGCAAACCAAACAATGCAACCCAACTCGGCATATTGTTGAAGAGCTTCGCAGTTGAGGATCAGGAATGAATTTGACCTTCACCTCCTTCAGAGCGCTCCCATGTGTGATAGTTTCCTGGATTTTGGAGGAAAATCTCTCAGCTCATCTTTGAGTCTCAGAGCCTCTCCTGATCAGCTTTGTTTACCTCTTTCTCTCAGAGGTTCTTCAAGTCAAATCAGAAATTAAAGTTTATCGGAATTAGGCAGGTGTGGCTGCCTTAAGACTTGAATGTGTTTAAAATTCATCCTTGAAATGTTACACAACTGTGTTTTATAGCACTAGGTACTTCTTTTTTTTAACTTTCTAATTTAGTGTCTTGGGTGTTTTCTTCTTGTTTTTCCTTTCAAGGGCATATTTCAAGTAGAAAAACTTTCTGGAAAAGTGACAAATACACGGCTACTTTCATTTGTCCATTCAAGTTTCCACCTAGAACAATTCTTAGATTTCTAACATCTTGGATTATTTTTGAACTGTCTTGTCTTCTAGTACATCATAGTCTTTAGTTGATGCTTTCAAAGTGATCTGGTTTATCTAGAATCTTCAAACAACTAAGTATTCACACCTACATGTTGATGACTACTTTAATGGTTTCTGTTGTATTTTACTTTAGTTTACATGGATCTGACTTTATGCATCTCTGGCCTGGAAAATATTCTGCTAATACTTTATGTTAGAGAAAAAACAGAGCCTGACAGTGTTTACAGGATAAGAACAGATTTCACTCAGGAACTATTGCAATAGGGAAAAGCAACCTTGGAATAAAATTGGTCCAATACTGAATACAACACAGGCAAGCAGGGGTGTCAGTGAATGGAAACTACTAAGAGGAAACATCTAAAGTAATGGGGGATATCTACCCAACGGATTTTGACAGGATTCTCACTGAAGGCAGACCAGGGTGAGCACATATCACCCGGAGGGTGTGGGGGAATGAACAATATAATCTGATATGGAGGGTTATCAGACATCAAGGGCGGACGACTCTCCCTAAATGACCTTAACAAGATTTGTGCTAAAGCTGGGCTCTGCAAAGACGGACTCAAACATCCACATGTTAAAGTCTGACTCAAGTTTGGTCAAGGGAGAGTCTTTGATGACTCTCTTCTCCCACTGTCAAGACACCAAATGCTGCAAAAATTAAATTACAGCAGCCACTGAGCCAATCCCTGTTGTCCATCCCTTGCTGACCTTCACATCTGCCTTCCTAACCCCCTGTCTTCCATTGCTGAGCCAACCACAACGCTGAGGGCCTGTTCCATAAGTTTGTGCTTTATTCCCCTCAGAAAACACTGAACTGCTGGGTGGCAAGGATCATGCTTCCTCACCTTTGCTTCACCTGAAATGCCACCAACATTTCTCAATGTGCCTGATTTCACTTTTCTGTGACTTGCTAAGATAATACAATCAGGGGGCTCTTTCAAAGATCAGTTTTTCTCAATCAACAGTCTAGTTTGGGAGCCACCACCAGACCCCCTCACTGTCCCACTAGTTCAACCGTACAGTCTTCCAGCAGATGGCTTGATCTCTTTTTGTTTCGGTTTCCTCATCTGTGAAATGAGAACCAGTTCATTTCCACCACTGCACAGGAGCTATTGTACATGTCAAACAAATTATCCTGGACAACATATTTGGTAACTTGGAAAATGCCATGACCCTAGTCCCCTAAATAGGCACCTACAACATTCACACTCCAACTGTATCATGTGACACATAAGGCCTATAAGCTTGAAAAGCAGCATTTCTTTCTGAAATCCTCATGACCAGCTTCAAAACCATGTAAGTTACAGAAAATAATATTTCAAAAAAGCCAACAAGTCAGTCCAGATATTTACTGTGTGAACTGATTGTCCCAAATTTTTTAAAAGAAAGATGCAATAGAATAGGTGCAGACATAGGCCACATTCCTCTCCATGACTTGGTTCTGTTATTTTACAAATAACATAGAACATGCTTAGGACTCGAGGTCTGTCAATCTACAAGAGCTTGTTTTCACATCATTGATGGACCCCTTAGTTGATCTCTTATTTCTAAGAGCATGTTCGCCACACTGCTTTGTCCACTTTGGGGTTTAATTTCACTAGAACAGAGCAAAGATGTTTTCACGAGTGCACCTGATTTCCCAAAGGCAGCACAATTATAGGAAAATCTTATGCAATTGTATACTATTGCTTAAAGCTGTTGCAGACTGATTAAATCGTCAATAATTGAGAGATGCTTTAATTTAAACAAAAAGTTATAGTCTCAGTAACCATTTAGTGTAAATGTGCACGTCTTTGAGATTCTCTTCTCACCAGATACTTGGGTCTCGATAAAAATCTTGGTGGTGGTAATAGCTGTAGTATTTTTTATGTGGCCTGTAGTTAACCAGGAATAGAGGCTTGTTTTCCGTGGTCCTCAGTATTATATGTGTTGATTTGTATATTTTGGATCTTTCACCTCTTGCTACCATCTGGTTGTTTTTTTTAATTGTGCTAATGAAATTGTACCGAAAAACTGTTATTTTTTTTTTGCGGGCAAAGAATAGTCTGGTCCTCATTGAGGTGAAATGCAGATTTCCTATTAAAAGGCAAATTCTACCTTTCAGAAAGTTGAATAGGCTAGTACTTACAGAATGCCAGCTGGTTAAATTTAGAGCTTTGGAAAAGATCCAATCCAAGAATAGTCTTTGGATTTAGGCCTGTAACATTTTTATTTGATAGTGTATTGAAAAGAAAAAAAACATTCATTTTAAGCTCTTGTCTTTTTACAGATTGTTCTATATTAGGCAAACGGGTGTCAATAGTGGCATTGGCTTCAAAACCATCACTTCTCCTTAACGGATCTAATTTAATTGTATTAAGCCTGTTTAAAGGGGCTTCTGTTTGCAAATATTTACACTGAGATTATCCTCTTCTGCGTCTCTCAGTATCAACTGCTTCCTCTTTTGCTTCACCCCGTGTTTGCAATCCTGTCTCTGAGCCTCTATCTTCCTTGAAATGTGACCGGGTCATGGGCATCTGAGTATCAGTACTCACTGCTGCAGTGTGGAACTTTTCTTTGACATTCTTTTCCACTTATTCCAAAATCATCTAGCTCACACTTTGGCTCAGGATATAACCTGCTGTCCATTTCCAACCCCAGACTCCCTGCTGTCATTTCTGCAGATCCACTCTCTTTATCAGTATTCCTCTAAATGTGCCTCTAAATCACCTGAAGTGGTCATGAAAAGCCCATTTCTGGGCCCCATCCCAGATTCAGTGCATCAGAATCTCGGAATGAGGCCTGGCAATTTGCAGTCATGACCAACTTTCTCCCAAAAGAGTCTGGCGGGTGAGAACTACCATCTCTGCGCGGCCAGCTTTCCCTACTGATGGTAACTTTATAACCTCTGCTAAAGCTACAGCATGCGTGCTAGTGGGGGTAGTGCTAGGTGCTGTAACAGATGAAAAGCTGAAATCTCTGTGGCTTCACCCAATAGATAGGTGAGGAGAGATGCTGTCCTCTAGACAGCCTCTGGGGGACTCAACCTGACAGAGGTTCCGCCATCTTTAATACCCGTGTCCCATGGTTACCCTGTGGATAAAAATGCAGCCAGTCAACCAGGGAAAAGAGCGTGGTGCATCACCCAGGAAATGCCCCTGGGCCTGGACTGTAAGTGCCTCCCGTTGTGCCTGTGTCTCCATGGGAGAAACTTGGGACTCTGCCTCGCTGCCTGGGAAGTGCTGGGAAATGCAAGCTCTGCGCAGCTGCTGCATGGCAACCACAGTGCACTGTGTGGACGTGGGACAAAATTCTGCTCGACCCCCAGCACCCCTGCCACTCAGTGTCACCCAGAATGTAAGGCAATGGATTACATGGTTCCAACACATACTGGGGAGTACCAGAGGCCTATTATTCAAACACCCTCACGTCCAGGCCTACTTACCCAAGGAGCAAAGCCAGGATCTTCTCAAGTGTTCTCTCTAGAACTATTTGAATCCACAATATGTTGTTTTCTTAACATTTCTGCCTGGCTACCTTGGAATACAAGCAGACCTTATTACATTTTGGAGATGAGCTATATGAGTACTGTAATACATAAAAATGAGTGGGTGAATCTTTCCACATGTTCTTAATATTGAAAAACAAGAGCGTTGTGTGTATATGTATGTATCAATCATATATTGTGTGTACATATATGTACATATTTATATATGCACATCATATGTATACACACACACACACACACACACACCACTGAGTTTGGGGGTATGTGTGTTTGTGTCCACGTGAACAACAAATTCCAATGGCAGATATATTTTTCGTGAATGTAAAACATTGTGTTTATTTTATTGCTAAGGAGAAATAGGATATATCAGCTCAAGAAAAATTCGAGACTATGTGGTCAAATCAACGTAAAGGTGATTTATGAACGCTTTCGTGTGCCTTTGGAGGCTTATATCTCACCGTTCTATTTCTTTCAGATAAAACTGAAGGGCGGAAATCAGCAAAGTTTGAAAAATCACCTTCTAGCTTAAACACTACTGGTTACACTGAACAATTGTAACAAGACATACTCTTTTATTAGGAACAGGCACAGGACCACTCTGCAGTTTAACAGCGTATTTGAAATTCTTGACCTAAAATGAGGTGTGTGTCATCATTTTTTACACATGCCTTGATCTGTTGGGAGTTTCCTCAGAAAACTTTCAGAATCGAACATGTATTACTTTTTGCTTTTATTTGTTTATTAATTCAGTTGTTTAATGTATACTCGTTGAGCAACCACTGAGTGAAAGACACTGCCCTAAGCACTGGGGAGGCAATAATGAACAATAATATAGTAATAGTTCAAAATGTCAAGAGGAGAGAGGAAATCGAGTGAGGTTACAGAGAGTGGTAGGGGCTCTTTCTGCATGGAGGATGATTAGGAAAGGTCTTTCTGACCTGTGGACACATGAGCAGAGACCCCAGTGGAGGGGAGGTGTGTGCCATGAATATGCATGAGAGGAGTAAGAAACAGTGCTACAAAAAGCCTCAACTACTTAGGTGAACTCATCTGCTGTAATGAAATGGTCAATTAGGAACTGTGTTCACCTCCAAAGTAATAGAAATATAAAAAGATCAACAAAATAGTTCCTTTTTTTTTCCTGTTCCTTCATGTAAATTGAGGTCAGGGAGTATGTGATGAGGGCTGGTACAGGGACTCCATCATGTCATCAAGGTGCCAGCCTCCTATCTTTTTGCTTTTCCCTTCCTAGTGCATGAATTTCATCCTCACGTTTACCTCATGGTCACACTATGACCACTGTAGCTCTGAGCATTATATCTGCATTCCAGGTAAGGACAAAGGGCAAATGATCACCTCTTATCTGAGTCTGACCTCCAGCTCCTTACCCTTACTGCCAGCTACTGAGGAATGTCTCCACAAGTCTAACAGCTAGTCAATTGGGTCAAATGGTCCCTTTTTATTTCTGGAAGGAAGGTTATGAAATATATTTTGACCTGGATACACTGCTGTCCTCAGCAAGATCATGATTATATAAGGATGAAGGGGAGAATCAATATCAGCAGACCACTAAAACCAAGTAACCATGGCTTCAGTTATAAGAGAAGGATATAGAACTCCCATTCTATAACCCAATATGAGCCTAAAGTCCTATTACTCTGTCGATTATTTGTCCTCCCTCTGTTATATAATACCTTTTTCAGTACATATATCATATGCTCTTCATCTGTTTTCTTTGAGTCCCCACACATATCTCATCATTTGTACTCTCCTCGGGTTGATGTAAGCCCTGGGGTAGCCTATAAATAGCATCTCTCTTCTCGGAATTGAGAAAACAACACAGTAGCACATGGAAGCCAAGTATCATTTTGGTTACTCACAGAGACCAAGTAAAAGGGCATAGTTTCAGGTTTATCAGCTAATATTAATAGCTATTACTGAACCACCAAATAATATAGACTTTCCTACCCACAGTGTGAGACTCCTCCTACAGAAAAAGCTCATTCTCAAGAAGCAAATATGCTCAATTATTTTCCACACATTTAGAAATCAGATAAGCCATTCTACTGGGCCAGTCACACATTGTTTCACTCACTGTCATCACAATCTGAAAAGAAACCTGAAGTGTGGGAAAGAAGTTCTCCCCAACACTCATGGTGCCGGGTCCATGGTGACCCCAGGGAAATGATGCATCTCAGAATCCGCATCCTGGGTGTATCCCCTGACTCCCCTCCTTGAATCTGCTTGAATCAAAAGAATGTATCTGCCCTAATCCTAAACCTTAAAAAGCTCACTTGCTGCTTCAATTGCTCTCTTGAGATCTGTGAACCAATATGGAAGAGTCCAGACACCCTGCTGGAAAGGTCACACATAACAGCCACTTACAGAGAGGAAGGGGCTCTGAGTTACAGAGAAAGAGAGAATTCTAGCTGTCCCAGGGTTCAGCTAAGCCCAGCTCCCTGCTGACACCTGCTGACCTGCAGCCACATGAGTGACAACCCACAAGAAGGACAGGACTACTCCGCCAAGTCAGCCTACATGGCAAGATTAGAGCAAATAAACCAAATAGTGCTTTTTTAAATTCCTAAGTCTTGGGGTGGTTTTCTCCAGAGCAAACAAAAACCAAAGCAATTAAATACCGGTATTTCTTTTTCTACAATATTTTTCGTACTGTTTCCTTCTTATCTAGTCTCAGCTTCAGTGTGTATTACCACTGAACTAAAAATATTGGCAAGTTCCCAATAAATATTAGCCACTATTATATAAGTCACTTCGTAAAAGGCAAATGTAAGTATAACTATGCAGAGTAATAACCACTTTTCATGCATTGTTTGCTGTTTGCTGCTTTTTCAAAACTCTAATATGATTGCTAGTCTTTTTAGTGATCAGTTGCTGTGCCTCCTCCATTTTTGGATAACACCAGGCCAGTCTTTCTTGTTGGCTTCCTCTTAGTTCTCGTGAGTGCTATTCCTGCTTCCTATTATGAACTTCCTCCTTATCCACACTGTGTTTTTCATAGTCCCTTTCTCTTTCCTCCCATTCTCCTATTTCCAATTGCCAGACTCTAGCCAATGAGTCCTAATAGTTGGAATTCCCATAGCCTAATATTCATAAATGCATATGTGTCTGTAGTTGTCGCATGCACTTATATGTGTCAAATAAATAGGATGGTAATACTTGAGAAAACTTGAGACCCAGGATTCTCCTCACTTTTGCATTTGCTAGATGGAGAAGCCTGCCGGTGTATCTAGGTGTTCAGCTCCAAGCAAAGAATACCTTTAGGCAAGCTGCATTCTGTGAACACCAGCAAGTTTGACCTTATCTCACTGTCGTCAGACATATGACGTGTTTGGGGTCTAAGTTTTTAGAATATTAGCTTACCAATGTTCTAGCTTGACTAGTCCTTAATTCATTCTGGGCTGTGTGAGAAAGAGGAGGCACAGTGCCTAAAGCCCACAGTATGTTTATAGGCTCATGAAAATGTTTTACTTTTTTCTTTCTACCAACTATCCAGAAGTAGTAATTAAACTGAGGTGGAAGACAAAATTTTATACATAGTATTTATCGACATGCCAACACAGTAGTAAAATATAATTTTAAATATTTTTTTATAGAAGTAGAGACCCACAAAGGTAAAAGTGCCTAGAATCCATGAAGGTCATAATGTGGCCCAGGATTGATCAGGCTAATTGTTCTCAAAGTGTGAAAGGCATTAGACTTCCCTGAGCTTTTTATTAAATACATTCTCAGCTGTAAGAGCAGTGATTCTGCTAAGCAAAGCCAGAATAAATCTCAGGAATCTGCATTCTTAATGAGCAATTTAGGTAATTCTACTACACTCTGAATTAGAGGAAAACTAAAGAAATAAAACCAGAAATAATGAAAGTTCTTTTTTCCTTGAAGGAGCAGAGTTGAGGAATGGGACAAATAAGGTAGGAGTGATTTGGTTTTTATTATAACTTTTCCGTCCTAATTGATTGGTTCTTACCACATGTGTATGGTAAGCATTAAACTGTTGGCTCCATGACAAGCAGCAGCATTCCTATACTCCCTCGACGTTCTCCTACCTGTGTATAGACTATTCTGCACGGAGGAGTATGATTTGTTGTCTACAAGAAAATCATTTCAATTGTACACTGGCACATAAGACACATCAGGTTAACCTTGGAAACAGCTGAGATTGCCATGACTTACACAAATTGTACGTGGGTCTGTGTACAAATGAGACCAGTTGGGTAGATGGTTGAAATAATAAACCAACAAAAAATGCAGTTTCAAAATGAGAAGTTAGAAAGGCACGTCATTGTTCATTTTGAATAGCTTTAGGTGGTTTTGCTTCCCTACGTGAAGAGTGGAATCAAGATGTACCAGGCAGAGAAAATAAGAGACAGTTGGTTTAGAATGACGGATGTTCAAACTAGTCACCCATGACCGTGCTGGTACCCACTGGCTAAATCAAAGATGGAGTGTTCTGCATACGTAAGTGTCTGGGATCTCCATCTGATTGCTCATTTGTGATAAGGTGAGTAACAGCAGCATGTGTATGTAACATTGTGGGGAAATAGAATTTATTATGTTCAACCAGGTTACCCAGCAAAAGTCAGCTTTCAGCCAAGCAGATGATACACAGGCCAGTAAATTATCCTTTCATTAAGACGACTTGAATAACCACCAAAGAAAATGGCAGTGGGCAGGGCCTGAACAAATTATAAATAGTAATGTCTTCCCTAGGACAGACCACAGCATGAAATGGAGTTATTGGTTATTCCCTCCAAGTCCTGGGAAATACAATTCAGTGTTCCATGATTGCAAAGTGCCTCATAACATTCATTATTTTATCTTCACAACAAGCATACTGGGCAGCCTGGGGATGTGATTCCCATTTTACACAGGAGGAAACAATCAGAGAGAGATTAAGTAATTCACCCAATGTTCCAGAATGAAAGAGGGTAGGCAAGTCCAATTTTGAGCTGTGAATTTCTAGCACATCATTTAGCTCATCGCCTTGCTTGCTAAAAATCCCAAAATAAATTTGACTGGTTTGAACATTTAAAAAGATACCATAATTAGTTAAAATAAGGATGCTTTGATGGACTTGAATGCTATTTCTCGTCTGCCCCCACCCCCCTGGACATGTTCTGTGAAATTTCTTTTCTCAAGGACAGTGTTGATTTAATTGGAAAGAATCATGTTCTCGTTTCCTATTTTGGCTACCACAGTACCCTCTGCCATATGCACAGTGGCCATCTGGAAAAATCCGTTCCTAACTTCAGGGAGTATTGCATCAGTTTGCCCTAAAACTGTTTACCCACTGGCACTCACTTCTTTTCATTTTTCAGAAGCAGGGTGATTTCTACTTGGGTTTACTTGCGATTCTGCCCAATAACCCAAACAAACAGCGGTGCCTAACCCTCCACGAACAACGTGCGCACACGAGTAGACAATGCTCCCCCAGTGCTACTCTATAATTTGTTCCTTTTTCTTACAGTCTTTGTTTTTTATAAAGAGTTGTTTAATTCAGGCTTTATTCAATGTATTCATGAATACAAGGCGCTTTTTTTCCCTTTCCTTTTTTTTCAGACTAAGATACTCAAAGGTATAATCAGGTCTTTCCACAGTATTTAATTAGCCATAATTAAAAGACAACTATACAAAGCACAGTGTTTTCAAAGTCTTTTTTTTTTCTGTTACATTGCTAATGAATTAAGAAATTAATTGGCATTGTGAATGACAACAGAAAATGTCAATGAGAAAATATTAACTGTCTTATAAAATTATTCCTTTTTTGTAGATCATGATTTGTCACTATGTTAAATTCAATGTCATTCCCAATCACTAAAAGAACAATAAAATCTGAACTGTAAGAATTGTGGGAGGGGAAAAGGCAGAGAAAGGGACAAAGAATGTTCCTATATTCCCATATTCTAGTACATTTGTTTTAAATGATTAAGTCTCCAAGCTATGACATTAGATTTGGGAGACTTTTTACGTCTCTAAAGCTCTTAGGGATGGTGGGGTTGGGGACAGGGGATAGCAACACGTGTTGGGAAGAACTTATTTTCATACCTAACAATCTGATTCTATTGGTTAATAATTTATATGGAAATATTATACATATGATTAATTCTAACAACAATAACAAGGTCTCATAAAGGACAGTTTAATAAAGAATTGGGAAAATATTACCTAATGGAAATCTTTTGTCTTTCACAGGCTGCTCTCTGTAGACATACACATCCTTTCACTTTAAATGCTTTAAAATGATTTTTACTGGGGCAACACATAGAAATCAAATGTAACAATTATGATAGATTAAGGATATATATGTCTAGCATGTGAAAACCTTATACAAATCCTTAAGATAATATAAAAATGTCAATGCAGGTAGGCAAAGGGCATGAACAGACTGAATCACAGACAAACAATATTGATAGTTAAAAAACATAAAATAGGTCAATTTCACTAGTAAACAAAGAAAGGCAAATCAAAAATGAGATAACTCTTGACTCCTACATCATTATTAAGAATTTCTTAAAGTCATAATACCCAGTTTGGAGAGAGTATGAAGAAATGGATATTCTGATCCACTGGGGTTGGAGCTACAAATGATCTATCTGGAGAGCAATTTAGCTGTATATGTATCAAAGCTTTAGAAATGAGCACACGCTTTGACTCAGAATTTTACCTCTAAGAATTTTTTTTCTAAAAGAAATTTTTAAAGATGAAGTATAATACTTATCTTGTAAGTTATTTATTATAGCAAATATCATAGTAAATTTCTAATACCGAAAGTATAGAAATCATCTAAATGCCAACAACAGTAAGGTTTAAAATATGTATTAACTATTCATTTTGTTGAATATTATGCCAATAAAAATATTTCTGAAGACTATATAATGACATAGAGAAAGACTTTTAATACAATGTTTTGTGGAAACTGAATATAAAACTATATTATTTAAATATTTTCAAGAATGTATATGTAAGTTTATAAAGAGACGAATAGAAAGACATTAAAATATTAACAGGAGTTATATCTGGGCAATTAAAATTACTTGAAATTTTTACCTCTAATTTTTGTAAAATGCTCTGTAAGGAAAATATGCTACTTTATGATTACAAAATATAAAATTGACATACAAAACAGGGTCAGAAGGAGTATGTTTCTTTGAAGGAATAAGTACTAGAGGAGAAACATGTTTTTAAATTTAGACTTCTGCCACAATTAAATGTAACTAAAAATATTTGTAATATTTCATTTGTGTATCTGTAGGCCTTAATGACCCTATAGTCATACCATAGACATTTTAACATTGTTAAGGAATCCTCTAATGAATCTAAAAAGGCAAATGCTATTTCCTATCCGCCCTAATCAGAGTTTAACTTCAAATTGAAACTTAGTTAAAGTCTTAACTCTGTGCTAAACAATTTGGAAATGCACTAATTAATGAATTAGAACAATGTCATATATAGAATAATCATAGATGATTAATAATCATTAACAATCATTTTCATGCATGTTACTATATTTGATCCACCTACTGTGAACAGGAATAATGCTTTCCTAATTAGAGACATGGAGAATTTTATTAGAGCAAAATTAATGGAGTTGTCAGGTCAGAGATGGGACCAGATCTTTGACTTTGTACATCTGATTTCTAATCCTAAATCAAAGTACAGAGTCTGTGCCCAAGTTCCATGCTGGCACCCTAAAATAATCACTTTGTCTAAGCCAATGATGTGATTCTACAAAAATGTTTGCTCTTACAGTTAAGTACAACCTCATCTGTAAGAGGTAAGTTTGACAACACACATATCTGGTGAGCAGCCCTGGAGACGTAGTCCTGAGCCTGAAGTGGGCTCAAATTTCCACTAGATGGCAGGTAGCCTGCTTTTCCTCTGGTGAATGAGTGCAGAGAATTCGCAGCTATTTATCACATTTAAAAAATGTAATTTAAGCAAGATCTGAACAGATACTCCATTCACATTGCTTAAAAAGTTATGTCATGTAAGGGCTTAAGTTACAGCTACCTTTTTGAGCTTTTAGATACCATTGTTAATTTTATTTTTTATTTCAAAACTATAGCTATGAACTCTGGATTCCCCATTTGGTAGGTGAACATATTAGTGTCTCTCCCGTTTCCTTTCACCCTACCTTTCCCTTCCTATTTTCCCTGTCACCTATACTTTCAAGTGATCAAATGTGGTAACATTTACAGTCTGTCAATCAAGCTTTCTTTGTTCATAGGATGATTCTAAATGATGGAACTATAAATGGTAACATTATAACTGACAATATAATTTTTTTACTAATAACCAAGTAGTTTACTATAATCACAGTTCCCTTTCCATATAACTAGTGTATTTTTGCTTTAACACGGGGTTTCCCATTTCCTCTTTCTTTTAGTTTTCCTTTTTCTCATAGAATTCTTTGACTTTCCTTCTAATACTCCCATGGATTTTTTTTTTAACTCATTATCATTTTTAACTTCCAAGAGATCTTTCACGTTTTCAGAGTTTGCTTTTTACATAATATACTGTTCTTTTACCAATGAAGTTTCCCTTTTTCTCAACTCTACTTGAGAATTTTATTTTGGTAGTTCTAACCCATGCCCTGAAAAAGTACTATACTCTCAACTATTTCTTTTCCCTCTCTCTCCTCTCTTTCCTTCCTTTCTTGCCTCCCTCCCTCCCTCCCTCCATTCCTTACTTCCTTGTCTTTCATGTCCTGGGTACAGTAGCTCACAGGATCCCTGCCTAGTCTTTGAATCCCTCTGCAGCAAGTTTCCACACTGTGTCCCAGAGTTCCTCGGTGAGGTGGGGCTCCAGTTAAACACTGGCTTTATGGGTCTCCTTCGCTTCCTAGGCCCACTTCCCTATGTCCCCACTGGAGTTCCTACAGGTTCCCTTCCATATGAACTACTTGCATCTAATCGAAGACAGTGAGTATTGTGAGGTGTGTCCCACCTTTGACTGCCCATTCATACTACATGTGAAGCAACTGAGTAAATGGCGATAAGGCCGTCAGACTGTTGGAAGAGTGCTACTTAACCAAATTTGAGTGTTTTGTTCTTCAGCACTCAAAGCTTTACTACTTGTCAGCCTCTGGTGGCTAAAACCACCACCCATTTACTCCCAAGATGGTTGGGTTATTTTTCTATTTCTTTAAAAAAACAAAAACAAAAACAAACACAACTTAACTACTTTAAAAAAAATGTTTGCTATTGATGTTGAATTTGCCTGGGTTGCAAACGTCTTGACTCCTGATGTTGTAGATTGGATGTGGGGCTGGTGAGGGGGATACAGTTGATTTGCAGACAACCTTGAGGTTACCCTCTTTCTCCTGCCTCCCCTGCTCTATAGATACCCAAGAGCTGCGTGGTTTGGGGGTCCTGAAGGGCTTAGTGACTCTCTGCTGGGCTGTAACCACTTATTGCATCATTTCAGTAATAGCTTTCTCTGCTTCACTTTATAGCTCATTTTTTTCTCCTTCCAAACAGTTGTTGAAATCTGCTACTGATGAAGGCTCTGCTCCCATTCTCTTCCTGATTGTAGATTTACACATTTTTAAATCACTGTCCTTATGAGCCATTTAAGGATGGCTTCTTGAAAGAAAAGAAACAAAGGTATGAGATCAGAGTGCCCTATTAAAAGGGAAGCTAGCTGCTATCCTTTTTAAATAAAGCTATCAGCAAAATATACTTTATACCTTATGAAAGTAACAACTATTAAAATATGATCCCGTGGGTAACTAGAGGATTATAAAATATAAACAATTCAGGTGCAGAAGGCACCTGGCTCAATTTTGCTGGGCCTTACTTTTTAATTAAATCTCTATTATATCCCAAGCTTCATTACCATTTTACTGTGTCTCTCTTCAGAATCAGAAAGCCATTCAATGTTCATTCTGGAAACTTTTGACTCTTAATAATTCATTAAGGAGACCCAGATGTAAGTTGAACTGACTATCAGAGACTGCGATGATCAGTTATGTTTATACTTCCGGGTGCTCTGAGGCTCTGCTGAAACGTTCAGAAGTGATAATTATTCTCCTTTATGCAATAAGTATTTAATTCATTCACATGTTCTCTAACTCCTCTTTTTTGGAGCTTCTTTCTGTTATTCTAGAAAGCCCCTCTCGCAGGTCTGGGAGAACTGCTTAATGTAATCTAAGACACCAAAAGAGAAGTTAATCTTACTGGGGACTTTTAGACGCAGTCTAAAATGGCTCCTGTCAGCTAGAATGACATTGTCAGCATTGAACAATGCACCCTGGGAGTGTGTGGCCTGGCATGTACTGCCTAACAGACAATTCCTGAATAAATGCAGGCGTCCCAGAAGAGCACTACCCCTTGGCCCAGACAGTAGGCAGAATAACGGCTGCTCTAAAGATGTCTCCATCCTCATCCCTAGGATCTATGAGATGCTACCTCACGTAGCAAAAGGTACTTCCCAAATGTAATTAAGGTCGTATTGATCTTGAGATGCGGAGAATAGCCTAGATGATTCAGGTGGACCCAATCTAATCACATCAGTCCCTAAAAGCAGAGAACCTTTCCCAGCTATGGTCAGAGACATGCAACCTTACTGGCTTCACAAATGGAGGAAAGGGCCATGAGCCAAGGAATTCAGGAGGCCTCTACAGGGTAGAACCAGTGAGCAAATGAATTCTCCCCTAGAGCCTCCAAAAAGCAAGGCTGCCCTGCTGGCACTTTGACTTCAGTGTCACATGACAGACTTCTAATCTATAGAACTGCAATGGGACACATTTGTGTTGTGGTAAGCCCCTAAATTAGTGGTGGTTTGTTACAGCAGCAGTAAAAAAATAATCTGCCTTTGGCCTCTCTGCCTAAAATGTCCTTACTTTTGTTTCTGCTTATTCAAAAATTTATCTATCCTCTAGTACCCACTTAAATGCCACTCTACATGAATGCTTTCATGTCTCTCCCTCTCCAAATGAGCCAATCTTTTGTGATTCCATTGCCTATTTTGATGCGTTTTCGTGTGTGAGCATCTGACCCTGCTTTTGCATTGTAAGTCTCTCAAGATCAAGAAGCCAAGAAGCTTTACTGTAAGGTTCTTAAGGGCAGGAATCCTGTCTTACTTACCTTTTCATCCAGCAATATAATAACATTTAAGTAAATGTTTGCTGAAGTGATCAGGCAATGAAAACATATAGTCACACTGCTATGGACGGAATTCTGTCCCCCTGAAATGCATATATGAAAGGCTTCACCTCCAATGTGACTGCATTTGGAGATAAGGCCATAGCGGGTGACGAAGGGTAAATGAGGTCAAAAGGGTGGGGCTCCAGTCTGCTAGGACTGTGGCTTTATAAGGAGAAGAGGCAGAGAGAGATCCCTGTCTGCTGTGAGAGCACGGTGCCAGAAGCCAGGAACCTTCCCAGAAACCTAATCGGCTGGCCCTTCGACAACAGACTTCCCAGATCTAAAATTGTGAGAAAAATTCATTTCTGCTTAGGCCTCCCAGTCTACGGTATTTTCCCATGGCAACCCAAGCAGACTAATACACATATCTGAAAAAATAATAATAATACATTTTCCAATAAGAGGTATATAATTTTATGAAATCCTACATTATTTAAACTAAAAGTATCAGGATGTTGAGTTGGATAAAATTACATACACATATATGCAGTTGCCTTGCTCCCAAAGGGTGATGGACTTAATCCTTGCTATTTGTGCTCCTCTTGTGGAGACATGTTATTTACAATCTATCTCCTTCTCATCCTCGAGATCAAAGAGACCATCCATTTCACTTGGTATCATTTGATCATAGTCTTCATCTCATTTGATTATGGCTTTAAGTAATGTAAATGTATATGAGAGAGACTGAAATCTCTCTTTTCCTTTTACAACAAATTAGTTGGAAGCACCTGTACTGCTACCTGCTCAAGCAAAAGCAGGCCAGCAGTTCTTCTGTTCGCTGTGCTTACCCTACCCTCCTTTCATGGTACCTCTACTCTGATGATGTTGTAAGAGTACCCGCATTTGAAAATTGATCACCATTACTTTCTAAAAATTATTTTGTCAATGTGACAAGTAGCTGATGATGAAAATAGGGTTTGTGCTACAAATCAAAGACTGGTGCCATCAAGTCAAAATAAAATATTCAAGAAGAAATGCATTAAATCCAACATACAGGAATTTTAAACCTAAGGGTGTCGTAAGGAGTAGTTTCCCTATCGAACAGTGATAGACCACAAGAAGAATGTATGGTGTGAAAGTAACTGGGAACTGACCCACTTATGACTCTATGTATTCAGGTTCGCATGATGAATTATAGGCAGAAGTATAAAGTACAGCGTCTAAGTGAAATATGTACTAGAAAGTTCCTCCTGAAACATCAGTGGTTTTCAAGACTGACTCTTTATAGAATCCATTGAAACTGATGATTTTCAAGGATAAATGCTTATATAATCTACGATAGTGGCCATCTAACTATTGATATAATAAGTGGACACAGGCAGCAAAGCTCTGTTGAAAAAGGAAGCCCACATCTTGGTCATTAGCTCATGTGATGAAAAATGATTGCACAGCTACAAACAAGGGAAACCTGTCCTAGTACTGATAACAATTTAGGAATGACCATCATTTTCGTGGGAGAAGTGATTCCTAAGGTCAAGGAGAACCAGTAAAGTCTCCTCAATCGTTACGTACACTGGATCTATAACTTGACCTTCCGTCATCTTGAAATTCAATCAGTCAGCCTTCCCATTCTGGAACATCCCACAATATGCAAGCCAGTCTAATGTATCTGTGAACTGATTACTAAATGATGCCTAAGATGCCAAAATAACAGTCCTGAGTGATGTTTCTGAAAGCGTAGGAAGTATGATTCGTTTTTCCATTGGGTCAGTATCAGAGGAAGAAGGTCCTTATCACCTGATACATCATCTTCATTATAAGAATTATATATAAACACTCATAATGGGGCAGAGGAGATTCTCACTGTTGATGCTCTTCTGAAGTCTGATATGTGTGAAACAGAGTTCAGCATGATTATCTGGCCAGATGTGTTATTCATTTATTTATTCAAATAGTCAACGTATAATCTTGGAGAGCTACTCCATGCCAAACAAAGATTGGTACTCGTGGTTTTATTGAACCATGCATCTCTTCTTGAAGGAATAAAGGACCAATTTCAGGAAAACATTTCCTAGTTGAAGTGCAGAGTCCTCTATCCAATGCTACAGCATCATCTGCAGCACCCCTAGAGCTAGAAGTCACCCAGTCTCTGGTTAAAATCTTCCAGAAAGCTCTAAAGACAAGTTCTCAAATGTGTGAAATCTGCTCCTAATATGATCACGGGCAGCCACACGGCTCTCTGCCAGTCACAGACACACTCAGTTCAGTCAGCAACTTGAAGAGCTGCCACTCCACCAGAAGTGATCCGCAGGGTGGCAGCAGGGTGTCGGTGGAGCAAACGTCCCTGGTGCTGAGTTTTACTTATCAGTGAGAACTGATGGATGGGTCAGCCCATATACACACACTCATGCGAGTGGCTTAATCCTCCCAGCTCTAAATGTAATGCCACGTTAACTTGGATAGTTGTTAAGGTTCACAGCAAAGGTTTCTTTTTTTTTCTGTAGTCACTTAACATTTTAGGTTTTTTCCTCTCAAGCCTTTCTATTTAAATCATTTAAAGATAACCTCTGTGTTAATAGCAAATGTAGACAGAAAGAATCTGTATTGTATCAAGTACAGACAAGAGAAACAGAAAAGCCTCGATTTCTGATCTTGAAGTCATATTTTTCTTCTTCTTTCTTGATACCATTTAAAGTAACATGGTGAAATCTAGTATTTTAGTGTCAGGAGAAAATTCTGTATTTTTAAGCTTTTCTTTCCATTGATTTTGGTCTCTGTCTTAATAGATGACAGACAGATGAAAAGACCAATCGATCCACCTACAGAATGGAATGGTATTATTTTTATAACAAATCCCACACCTCACTTCAGAATATTCAATAGTTAAGGGGCAACAATTTTCCAGTGAGGTAAGAAGGAAGGATGATACGTTTTGCAATCCTACATTCTACAGTAGAAGGTTTTTAAGTGCCTATACAGCACTTTACCTGGAAATCTTTTATTAGGTGAACAGCACATGATCTAGTGGCTAGAAAAGGAGGGTTGGATTTTGTCAATACATACACATGGCTGAGAACTGGCAGTTGCTTTTTTTGGTGGAGATGTGTTATTCCACGATTGGCATAATCACAGTTTCCACCTCGTTTATGACCAGCATAAAAAAAATTGCATAAAATAGTATGCACAGCTGTAGTCAGAAGGAAGATTCAATTTGGGCTTTGTGTAGACTTGACTTGCTGCCAGTGCCATTATAGACATCATCAGGGGGTGTATTTAAAAGGATAAAATACAGTTTTAATTCTTCTGGCAAATTTACCTTTTTTAAAGAGAGATTTAAAATGTTAAAATAGATCATGAAGAGCATTAAGTCCCTCCCTGCCCCACCCAGTGGATCTTTGGTAATACAATATCAAAGGGTTAGCAAAAGACAGGCACACTGTACAATTGAAGGGTAGGACCGCAGTCCTCCTCATCCTCAGAATGAGAAGTTAGCTGGTGTGACAGCACACCCCTCTTCATTATTTCGACAGCCTCATAGGGAATGCTATTGTATGCCAACAACCGCAAGCATCCCTGCTGGTTTCTCGGAGAAATCTCAAAGGCCAGAGTGATACAGAGCAGCGTGGGAAGCCACTGAGGAAAGACCACATTTTCATCCGAAATCCAAAAGCACCATGTAGCACCCGACTTTACAAGGAGATTTTCTCCACCCCTACAGAGGAGAGGGCTGACTTCGGGCTCCCCGGGTGCAGCTGCCTCAGGCCTTTGCAAACCTTCAGGAGCCTTAAAGGGCCAGCTGCTCCATTTCCCAGTCAGGATCCAAAGAAAGGAAGGCACTTGCCTAATCACTGAGGGAATGAGAGCCGGACCACTGGTCTCTGGAATTTGAACCTTTTTATGTCACTGCACTTCATGCTGCTTCAGGAAGTGCTTGGAATGAGTGAGGATGTCCACTGAGAGATCATTGGTACTTAAAAAATTATTTTTTTTTTCATCTGATGGTGTGCTCGAGCTCCCTCTTTGATATGTGTTCAGTCAACCTTTCAGGTTCCTGGTTCTATCCATTCGAGTTACTCCAGTTGTTAAGCTGAAATAAATAAACGTAGTTCAAACACATAATGTCACCTTCACACTGGGAAGAACAGTGTCTCCATTTTCCAACATGACCAGGCCTGGTTCTGGTATTTCTTTTCCCAAGAGTGCTTACATTCTGTGCAATTCTTACATCTCAGCCAAGTTCTGAAAACATTGCTCCCTTAATCTGAGTTGGAGCCTAGGTTTTCTCATATATGTATGTATGTATGTATATGTGTATGTGTGTGTGTGTGTGTATATGGATATGGATATTTCTCATATATATATATATATATATATATATGAAAGGATTAAGTCAAAAGGACACCCTCGCCATTTTTTGACAAGAAAATGGAAATTAATTCTGCTTCTAACCTACTTTGTATTCATTCCAGAAATAATTCGTTAGCATTGCCACGTGCCAGGAGCTGTGTTAGAGACTAAGGAGGACATGGTGGTGAGCAAGCAGTGCGCCGTCCCCGCACGCCCCATCCGCTCACTCCCAACGGCTCCTCTCCCGGGGAAATGCTGGGGTTGCATCATGGCCCTGGCTTGGCTGCCCCGTTCTGTTCTCATTCATGCCCTAGTCTCTTCAAGTGAAAGATTTCACATTTCACAGCTTATTTAAAGGAATCACATCATTTGGCCATCAAACTAAATAAATTGTAGACAGTTATTATAGAATCTTGGCTCAAACAAAGGTTAGAGGAACACAAAAAGATTTTATTTTCATTTCTTTGCTGACGGCTTCAGAGCCAAGGGCACTTTGGCTGACTTTATGCTTTTTAGAAATGCCAAGTACAAGGCAGGTCCCCACAGTTATTGAGAGGTTTGGGTTTAGGGAAGCCTGAAGGCAGGGGGAGGCCTTCTCTCTTTTATTTCTTTTTTATTTTAAATAAATTATGAGCCCATTAGTTCCTCCTAAGTTTCTTTTACACTAGCTGAAAAAGAATTTCATCCTATCTGGTCTGTTTTTCTGCAAGGAAAATCTCAGTCTGGGATTCTTAGCCCCTCTACTGTGCACTGTTACTGTGGGAATTAAATGAGCTCATACATGGAAAGTTCTTTGAGTAGTGTCCAGCATGTAAGTGCCCAATACATATTATGATAACTTTTATTTTCTGTCATTATGTCAATATATTTTGTCGCTTAAATATCCCTTGATTAGATCACAATATTTTATATAGCCAAAGATACTATTAACATTTTTAAAAGATGCAATGACTACTGTCTTCGAATATCGAAATGTAAATTGTAACATTATGGGGAGTAGTCAAATATTTGGAAAAACAGCCACATTTTTATGCAGAGTCAGATTTCTTTTATGCAGAGACATAGAGCTGTACCAACCATTAGAAACTTGGTTAAAGAGTGAAAGGAAGCTCATCAATCCTCCTGACATCACCCTATCGTCTTCCTACAATACTTCTTTATTATTATTTAGTTTCTTTAGGGTAGAAAAAATAGGGCCTGGGGCATTTAATGACAAAACTGTAGCCAGTATTTAAAAAAAATTATTATTGACATATGGACAAAAAGCTTAAGACTTATAGGTGACTCAAAACTAGCTTAATTCTATCTTGACCTGACTTATCATCCTCAACCCAATTAGAAAAGGTGAAAATTCTTGACTTACATCTCCTGGTCTGGCTTGTCCAGTTGTTTTCTTTCTCACTAAAACCCACTTAGCACACAACAGCCAGCTTGGACTGTGCTGAGAGTGGAATACTTAACTCAGTCTGCAAGACCCCACGTGATAGGGCTTGCTGATACCGCTGACCGCTCATTTCACATCACTATTCCCCACCTTAGACCCTTCTCTGTTCCTTGAGCCAAGTTCCTTCTTGCCTCAGAGCCTTTGCCTGGCTACTGCCTCTGCCTGAGATGTTTATCCCTCAGACCAGACCTGGCCTGACCCCATCTGACTCCGTCACACTGATAAGAGACAGTAGATAACGTCTCCTTCAACAGCACTCCTTGATCATGCTGTTTAAGTTAGCCCTCCTCCGTTCTCTCGTTGCTTAAGTCTATCATACCACTAGTTTTATTTTTCTTAAAGTATCAGTATGTATTTGACATTAACTAATAAATGAGTATTAGTACCAAAATTGTTCTAGTTCATTACCTCCATGGCACAAAGGAAGTCCTTTAAATCTGTTCTATTTCAGGGAGAAGTCACCCTTATTTACTTATTGTTACAACCTGTTAGTCCCAGCCACTATGATAAACATTAGCTCATTTTTATCATTCACAATAAATTGCAAAGTACAAAACTCTTAACATTAATTTTATAGCAATCCCTTGGGTATAGGAAAACTAGCAACACATAGTGGAAACTGCAGCTCATCATTCATTAGCAAAAGGTTTTACAGTTTTTAAAGAATGTGCCTGTTTACTCTGTTGGATCTAGAATTCATGAAGTCATACAACTTTATTATTGGGAAAAAACACAAAAGTCTTAGAACCAGCCAGTCATCTAATATTTGAACCCTTCCATGACATTCCTACCAAGTGGTTATTCTCCATTAATAAGGAATTCACAACCTCCTGGGATAACCCTTTCTTCTTCAGAGACTTGTGAATTTTAGAATTCTTTAAATGATGAGATGAGACAGGCCCCACAGCAACATCTTTCCATGAGTCCTATTTCAATATCTTAAATCTCAGTGGAACACACCTAATCTCTCATACACAACCGTCTTTCGGGTTTCCAATGACAAATATAACACCCCCTTAACTTTTCTTCTCTTTCAACTATTCTTCATATGCCATTGTTTCAAAATTTCACCAGAGAGCACTCTTTCTAATGTATCCCGTTCTCTCTATAGCCCTCTGAGTAGGTGGAGCCCAGAAGTGAGCACTTCGCCATAGGCATCCAGATCACTGCAGAATAAAGCATTCTGCCAAAACCTGTGTGTGTGACATCAAAAAACAAATAACAAATCATATAAAACATTCTAGGAGTTGAATACAGAGAGGAAAAAACAAATAAAAGGAAAGGACCTGGTAAACATGGACCCCTCCTCTAACTCATAAACTTCGCACAATCCTCAATCATTTCTAGTCTCCTTTTTGCAACTAAGTTCAGGATCACTATGATAAGAGTCTCTCTCCCTACTTATGATCCAGCAATTCTACTTCTGGGTATATATCCAAAGGAAATGAAAAATAGATCTCTAAGAGATACACTTTCATGTTTATTGCAGCTTTATTCAAAATAGCCAGGATACAGAAACAATCTATCTTAGTGTCCATCAACAGATGAACAGCTAAAGAAGATATGCATAATATATAATGGAATATTATTTAGCCATGAGAAATAAGGAAAAGATAAGAAACCCTGCCATTTGTGACAACATAGACTGACCTCGAGGGCATTATGCTAAGTGAAACAAGTCAGACGAGGAAAGACAAATACCGTATATCATTTATAGTGGAATCTAAAAAAGCCAAACTCAGAAAAAGACCAGATGATGGTTACCAGGGCCTGGGAGGTAAGGGCAGGATGGAGATATGTTTTGTCTAAGAGTACAAACTTTTAGTTATAAGATAAATAAGTTTTTGGCATCTAATATACAGCATGAAAATATAGTAAAAAATGCTGTAATATATTCTTGAAAGTTGCTAAGAGAGTAGATTTTGAATATTCTCAGTACAATAAGGAAATGGAAATTATGTGAGGTGATGGCCATATTAGCTGAAGCTACATTGCTAATCACTTTGCAATATAGAAGTGTAACTAGTCAGCACGTTGTGCACCTTAAACTCTCGTGATGTTAAATGTCAACTGTATCTCAATAAAGCTGGAAGAAAAAAGCAGTTTCTTAGGACTTGACCCAATATATCAGGTATATAGAAACAAAATAACACTATCAACATAGTTCAGGTAAAGAAATTGGTTAGTGGAGAGTCAGTAACTTGTCTGAGACCCTAAGGCAGATACAGTAATGCAAAAGCCAGGGTGTAATCTGAAGCCAGACTCTTGATCTAAGACTGTTGTCACATATCTTCTCCATGTTAAAAACATAAAAACAGAATTTCAGACAAGTTTATTCAGTTGGCCAAAATCACGGATCGGGGAGCTGGGCGTTTGAACACGGCTGCCTGCAATTCCAGGCCAGGCCCACTTAGCCAGGGGGACAGTTTCAGGATTTCGCTGCTCCCAGCTGCCTTTCCTGGGAATAGCTTCTGGTTTTGTGGGGTTTCCTGGATATTTTTTAACTTGAAAAAAGTCAATAGAAACGTAATGACCAGAACTTGTTTTCTCCTTTAATGCATTTTTTTGTAAGGCATTTTTTTCTTACGAGAACACAAGAGTGCCTATTTGTTTTACATCTTTAGGCAGTGGAAACCATGGAGACAATTTGGGAAAGCTTGAGAGACAAAAAACACTTGTACCAAACTCATTGCCAGTTCCAGGTTTTGTTTCATTGCAGCTTTACATCTGAATTGTGAAGGTTTCCTCTCAATTTGGTACACAGGGAAAGTGCTGAGTCATTTTTATTATTGCATTGACTTTGCACAGGGATATCATAATAATGTTTGAGGAAGTCAAACAGTTAGTATGCATTTTTTTTTAATTTATATCTCAGATTGAGGAAATTACTAAATCATGTTTGTGCATCTGTTTAAGTGGCTCATGCTGAAGCTTGGATGTTTAATAGCTTCATCTTTAATCTTCTATCAGATGATAGGCTGGCAGTTCCAGAATTCTCCATCATGAAGTCATACAATTAAGTAGATTCAACAGCGTCCCAAGTTTAAGAAGACAAGCTTCCTCCAAACTTGTGGTTCTTCAGATCTCACAGCAGCAGCAGCCAAAATAGCAATAACCATGTCAAAGTCATGAGAATTATAGCAGTTTAGAGAATAACTTACCATGCAAAGAAAAAATAAAATTACTCTGTACTTAGGTCTCCATTTTCTTTGCAAAGTGTTTTTAACATGAATTCGTGCCAAATGGGGCTCAAGCCAAACCTTCTCTCCTTCACAGCTCACCTTCCCTTAGTTAAAATGTAGGAATTGTGACAGTACCACCATTTCCGTAGCACGGTGGTGAGTGGGTGACAAAGACAACCAGTAATTATCCCATGGGGAGGGAAAGTTCATGCAGACGCAGAGGGGGTCGAGTTCAGGTGAGTGACGTCAGAGTCCCCATTTTCTAATATGAACTATTGATCCCCATTTAGTCGTTTGTTTACAACACCCATGAGATAACACTTAATCTCTGCTCCAATGCCATGGCAGCTAGTCCTTTATTATGAACACATTTTTAGCCCTGATAAAGCTGGAAAGATAGGAAGATCTGGCCACCCACTCCTGACTCATGCATGGTCTCCCAACTACCTGTGGGAGTAAAGAGATGAGCCACTTGGGAGATCAGGAGGTGGAGCTTTCAAGGAGTGAGAAGATAAAGAGATTAGTGATCAGACCCAGCTTCAGCAAGTCTACATAATGCATGCAAGTTCTGAAAGTACACTGGTCTCACAAGTACCTGGTTATATCTGTTTCCATCCCATAGCAGGTTCATGAGGTAAATACGCAGGAAATTTATGCACACTCCTAAGTAAAACTCACTACTAAAAAATATTAACATGGCAACCACGTGAAAGGCACACCTGAAAATCTCTAAACCATTGCTTAAGCTGACCAATTAACTTTATGTGTGCTTTAGTTAGGGGCACTAGTAATCACGTTAGGATGAGTAAATGGAAATGAAAAACACGTAATATCTACAACAGTGGTGATTTCATATTGTTACCTACTCAGTAATCTAATTGCTTCCCCAATCTACAGTATTTCGATTTTCATTCTTAAGTGAATTTCACTGTATTTTGGCATTAATTTTGCTACTTTTTCATTAGCTCTGTAAGATTGAAAAGAAAAGTGTTTACTCCCCAAGGACCTTATCACCAGCACCCCCCAAAACTTGTAAAGTGTGTTAGGATCACGAACAGCATAAAAAGTGCAGGCGATAGAGGCAGACCAGCAGAGCAGCCCCAGTGCCTGCCTAACCAGCACGCACCCGTAGGACTCGCCTTGTGTGAACACTTTCTGACTGCGGGTGCACTGAGCTCGTCAGGACCCCTGTTTCTGCTGAGGATGTGAAGAAACACTGAAAATAATTATTACTTGGAAGTAACAAATGCCTTTTAGATCAAGTTATTTTCTTCCTTCATATGCCCTTCCTTCTTCCAAATGTACAGAACAGGTAATTCGTTCTGGCGCAGTGGAAAAATGTGAAAATAAAAGAAGCAATTTTGCATTTTCTCTGTGTTGGAATATTAGGTTTATTCTACAGAAAAGCAACTTTCCTGGGAGCAAAGTCTCCTGTCCTTCAGGGAGGGTGAACTTGTGAGTGGCATTTAGATGCCAAGCAAAGCCATTTCTAAGTGGGCTCTTTGCAGAAGTGGCCAGCTTCACATTAAGGCAGATTCAGGGCTACAAGTAGCCCATGGAATATTACAACCAAAACAATTTCTCATGTGACTGACTGTCCCGGGGATAGCCTGCCCCAAAACATGAGTGTCAATGGAAGCTACCAACATCTCATTGGAATAGAACAGGTTTGAGTCCAGGGGTTCGAGTTCCCAGAGTTACCTTAGCTGTCAGATGCTAAAAGATGTGCAGAAATGAAAACTATAGTAACATTTCCAATTGCACTGCTATAGTATTTCCACTCACACATCTTATTGCACATCTTATATCTATGCAATTCAGTCTCAACATTCATCCCAAAGGAACTACCCCTAACACTTGCTATTTCTCTGTAGACTTGAAAAGACGAGGGGAATACGAAGAAGCCTACTTCCCTGGGAATTTCTAGAAAGCAGGGTGATAGACCTTGAGCTCACAAAATGCAAAGGTAGCCTTGGAAATAGGAAACACAAGCCAAAGACTGACAAAAACCTCCTCCATGAGCTGACAGAATCCACTTCTGATGACAATGACACGCCTACACAATACCTGCTACATTGTGGAGAAGCAAGAGAGACTAGAAATCATAGTGAGGGCAGTAACACAATTGGGAGTATTATCATCATTACTTTAGGTTCTAGATATAAAAAATAGTAATACAACCCGATTTCTTGCTTTGCTCACATGGATATTACTGAGGTAAGAATGTGATTTTTTTTTAAATGTACTATGAAAAAGAAAACAAAAAAGAACTCACTTCACAGGAGCCACGCTAAGAAATAGCACAGGAGCTCCTTGAGTAGCCTTTTCACTGACATGAAAGACCAAACTCCCGCCTGTCCTTTCACCAGTTTAATATAATATGTATTATTGTGTTCAATGTCTTTTAAACTAATTTTCATACCAAGAGTAGGAGATAAGGAAAAAGGCTACTATCTCTTATTTTTACTTCCACGGTAATTTTGCAGGCTTTTACAACACTACCCAGTTTTTTGCATGTGTTTTGTTGTCGTATGTTTTGTTTTGAAGTCACCTATTAATAAACATAAAAATCAGACAATGGCAACGTTATTCATCTGTTTCAACCAACTGGGAATGAATGAGAGAAGGGGTGGGGAGCAGGGGCAGAATTCTTGTCACACGACAGTGTGCAAACTTCAAACTTCCCACCTGAGTCTTTGTCACCTGAGACTGGATAGGAAAAGCCAGTGGGGACACAGATGCCAGAGCCAGTGCCAGATGCTAGAGGGTAGACCCCTGGTAGGCTGATTCTGAGCTCATTTTCGTGAACCCCCCACCCATCAACCCAAATACTGTCTCATACATATAACAACCTGCAAAAACATGGTTCCCTTTATAGAATGAAACCCAGAAAAGCCCATGACCTCTCCAAGTGGGTAGAATCAAATTCTGCCTCGAGCAGTGTACCTGATTCCCGGCGCTGGTCAGGGTTCACCTGACAAACCATTTAAACTCGCCCTGCTCCAGTTTCTTTGGTAACCCAGCAACACAGTAATGTGCAACATGTACCTCCTGGGATTATTTTGAGCAGTAATTATACACATGCGTGCACACGACAAATACACACATGGATATGTGTATTAAAGCACTTTAGCTCCAGCAACATAAAACCAGAATAATGGACTAAACCTGCAGCCGTAGTGAGTCTGCAGTCCACACAGCTAGTATTCAACAGCGCGATTTAGATGACTCCCAAGGTCCACCCTCAGGGGCCCTGCTGACTTTCCCTGTGTAACTTCCCACTTTGCATTCCATCTGCCTCAACATTCATCCTTAAAACAATTTCAAAAGACACGCTCCCGTGCAGGTCTAAGGAGGGGACAAAGAAAGCCACGGTATTTAATAAGCATAACTGAAAAACCAACAGGCTCCACCCCTCCAGGGCACCCTTGTGTTTCTATTCACATAAATACCGATTTAGCCCAAGAGTAAAAGTCGTAAGAAATTCTCTGACTTCAGGCATTTGTGCAGAAATAGTCACAGACATGTTTTAGTTTTTAGCCAGCCAGGGAAGAACAGGAGGTTCTAGGGCGTGCCTGCAACGTTGCCCCAAGTGATTTGTATGTGGCTTCTATAAATTAAATTGTTGGGCTCATCTGTGGATAACGGCAGGCGGAGTCTAGCCATAAACCCTCCAAGTGACTGTGACTTCCACAGCGCCTTCTCTGACAAATATTTCTAAACTGTTTTCCTTGACTCATTGCCATTGAAATGGATGGAACGCTTTCAAATCTCTCTCTTTCTTTCTTGGTCATAGCTTCAGAACCCTAGCACCGCTTTGAGTCCCTTCAGTTGCAGATATTGGTGGCTGGAATCAAGGGCCAGGCCCCAGAAAAGTTTCACAGAGGGGACATACGTAGGGCCAAATGGGACCCTCGGATTCACACCGTGTATCTCTGAGATGTGTGGTAAGTGTCCGAGGTACCGATGACGCGGCAGCCGAGATGGCACAACAGAGCCAACGCACCGCGCACTCTATTGAAAAGCCGTGTTGCACCCTCATGCCAATAGGGCTGCAGTGCATATTGCTCGGGTCATCACTCTCCTGGGCACTATGCATTTTAATTGCACGTGTTGCAATTAAAAATTGAAATTCAAAAAAGTTATCATATCCATTGTGTGTCCAGCTCATTGTTTAACAGTATCTCTGCATTCTTTGACAAAAATATTTAAGAACTGAAGCCGTAGCATGGATGGAGTCTTAGGGACCGTTTTCGAGCACCTTGTACTTGAAGAGAGAGAAACATATTACCACCAAATGAGAGAGCCACGGTGGAGATAAAATTGCTACACAACTCTAATGGGTGCTATTCACTCAGCTCACAGTGTGAACGGTGTCCCCTGGAGCTGTGCAAGGAAAAATCCTGAAAAGATTCTAGCTATCTCTAGGTAAATCTTCCTAATGACCAACTGACTCAGGTAAATTAGAAACGGCCATCTAGGGGACATAGGTTCCAGTTTTGCTCTCAGGGTGTGACTTCTCTCGTTGTAAATAAGGTTACATTGGATCATCTCTAGTATCAACTCCAGGTCTTAAACTGTAATTCTGAGTCAAGGCCAATTAATAAACATCAAGTGATAGGGCTAATGCAAAATCAGTATATTGTAATTAGTGCCATATTAGTGGAAACAGGAAGAAATTCCTCATAATCCCTAGATTTTTTGAAGTGGGCCCTTGGACTACTTGACCAGTTTAGTTTCTTTAACAACTAATGCAAATACTGCACAAAAATGAAAAAACAGAATCATAAGGAAAAGGCAAGTTCCATTGACTCCATACAAGCAGTATTTCAAAAACGATTTTAGGAGCTTTGTTTCCTTCAAGCTGGAAACACACTCCTGGAGCTAAATAATGAAGTTTGCTTTAAATTAAAGATAAATAAACCTCCTTAATTTGGGGTTGTGCCACAGATTTATATTTTTTAAAACTGTGTTTCTACAATATTTTCTCAAACTACCTTTTGCTTATCACCAGCCAAATTCTTCACTGAGCTTTACATTCTGTGATTGATTTATGATAGTAGTAAATATACTGAAGATACTTTTTGTGTGTGCGTTTCACTTCTCATGTCCCTCACTACCGCCCTGGGCCAATATTCTCACACGACATGGTGAACCCCTGGTATCCACACCGGCCTACTGAAGTGAGAGCCGATCTCGGCTTCCTGATGAGAAACAATAGGTTTATAACATGCAGACACTCTTAGCAACACTTTGAAGACCATGATGCAAGTGGCACTATGATCCTTTATAAACCATGAGCTTTTGTTTCAGAAATATGAATAGAAGCGTAATTCTTAAAATTGTGTAAATCATCCTAATTTCAAACATCAGGGATTGAGCTAACAGCCTGACTCAGGCTTGATACAGCTACACAGTATTGAGTCAATTGGATAAATGGAGTTTTACTATAGAATTTAACAAAATTGTGATAGAAGTCCAAACACAAATACACACGGAGGACATACACATGATACGCTGTACCTGGGGACATCTGAGACAGAAAAGAAGACACAGGACTCTGATTTTATGAAGTGAGAAACACATACATTTTTTTTCTGAAAGGGAATGGGCATGTTTTGTCTCACTTTCTTGGGCTTTCCATCCAGAGCTGAGCTTTGCATGGGCAACCCTGCCCGTCATACCTATTTAAATATGCTTTACCTGATGGAAAAAGTCAAGAACCACCTGATTTGTGGGATATAAAACTGAAAGCAACAAATAAACAAGAACACAAACGAAAACTCCTAGACACAGATAGTAGTATGGTGGTTACCAGAGAGAAAGCAGGCCAGGGGGTTAAAGGAGAGACAGAAAAGAGTAAAGGGGTCAAATATATGGGGACGGGAGATTAGACTTGGGGTGGTGAACACACAGTGCAATGTGCAGATGATGTATTATAGAATTGTCCATCTGAAACCTATATAATTTTATTAACTAATGTCACCCGAATAAATTTAATAAAACAAATATTTTAAAAATTTTAAACTTCAAAGAACAAAAAAACCCCCCAACAAACAAATAAAAATTCTCCAGTACCCTTTATTGGTAAGTGGGAAGAGATGGGTTTCTCCTCACTTGATTCTCACCTATCTGTTATGACACTACAGTATGAATCTGGTGAGAACGTTTTTTGATCACCTTGGAGTCTCAACGGCTATCATATGGCATGGCACATAGTAAATGCTCAGTAAATATTTGTTGGGTTACTGAATAAAAGAGTTCTTTGTTTTTTCTTCCTCAGCATCTTACGGAGCATCTGCCAGAACTCCTTCCTGGCAGATTGTACTACTCAATAAATGTGTATGCAAAGTCACAGTTTCAAGTGAAGGTCAGCTTCTAGGATGAGAAAAAAAACTTAGATGGACTTGAATTCCATTCTTAGACCAGCAGTCCCTTCTGTTTACCCCGAGTTCACCACAAGGACTAAACTTCATGGCCTTGGTTATTTACTAGGGTTTGCGTACTTTTTAGCTTCCCCTGGCCGGTATCTACTTAACCCGCTGTGGAAAATTTAAATCTTTAGTGACGTCCAGTTGAAGCTAAAAACTTAACATTTGTGGGTACAGAAAAAAGAAAGAAAGAAATAAACATTAGGATTTACCCTTTATCTCTTTTATGGGAAAAATCATAGAAGATAGATGATAGATAGCTGGATAGATAGATAGATGGAAGATAGATAAATAGGTAGATGATAGATAGGTAGATACATAGATGACAGGTAGGTAGATGATAGATAGATAATAGATACATGATAGCCAGGTGGTACATAGATGATGATAGATACATGATAGATAGATGGATGATAGGTAGATAGCTTCCTTTACCTTTCCTTCTAGACAAAAAATATTAGCATTGCTCTTATGATTTTACAAAGACATTTTACCCTCGCTGACTCTAGAGAATTTTCTAAGAATATATACAAGGGCTGTCCAGAAAGTATCCGGCCACATAACTGTTCTCGTTATATTGACAATGGCTGGATTTTTTCCGGACAGCTCTTTGTAACTGCTCTCTTCACCCCAGGCTTACAGTATCACCAGATGCTTCAGCATAAAGTCCAGATTTACAACATGACTTATCAAAAGCTTGATGATCTGGGCCTATGCTTACCTCGAAAGCTCATGCCACGACACACTTCTCAACAGTAACAACTATTAATACAACCCCCAAAGATATCTGTAATGCTGGACGTTCCCAAATACACATTTTTTTTCTCCCTCATCCTCTCTGTATGATAATGCCTCCCTCCCCCAAACCCATAAAATCATATCCTACACACACACACACACGTACACACTTCACCAGGCTAATTTTCATCTATTTTTTCAATTAATTTAGGAATCATTCCTCCAAAAGGACTTACAAGTCCCCATCCATCACCCCTCCCATAATCTGTGTTGGGTGACCGTCTTAGATAAAACCTGAACTGTCTTAACTCATTTGCCTGCTCACCCCTTTCTCAATAATTAGTCAGTCCTGGAAGGCAGGGCCTGAGTCTTAATGTCTTTGGATCCCTAGCATTCAGAATCAAAACAATAAAAATTAATAAAAAAAATAAACAAATAGAGCCATGCTTTTTTTATTTGTTTATTCTTCCTCCCAAAAGAATCTACATGCTCTTATTAAGCCTATTAACTCAATGCATAAAACCAAACAAAGCAACCAGGGACAAGCAGATTACAAGTTGGTTAGTTGTGGACTGTTTCCTGGTGGACTTGCCATGGATAAGATTTTTTTGAACTGGACACTGAGTATCCCTCCACCACCACCACTCCCTTGTCCCCCAGCAATTTCCTTCTTTTCCAATGTCCTCTTTGGGGCATGTGCATTCTAATTGCATTGTCATGAGAGTGCTGTAAGAGATGGGAAATTTTTGCCTGGAACTGGATTGTGAGAAGATGTGACAAACAAAGTGTCAAGCACATATTCCCATGTCTGAATGGCTGTGGCTGACAAAATAAAGAGACTGAGGCAGAGTACTATTCATTGACAACTGCTTAATGGCTCTTCCTGGACTATTAACATGTCCCACATACTTGGGAGCTGTCATGTCTCTAGAAATAATCTCTTCTGTTAGACATAGGTACAGACAGCTACGACACTCTGCAGGTGAGTACAGTTGGCTTCTTGCATGAGTAGAGAGACAGTGAGATGCTCAGCCTATTTTATGCACGTTAAATGAATACTATCATGTTACAAACGTCCCTGACTCACTCAATTCCACAAAAATATATCAAGTAACTGTGGCTTCCTAAGTAGTGAGTGAGGGCATACTCCAAGTGAAAATGCAAAAGGATTTTTAGAGTTCATTGTCAGTATAATTTAGTATAATTTGGTATATATACTAATTAGTATAAGAGTATACTGTTACTTAAAGAAAGGTGTCAATGGAAGGTTTTTTTCTGCCTTCTCCCAAGTACATTTATAAAATATTTTCCTTCCTGCTACCTTAATTTTTATATTCTGGTTTTTCAACATTGTTACTTAAGAGCTAAAAATGATTAAGTGGGTAAATGCAGGGTCACTTCTGTCAAAAGCCTCAATTATCTGAGAGAAGAATTAGCTGTCTACCTTACTGGCACAAGTCACATTAAAATTTCCATTGGGGAAAATCCCTCATAATTTCTAAACTGAGTACTTTTAAATTACATCCGTAGATCTTCCTTGCATGAATGGATATCTGGCTTCACAGCTAGTGTTGCTTGCTGTGATGCCTCCTCATAAAATCAATTAAACTTTTTCAATGGCAGTGTGATAGTGCTCTCCTTGGATACCACACTGGGTCTGATTTGTTTGGGGACTACTGTGCTTGACTAAGAATGATAACAAACCCCCCCTAACATTGCGAAGGAAATGTAAATCAACTCAGAGGAGCAACAAAGCATAACCCACTTGGCTACAGGAGAAACTGTTTATTCCCTCAATGCAGTCAACTCAATCACTGCAAAGTGTATAAGATTATTCTGGTAGCCTTTAACAAAATTTTCATTCCAGTTTCCAAAATTCGCCACAATCAAAATGCAAATGCAAAACATGTATTGTGATTAGTTGACTGTTAGTAAAGTTGTCACAGCTAGCTGAAATCTTTGTGTATACCTTGTGCTAATTAGGAAAAGAGACAAATGAGAGTGAAAAAGACCTTAGTTCTATTACTATCTGACTACTGATTATTCTGAATCATTAAACCAAGAACTTAAAATGTTCCTATTTACCTACAAACTTTTGTTAGTGAATAGCGAAGTTATCCTGACCTTGTTTAGTATTAATAGCTAATCTAAGATGAGCGTTTTGCTTTGTATTCTCTTGATGCACTGCTGCTGCTTTTTGATAGGCAACTTGTAATTACATTGCATAAACTCTTTACAGCTAATATTTATAGAAAGATACTATCTTCCCTGAAAGAGACCGTTTATCTTGTTAAAATATATTACAATTTTTAAGCATCACTGATACTGAAAAACACAATGTATTACACAATTTAAAAAGTTTAGATTTCACCTCTAAAATAGTTTTTAAAAGCAAAAAGTTTAATTTTAAATGCTGCCATGAGGCGTGCTTGTATGGGGTTTTACATTGGTAAAATTCACAGGAAACTTCAAAATATCAGATAAATTAGCTAAGGAATGAAGTCGAAAATTTAGAAACTACCCTTTTGATTTTTCCTGCTCATGAAAGCCTAGTTGGAACTGACTACACTTGCAAGTGTTGATATCTCTTTAGTGAGGGCCCGTGGAAAATAGTCAATAATGTAATGTTCATTGAATGTTTATTTATTGAATAACATCTAGATTTGCTAAGGATACCATATAAGCCCAGAAAGAAGAAATAGATTATACCAACAAAAACAATATTTAACTTTCACTGGGCATTCACGAGAATCTTTATGTGCATTATTGCTTGAATCTTCACAATAACCTTTGAGCAGAACACCCCATTTAATGATGGAGGACACTGAAGCTCTAAGAACTGGGGTAGCTCAGGCAAGGTTCTACAGGTAGCAAATTCTGGACCAAGATCCAGACCCCAGTGATGTGGCTCTGGTGTCGCCACTGGGAATCACAGTACGATGCTGTCTATGGACACAACACCATCTTTTCCCAGAAAGAATGGTTTCTCCTTGTATATGGCAGACATGTATTGGAAAGATGCTATCTTTAATTCATATATAACCAACACCTGTATCAGGAGGGGGGCCCTTTATTTCCAGAGCTTGTTTTACAAAACTAATGAACATTAAATTCTCACAAAGATTTACATGAGAAGAACGCAGACCTCATCTGAGTTAGAAGAATCCCAGGAAAATGAATTTGCTCTAAATAGCAGCTTTTCTTCTAAAATGCCTCATGTCTATAAACAATACATTGAAAAGCAAAGCGAAAGAGATTTGGGATGGATTTTTACGATGATGTAATACATGCCCTCCACAGTGTCAAAATGTGCTGTCCTTCACCAGTGACTAGAGTGGGACCCATGCCTTTCTTTAGCCCACACAATAAGAGAAGCCAGTAAAGCTCGCTCCCCTATGTGCTTCACTGTCTTTTACCCCCAATGTCTCTGATGTTAGCTTTTCCTCTCGCATCGCAGGTGGCACTTTTTTCCCCAGAACACTCTGGATAGAGAATAATATTTGGAAAGGAAAAAAATCACAAAATATTGGTTCTTTGGCTAGTAAAATTCAGGGGTACACACACACACACACACACACAATTCCATAAATACTTGGCTCTAAGCAATAGAATGCTATATTCTATGTAAGATAATACCCGGGCTGGGTCAACGAGCAACGTGTCCTTATTCTGCCACCACCTGCCAATGTCATTTGGCTCTTCATATAGTTTATTCTTTATCCCTTTTAACTCCCTCATTTTGTTTTTAGTCTTGGTTGCACCCAAAAGGGAAAACAAAAAACAAAACTGTTTCTTCTTGGACTCCTCCTTGTTCTCTGGGTGACATTTACCTATTTCCATATCAGGCTGAACCACTCAGGCATATGTCCTTCTGTTAATCTGAGAGATCCTCATCCCGTCCCCATTATAGCTGCCTGATTGCTCCATGGAGTCTTGATTCATTGATTTTGCATGCTCCTTGGCATACAAGAGGAATTCAAACAACATTTGTCAAAGAAATGTTTGAATAAACTTGCAATTTATAATGACAGATGAGCTTGGGAGGAATTTTCTGGGTAATGCACGAATAAAAATGGCCGTATGCAGAGTGGCAAAGAACTTGAGCTTCGGGGCTGGGTTCTCTTCATTTTGCATCCTCTCCTTCTCACACATTAGCTAGTAAACTCGTCCAACCCATGGCCCGTGGGCTGCATGCGGCCCAGGACGGCTTTGAATGCTGCCCAACACACATTCATAAACTTTCTTAAAACATTTCAAAAACTATGCACAGACCTTTTCGTTGAGCTCATCGGCTATCGTTAGAGCGTATTTTACGTGTGGCCCGAGACAATCCTTCTTCCAATGTGGCCTCGGGCAAGTCACTCACCCCTACCAAACCTTGGTTTCCTCATCTCTAAAATTGAGACATGCTCACCTCTGTGCCTGACACAAAGCAAATACATAATAATAGCACCTAATTTTTTAACTTATTCTTTTTTTGGTACTAAGTCGTTCATGCATTTGTACTCATAACGTGCAGATTTTCATGTCATTGCATCTGATACTATTCTAGGTGAATTTTAGAATAGCATTAGAGTTCTGGGAAAGAGTAAGCAGTGGTTTTTTTTTTTTCTATTTTTTTTCCTCCTGGGGTAAATATTAAATATAATTCAGAATAATAATGAACAGCAACCAGGAGGGAAATTCAGCTGCTAAAGAGTTGCATAGTGGTTTTATTTTGGAAGAGGTCATTGCTCATGGGACAGGCTCTCCCTGGGTGAACGTGATACTGATGACAGTCTTCCTGGCATTAATGGCTTCCCCTCATTTTCAGTGGCTCTCACTGGTGGATTATTAACAGAGTCCCTTCAGCTTGTTCTTGTGTGCAGTGCAGTAAAATTTTGGAAAAACAAGCTGTGGCCACTGGGGACAATTTGCATCTGATCATTTATCCCTAACCCACCAAGCTTCCAAGCAGCTTGGAAAATTACATAAACACCTCCAAAACCAAACAGGATCGCTGTGCCACTTGCGTGCCCGGTACCAGCAGCTGTGATGCCTGTCTGGGGACCAGCATGGCCGATTGCCTTCGCGTCTCCCACGCTTGCCGCATCAGGGAGCAATTATTGCTGCTGACAAGACGTCGATGGTCCTAGCACCGAGGTGGGAGCGAAGTTGCAGTGACTGCAAACTTCTCCTGCTGCTGCCCACCTTCGATGGACCTGGACATCATTCAGAAATGTGCAGTTAATGTGAGATGCAGATGGCTGGGGTTGGAGCTGCTAGGGCTGACAGAGTCCCTATTTTAGCAAGTGTCCACCGCATGGTGACAGGGGTGCCCGAGGCCAAACAAGCTGCCTGCATCTTACTGTTCCCCTCGTGGGCCTCTCCGCTGCCCTTGCCAGTCTTTCGACCTTCGTACTCTTTTTTCCTTTTCTACTCCAAGAATGGATCAATCCCAGGGGTGATTACAGCTAATGGCTGTAAAATTTTCACACGCTTTCATCCAAGACATATTTATATGAACCTTCCCATTACTGAAATGTGTGCACACTTTAGAAACGATGTGCCAACTTGAGGTTCATTCACTCAGCAAGCATTCGTCGCACACCCACCCTTGCGTTAGGTTGTCATTATATCACCCTAATTCCTTTTCTTTGCAAGCTTCTGATAGTTCTCATGGAAAAATCTAAACCATGCTCATAAAGTGACTCATTCCTGAAAGAATGTAGTACCCAGCACCGGTGCAGTAGCAGCAATCTAGTGACAGCTAGCATTAGGTTAATACGAAAAGTTGATCTCCAAGTTAGAATACGGAAAGACTCCTCCCATACAAACACAGCTGCCCTTTCTCCAGAATTCTTGAAAAGGTTAAATAGGAATAATTTCATTCGGATAAGTTCAAACATAACTTTCAAACTCGCCAAACTTTAATTCATGTTTGAGGACTCTCCATTCTCCTGAGAGTGTTTACCTTTAAAGATATTTGATTTAACTATATAAAACTTACCTGTAATAACAGTAATTTCACATGGATGTGATTCAATTCAATAGAAAGTATAAGGAAAAGCTAATTGTATTTTACAATGTAAAAAGCTAACCCAGCTAACCTCATGGATGGATCTCATCAGGTCCTCCCCTTCACATTTTGCAGGGGTTTTGGTTTTTGTTTTTGGTATTTTTTGAAGACAGTTATCAATAATAATAGTCAACAGACATGATTGGTTTTATCCAGAGTATGTTTCAGAAACACAAACTTGCTCCCAGAAATCTTATAGATTAGTTACTGTCCAGCTGGATATGCTGACCAAAGAAAACAAGAGAAATAAAAGACCGGAAAATGAAAAGGCTTGGCGTCTCTCAGCTTAATTGAATAAACAAGGGAGTTCTAAATAGTGTCCTACCTGCCTTCTCAAAGCCAAATTGGTTTGGCGGACGCTAAGGTGCTAAGTGGTTCCTACAGGGCAGGACGGAGTCCTGGCTATTGGCCAGATCTGCCAAATGGCTTCACATTCCCTGTGCTGTTGGGGAAGGGGAAAACCTAAAGTCTTTGTGACATGTCCAGAAGGGTGAGTATTTGCCAATATCGTGACTATGATAAGGAGAATACCACATTGCTGTGCAAGTTACAGTAATATTTTCTCATCGTTTTACTTGGTAACCGTACAGCCTTATGAGGATACAAATATAGGTGTGCTCTTGCTATCCCCATCAAAAAACGAGGATTTAAGACTTAGAATGTCCTTATAGCTGAAAAAATACAGAACCGAAACTAAACCCCTGGCTTCTGATTCAAGTCTGTTGCTTTGTGCTTGTCAAGGGAGACAAGGGAGGGATTCCAGGCCTGGACACTCAAAGCCTAGAATTCAGAATCATCTGGGACATGTATTTGTACGGGCACAGAGGTGTTGCCTAGGAGCTGCTGATCCATTTCTTAGAACCCAATGCTGTGAGAAGATCTGGTCTATAAAGCCTTCAAGAAGGTAATAGTTGACCACAGGCAGGTCACCAGTTGGAGCTACTGAGCCAAACTGGTCCACACAGACCCTCTCTTCAGCCCCTCTGGGACTTGGAAGTTCCTTAGGCCTGGTAGTCTTCCCAGAAATTCCCCCCTACACCTACCTGGCTGTCTTCCCAGGACATCCCAGCCTAAGACCGGTACACCTGATACTCCCTAATATCACACTCCATCCTCATGATGGGATGAGGAGTCTCAGGCCAGGACTTGGTAACCAAACAGGTGATTGCATAATGGTGAATGGTGCATGAGATTTGGACTTGACCTTGGGCAAATCCCTTAACCTCTCTGAGTTCCAATTATTTTTCAACTATAATGGCGGACACTACCATCTTTTAAAATGTGCTGAGATTACAAAATGTTCATGGATTAATTTCTTATATTGTGCTATGGATCAGGCACTATTCTATGCCCTATAGAATATGAGGTGATTACTATTATTATCTCATTTGCAGATAAGAAAACTACGGCATAGAGAATTTAAGTAACTTGGCCAACTGTTTGCAGCTAGTAAGTAGTAAAAATGAGATTTGCACCTAGGCTCTCAAATTCACCATGTTGTACTCCTTCCCAATTATCCTGAATTTTCACATACTCCGTATCACTTAATCTGCAAAGTGTCTTATGTTTGGTCATTTGGATAGCAAGGTCTAAAATGCCCAAATTTCATGTATTCATCACTAAAAGCATCTTGTAGCAATTATGGGGTAATTGCTACAGGAAGTAGAGATACCTAGAGAACTTTGCCTATTTTACTAGTTTGCTTTTATCTTCTATTTTTTGATTCCTCAGAGTCAGTAGGAAAAGTTGAATTATCTGTAGAAAGTTATTTTGTAAAGATTAAATAGAAAGAAATCTACCAGTTAATTTTGTAGTGTTGGCATGCACTAAATATACCCTTTTACACCCTCATTCTGAAAGCCTTTGTTACTAATTGCTCACCTTTAAGTAATATCGCTGCCAACATACTGACTAAGCTGTTCTATCCAGCTCTTGTAGAAAATATAAAATGATCCATGGCTGTTGCCTTTTGAGTTAATGACATAAATTATTTTTAACAAAGTAACACAGTAACACATGATCATTGTAAGGGGTGTGTTTTAAGCAAGTCATCACTTTGGTCAGGACACAAAAGGTATCTGTGACAGTAATACTAAGTCTAAACAAATAAAGTCATGTGCCATCTTCCATGAAACAAAATATTTTTTTAAAACTATGGTGTTTCTAATGTTTCAGAGCTGGCAGAAATCTAAGGAAAGGTATTGATATTTTTTCCTGAAAAAGTTGATCTCTGTGTCAATTTTATAAACATATTGACTTCAACCAAATTGAAAATATGGTTTTAAAAGACTTTTTGGTGAAACTACTAGGGAAATTAAGAAACTCCATAAACATCCTTGGTGACCACGTGCCGAGAATCTAACCACAAAGACAGCCATGACATCTCACTCACCCTCGCTACACCATTTAAGTAAATACCTGATTCTCCTTACTCCCACGCCCGAAAGCAAAGAAAACTTCATGAATCATTTCATCATTCAGCACCAGCTGATTCAATTTTTTTTTTACCCTGGACCTAACAAAAATAACTGAGGGAATGATCATCAAAATAATTTATTCTCTTCTTGGAAGGCATTTTTATATCGACTATCCCATCACCTTCCTCTCCAGCCCTGCTCATTAGCTTCTGGATTTGATCCCCAGTTCTGTGCCACAGCACGAATATTAGCATGGCCAGGTTGGAGAGGGGGTAGTAATTTGTATAAACAAGGAGGGTAACAACCCTAGTATAGATCTAGGAAATTAACTGCCCATAAAACAGTCTAGCGAGCTCAGCCTGAATGATCTCTGCTTCCTTGTAGTGTCGACTCCTTCGCTTCCTCTTGTGGTGAAGCCCATTTACTAAGCAGTGAGAAAGAATCGCCACGGCATTCGGCACAAAGCTGCCAAGACGTACAAAACTTCAGTTTGATTACCGTATGTTCATCGTGTTCATTTTCTTTCAGCCAAATGCTCCCTAGATCTGGTTTGCTATCTGCTTTAGCTTCTCCTAGATTCTCCAGAATTCTAATGTTTTTCTTCCTTTCTCAATAATGTTCTAGCGGGGAGCATGCAAAGCTCTGTTTCATTCAAAATGGCCTTGATAGGAGTAATATTGCACTTCTGTGGCAATGGTTCTCATTGCCAGTGATTGTTAGTTTCATAAAAATGAAGTATAATGTTCACAGGCAGGCCAAGTAATTATTGCAAATATCAGATTTTTAACAACAACAGAAAAATGCATGCATTTTTCAGAAACCTTGTCATATGGTTTATATCATAATGTGTGCATATTTGAAGTAAATGTCATTCTTCCCTCCCTGAAGTTCCTATAAACTGCATTTTTAGCAAACTGAGAACATTGAATGTCACAAACCATATGAGTGGCTGAGTGAGAAGGGTCCTTGTTGGTAGAGTTGGCATAATCAAGTGATTCTGTACCCAAACTAAGTGTCACAGGGAGAGTCCCAAGGAGGAGGAAGCCCTAATTTGAATGCCAGAGGCAAAGCTTCTGCCAGCAGTACTGCTGAATAAACGCTAAAATGATTTACCGAACTCCTTTGGCCCGGGTGCCTGTGTGGTGTGAAGATGGGCGTGTCCTTAAACACCCCTCTAGGCCAGATTCCATAATGGAGACAGGGAGCAGTGAAGGCCCTGAGGGGAGCGTGGGCAGCTCCAATCAGTGGTATTTTGTCCATCAGGATCTGAAGGCCCCCTGGAATGCTACTGTGGAGCTATCTAGCAATGGTAGGCTGGAGTAAATTCCAGGAAAATAAACAGAACACTTGGGGTACATCCTCCAACTTTAGAGGTTATACCCTCCTAAAATCCTTGAAATAATCCTAGAACTAAAGTGAGGATGTGTAGAGGCCAGAGTAGAACAAAACAAATAGGTACAGGTGGATACAGCCCACAGTGGGCTCGGAAAAGTTGTACCTGCTATCAGAGGCACGGTAGTATTTCCTAGGACAGAAAGCATAAGAGATATTTAAATGCTTTTCATCAAGTGGTCTTTGATCATCAACACCTGTGGTTCCTGGTGCTCATTAAAAATAAATGCTGTGATTGATTTTTTTAAATGATTGGCCTCAACATGAAAGTTACTGGGGAGTAAGTGATTAACTGAGTACCACTTGCTGAAGACCATCACAGAACAAAATTTAGCCAAATTTTATCTAGCTTTGTCCCCTAGTAACAGGACTCAACCATTAAAGTGTTCTAGGTTGCATTCAATGTCACAGATACCTGAAAGTACAGAGATTTCATAAGAAGCAAATAAGTAAAAGCACATTCTCTAAATACCTGGTTATCAGTGGAAAACAGTCTTCTTGCCCAAACCTCCTTAGTTCTCGGCTCAGGAGGGCCCTTCTCCCATATTAATAGTTGGAAGCCAATCATTTTCCTGAAAAAAAAAAAAAGGCAGTGTATAGCATACAGTAGGCACTGAGCAGAGCTCATTGGGTAAATCCATAAATACATGAAGTATTTCCTGTTCTGTATGCATGAGTTTTTATTTCATCTCCCAGCTTTTTCCATTGATTTAGATTTCACACTGACTTGCACCAGTTAATGTAAATTTTGCTTTCAAGTGTCTTCTCAATTTGGAGGCAATGCCAATGTAATTCTAGGGTTGTCACTAAATCTACAAAAATCCTATGACTCATGGATGTTTTTGTCTCTGGGGCTCTTCACCAGTAGTACAACCACCAGAACGATTAGTCACTCATAGAACTCTGTTAGCTCTGCTGAGCCACGTGGCTCACCATCTCTCCTTGTGTTATGGGTGTGCCATCACTGCTTGACAACACAAAGCCTGTGATTTACAAGCTTGAAACATTTACACAATTTAAAAAACAAAAACATGTATGCCAATATTCTCTAGCATCTGCATGGGCATTTAAAAGAAAACTGTGCGTTGGCAGAGATGATGTATTTTTGATTTCTGAAAAATGAATAGTATAAGCCAGGACTTACAATTCACAAATAAATTTTCATGTCTTCCCTGCAGGATATAAACACTTAAATACGCTGCCTACAAATTCAAATGTGAGCAGGGAATTCAACCAAATTCAGTGGATCACAGTACCATTCTGAGAACATTAAAGAATCCTTGATTACTTTTTGGTACATAAAGCACCTAAGGGTCGACCACAAATCTTTCACTCAAATCCAACCAAGTTGTTAATGCAATTTGCCGAGTGACTACCATGACAACAAGTATTTTTACCTTCTCTGTTAAGGAGGATTAGCCTTCTGTGCCCAGACAAACCCCTTAACCTTCCAGAGATTCACTTTAAGAGCACTAATAACAGTCTTAGTAATCAATATATAGTTTGAAATTACTTTAAAATCCACTGGAAAACTCTACTTATGTCTAAACTTACCCTTCCTGCTTTAGCATCATCTCCAAGATGACCCACGTCTATAGTTTCTGTAACAAGTTACCACAAGCTTACTGACCTAAAACAAGACAAATTAACTCTTTCACAGTTCTGCAGGTCAGAAGTCAAAACTCCACGTGTAGGCTGGGCCAGCAAATTCCTTCTGGAAACTTCAGGGGAGAATCTATTCCCTTTGATGTCCCAGTTTCTGGGGCCACTGGCAGTGTTAGGTCTGTGGCCCCTCCCTCTCACCACTCCAGACTCCCACTTCTGTCATCACACTTCCTACTACTGACACCATCCTGCCTCCTCCTTATTGGGGCCCCTGGATAATCCATGATAATCTCCCCGTCTCAAACTCTTTAACTTAATCACATCTGAAAACCCTCTTTGTCCATGGAAGGTTACCATATGCACAGGCTCCAGGGATTAACATTTGGACATTTTAGGGAGGCCATTATGCAGCCTACAATAGGTAGGTATACCAAAGAGGACACAAAAAAAATTGTGGTTCCCTTTATTTAGGACATTGAAGAATCCTGGATGAAAAGAAGCAATTGGGAAAACATTGTTATACTACTACAAACAGACTGTATTAAGAAGTTAGTCTAACCATATGTTTATGTTCTAAAGCAGCCCAAACTTTTCGGCACCAGGGACCTACTTTGCAGAAGACAATTTTTGCACATACTGGGGCATTGGGGGAGGGATGCTTTCAGGATGACTCAAGCACATTACATTTATTGTGCACTTTTTTCTATTATTATTATTATTACTACATTGTAATATATAATGAAATAATTATATAACTCATTTGCTATCATAAAGCCTGCCACCAGATGCAGATTGTCACTTGCCACTCACTGATAGGGTTTTGATATGAGTCTGTAAGCAATTGATTTATTGTAGTCTCTGTGCAGTCAAACCTCTCTGCTAAATCTGTATTTGCAGCTCCTCCCCACCGCTAGCATCACTGCCTCAGCTCCACCTCAGATCATCAGGCATTAGATTCTCATGAGGAGCAGGCAGCCTAGATCCCTCACATGTGCTCCTATGAGAATCTAATGCCCCCACTGAGCAAACAGGAGGTGCAAGTCAGGTGGTAATGCCAGCGATGAGGAGAGGCTGTAAATACAGATGAAGCCTTGCTCACTCACCTCCTGCTGTGTGGCCCAGTTCCTAATGGCCGTGGACCAGTAGCAGTCCATGGCCTGAGGGTTGGGGACCCCTCTTATAAAGGACTGAGATCTGAGCAAAATTAAAGGGCACATTTCTTGGATCTTCCATCCTGATTCTTAAACATATTATCCTTGATGCACCTGTCATTGCCTTATCTAGATGCCTCTGCGAAGGCTCAGAGACAAACTCTGAGTGGGAGCAAAGACTGGACGTCCTAACAATTTTCACAATCACTCTACAAACTTTCTGATGTAAATAAGAGATAAACTCAGATATGTTTAAAAAGTGCCTAGCTCAGTGTTTAGAACCAACTTTGTAGCTTGAAAGATTTTGGCTTGAAAATCTGCATGTGAAATGCAAGGGCTGCACAAATCCTCTTTATTGCTCAAATGCTCCAGAAAGTACAATCCCTAGGGCTGTGTAGCACCATTTGGAATGAAAATGAGCATCATGTGAAAACTTGGGTATATGTAAAGGTCAGTGGAATTTCAACCAGATGCTTTGCTTCCCCTCCATGGCGTTGGCAGTAGGAGTGGTTTATAAATTCCACCTCAGGGAAATAAATGTAAATATTTGTAATAACATTTTCCCATTTCAACCTTGGCTCTTCTTTAAAGTTCAAAACACAGTCTCACATTCATTTTTTTTCTAATGTATTCTACCAACGTTTATGACCATAAGTGAAATATTTTAAAACATCTAAAGTTAAACTCACAACTCCCCACTTTTTATAAAACATCATCCTCTTCTCCAAATCTGTTTCTCTTCTGTCCCTCTCCATGAATGGCATCACCTGTGCCACCCAATGCAGAAAGCAGAGACAGGCAATGGGCTTCTTCGCCCACCTCATCCTCTACATCCACTGTCATTAAATCCTGCCGTGTATGAAATGAGATTTTCTCCTGTCACACCCAAAGTTAGGCCTTCTTTCAGACTCTAGTCTCTCACATGGACAATCACAATGGTTCTGTAATCCACATCCTCACCTCTTGGCTTACACATTTCCATTCAGTCTTCCAGACTTTATAGACAGAGTGATAGTTCAGAAACATTAATATCGTGTCCCTCGTTTCCCTGCTTTAAACTTTTCAATGGTTCCTCGTTTTAGAGGTTAAAATCCAAACATCTAATTTAGGTACGAAAGGCCTTTCATAATCTCCCACCAGCCCTCTCTCTAGTGTAATCTGCCTCATTCCTGAACCCTGTGATTCAACTACAAACCCTCCCCATTTTGTCCAGCACTGCAACAAAAATTAACAAGACAGCCCCTGCTATTTAAGATTTTACAATCTCTTAAAAGGACTAAAACTGCTGAAATATATATTTAAATGGTGTCATAGGGAGGAACAAAGTGCTTTGAGGTTTTAAAGTTAAAGAAAGAACATTTTGGGGGAGATCACTGTAGCATTCAAAGCATGCCTCCAGTATAAATTTTGCAAATGGTTATAAAGAAAATAGAAGGCATTCAAGATAGGAAAGAACATCATTTGGATCTTTTAAAGTCCACATTCAGATTTTACAAGTCTTTTTATTTCCATGGAAAGAACTAAGAAGCTGTGGTAGATTTTATAACAAGGAAGCTATTTTAGTGGGCAATTTTGGGACCTGGAACAGCTCAGCCCTAGCTGGACAGGTGACCAGGGGAGGGAAGAACAGAGTGATGTTTGAGATGTGTTACTTGTAAAACACACACAGAGACTGTGCAGGGAGAAGGAATAGCTCGTTTCTGGACAGGCAGTCATTGTTGCTGGCAGAGTAATATTTCTCATTTCTATTAATGATTATGCTTGACCCCAATTTCCTTCAAAGTCATCAGTTCCTACTGATTTTTATTGACTTTCCTTTCCAACCTAGACCCTGAGGCTCATTAATTCAGTTTCTTTCGTGCCAACTCCCACTTGCCTAACAAAACCACACTCCTACATCAATCTAAGTGTCTGCCTTCAGTGCCAGCCCCAGGCTGTTGGCAACATTCACACAAACACTCACCTGCTTACAGCAGTAAACTCCAGGGGTTCTCAGGCAAGCTTTTATGCACTAACTTCCCCCTAAGTCTCAGTAGGTCACATCATTCCTTCACAGCCAAAGAAGTTAGCTTCATTTTAACTCCCTCCCTTTCTAACATCACTTATGTGTCCTTATCTTTATACCTTATCCTCATATCTCAGGAGAATTTTCTTTCTTGTTAAAAGGCAGATTCTGGTGTAGTAAATCTGGGTGGGGCCTGATAGTGCTGATTTCTAACAAGTTCCATGGTGATGGTAAGGCTGCCAGCCCTGAAACCATGGCACTTGGTTAGCAAGTACTAGAACTCACTCTGTGCACAAACACCTAGAACTTTTTTCTGCTCCAAGCACCTTTCCTTCACTGTGGGTTTTTTCCTTTCAGCATGTGGATAGGTACAACTCCCTGATCTTAAAAATGATAACAGGGACCTTAGAAACTGAATGAGCAAAGTTCAGCCCAGTAATTTCTCTTGTCGTTTAGCCCTACATCTCACTCTCTCTTCAGAACAAGGTTTCTTGAATGGGTAGCTTACATATTGTTTTTTCCACACATCACTTTTAAACCCACAGAAGTCCAGCTTCATCCCCGCAGTGACACAGAAGTTGCTTTCACTCTTTGCCTGCTGGATACTCAATTCAATGGCTATGTTCAACTCTTATTTTATTCAACACCCCAGCAGCAACTGACTGCTCACTGAAACCTTCTTCTCCAATGACTTCCATCACATCATCTTACTTCCATCTCAATATCCATTTATTCACAGCTTCTTTCTCAGGGCTCTAGTTCTCTAGTCATGAATTAAATGTTAGTTCCTTGGGGTTCCATCAATAGTAACCTTCCCATTATTTATTCTCTTTCTTGCTAGGAAGCTACTTTTGTGGATTCAATTACCATCTATTTCCTGAAGACTTCTAAACTGATGCTCTCAGTTCAAATATCTCCCTTGAGATCTCAACCTTTCTATCTAACTACATACTTTAAGCTTTCCCCTGTTTATAAAGCCAAAGACAATTTAAAACTCAGCATAGAACTGAACTGTAGACGTTCTTCCTCACTTTGACTGCCCTATAGTCCTCCTCTCCATAAAAGGGACCACCTGCTCTCCTTTACAAAAGCAAGAAATATGAACGTCATTTCATTTTCTCTTTCTATACCCCTTACTTCCACATATTGGTTCTACTTTCTTTCATAGTACCCCAGCTTGTTCTCTTTTCTCCATTCCTACTGCCACTATTTTAGTGTTTTCTCTTCCTATTCCTTTGCTGGAGCAATGACCACTCTTGCTTCCCCCAGTTCGGGTGCCTACCCACCCCTCACAGCGGCTGTCGTAATCTGGTTAAAGCACAAATATGATCATACTACTCCGACACTTAAAAACCCTTCAGTGCCTCCCAAAAGCTAAACGGTAAAGTCCAGTACAACTTAGAAGGTCTCCCAGAACCTGGCCACTGCTTTTCCTTCTCTTCCAGCTTCAGTTCCTTAGACCCCTCCCAGACCCTAAGCTCCAGCTAGGTGGAATTCCCTACATTTCCTTCAATGGGCCATAATCTTTTCTTTGCTCATGCTAATGAGTTCCCACCCACCACCATCATCCTGATCATCACCAAAATAATTCCTGTTCACCCTGAAAGATTCACTCAGTCTTCATGGCTTCCAGAAAGCATTCTTTGTCCTCAGTTTTTATTAGGTCCCCTCTTACATTCTCCTACAAAATCCTATTTCTAACTTTGTACGTGCCTCACTTCTGCTAGAGCATAAACTCCTTGAAAGCTTGGAATATATCTTGTTACCACTGTATTTCTAGGGATTTACACAGTCTCTGGTATATAGGGAAACTTCAATATATGCTTTTGGATAAATGAATAAATAAATTATTCTTAATAAATGACATCTGTCCATTGGCAATTCCTGGGAAGGCAGCAGATTAGGGAATATCTTTGAGATAAGAGTAGCAGTACTTGTACCTAAGATAAATGACCCTGATCTCTCCTTTCTCCACTTTGCCTACCTTTAGATGTTTTCTCTTTTTCAAGGAAAAATCATTTACACAGGCAAAAATAAAATCAATATTTCTAGACTCCCAGAGGTCCAGGTCCTAGTCTATAATTGTACTGTATTTACTGGCTTGTTAGTACATGAAACTATTTTTCTACTTTCAAAGATCTCAATGGCTCTTCAGTAATATTTTTACCATATAAAACTTCAACCATTTTCCTACCTGGAAATAAATGTTGGTGTCTATAAAGTCCATTTACGTTTATGATAAAAGACTGGGGTCCCAATGCGTGATCTGAATGACCACACAGAATGTGTTCTCAAAGCCAAAATAGCACCTCAGATTGTCTCAGCACATCAGCAATGCAGAGAGTTCCTTAAAGTTCAATTTTAAGGATTGTTTATTCTGCAGCAATTCAAGCTTGGGCCAAGCTGATTGTTTTTCCTGGCTTAAATTACACTGCGGACCTCAAGGAAAATAACATAAACAGTTGGCACATTTACAGCCTTTAAACAAAATTGCCTTAACTTGAGGGGATTCCCTTAATATTGCTTCTTGTAATGTTTTTTTTCCCCTCATTTTAAAAGAGCTCTCATTTCATAGGAATTGAGAACATGAAGTGTCACACACAGGATCTGCTTCAAGCTAAAGTAAAAACAAAATAAAATAATGCAAAACAACAATGTCTTTTTAATGTAACTGTCTTATGTACTGGGTACGACAGCCAAAGCATAGAGTAGGAGCTGGAAGGGCAGAGCTCAGATAACGTATTCCTTTTTCATCAACACTCCAATTCTGTCAGAAAAACTAACACACTGTAATCTTAGGCCAACAATCTATCCATACCAGGAGGACTAGTGATTGCCAAAATCAATAACCTCACTTCCAGTTTAACCCCTTAGTCTACATTTTCCACCCCTCTCTTGCTAATATCTCTGATTCTTTGCTCCTATGATCCCATGCCTGCCCAAACCCCAAAGCTGGAAAAGAGCTGATACTCGCAGAGCCCACATTGTATGCTACTATTCTCGGAGCTGTGATGTGTATTGACTCATTTAATAATTCCCAAAATCCTATCAGGTAGGTACTCTCATTGTTCCCAGTTTACAGATGCAGAAAGGGGGATAGAATAAGTGACTCATCCAAGGTCACACAGCTATTAAATGATGACTATGTGTTTGGGGCATTTTTTCAAAATATTGTGGATCTCCATTGGGAAAGATCACACATGCAATCAAATTGGTATCTCTACAAATTGCAGTCACCACCCTCATCTAGACCTTCACTCTAGGCAATCATTTCACTGTGCTTTTCCAGTCAGCGATCTTTCATTTTTTAGAATGGCTGCCTCAACCCTCTCCTTTCTTCATCTTCTTCCTTCACTTCCAGCAGATTAGTGCCCCTCCTCCTTCCCAGAGACAATACAAATCATCAGACAGAAACTCCTTTAGCTTCTTATTATCTATTAAAATGGAAGAAATTCCCCATCTCCCATCTAAGAACATAGAATTCCATGCCCTTTTGCTTTCTCAGGGACTCTGTTGTCTAATTTATTATGCCCCATCCAGCCTTTTTATACCCACCCTCTCTCTCCCTCTGGTTCTTTCCCACCAACATTTAAAATTTTATCTCTCTCCCCATTCTAAATATCCTCCCTCAACCCTGACCTTGTACAGCTATTGACTGGACTCTCTTTATGTCTGCATCCCCTTACCGCCCACCCACTCCTCAACCTTCGTCAACCTGGTGTTTGCCTTCACTACTCCATAGAAATTGCTCTTGTGAGTCGCCAATAGGCTTGTCGCAGCCCATACATACCGCATTGGTCACCACAGCTGCCCTTGACACTGCTGCCACTGCTCCTACCAGAAATGTTTCCTCTCCTTTGCTTCTCTGGTGCTATTGTCTTCTCCTTCCTCTTTGGCTCCAACCTTAGTTGGCTCCAACTCTTCTGTGGGCTGTCTTAGGCCCTCTTTCTTCTTTCATGGTACTGAGTGCTTCCGGGGGAACTTGTGTACTCCCCTGGCTTCAGTTTCCATTCATTTGCCGAGGACCCCCAATGCTCTCTGCCCAGCTCAGCCAGTTCTGTTCTACTAGTCATCTCTACTTAGGCAAGTCATGCATGCACAAATTCAAAATTTCTAGCATTAGCCTCATTCTCTTTCCCCCAAATCCTACTCTTTTATCAGTGTCTTACATATTTGCTTAAATCAGAAACTTACTGGTCATCTTCTACCTTATTCTGCACATTCCATCTACCAGTGAACCACGTGGATTCTATCTCCTAAACAGTGCTCACCTCTGTTCTCCTCTCTCTATCCCCATGGCCACCAATCTAGTTTCGCCAACCATTATCTTTGCCTGGACTAAAGCAAGAATTGATTAAATTGGTCTAATTTCTGCAACACAGCCCTCATCTCTCTTTCAACTCATTATCTACATTGAAGCCAGTGTAATCCATTTAAAAAATAAATCTGGTGATGTCATGGTGTTAAGTACTCTTGCAATAACATCCAAAATCCCAAATATGCTTTTCTAAAGCACCAAAAATAGCTTCTGCTTATCTCTACTTTTATTTTGCTCCCTCTTCCAGTGGCTCTCTACTGTACAGTATCTCAAATGCTTTCCTTTCACTACATTTTTATTGAATTTAAGAGCTATTCACATGTGCTTTCTTTGCCCCCTTCCTCCCATGAACACCTCACTTCGCTGATGTCTAGACTAGATTAAATACCTTTAGTATGTGTGCTCTTCATTCTTCATAAATTTTATCCCATTGTTGTTAATGAGGGCTGTCCAGAAAGAAATTCAGCCATAAATGCCTCTATGTTTCATATTACATAGCTGGATACTTTCCAGACAGCCCTCGTATATTCAGTGTCTAGTTTTGTTATATCCACACAGCCAAGATATATGACTATTGGGTCGATAATATATTTCTAGACTAGGAGCATTTCTAGACAGGATTCATTACATACTTCGTAGACTATTTTTACTAATTTTGTCACTATTTCTGTGTCAGATATTAGCTCTCTGCAGGCATTGGTAGATAAACATTAAAGAAAATATCACTTTGTTACTTAATTCACCCATGGCATGTCTAATAATACATTACTATGAAAATTCTGGAAATTTCAGTAGGGCAGCTTTGGTCATATATTCCAATAATGCAATAATCTGCCTATCATCTTTTTTTCAGTTGCAAAGCATTTTGTGTCTTTGAACATAGAAAATAACAATGAAAAGTTTTCTGTTTTATCTGCATCATGAAATGTGCCAGAGGGGCGGGTGAAGCCTACTTTGTTGATAAGCAGACCCCAGGTCCAACGCCCTTGTCTCCAGTGTGGATGCAACTTCCATTCTAATGTGTTCCATCATGCATATTATTTTAAAAAAAGAAAATGGGTTTCTAATTTTTCATCTGTGAAGTAGGCAGTTTCCAAAGATAATACTAAATTAGTTGTCAGAAGCAGAAAATGTGGTGCTTAGAAAAACTTTGTTTTTTATATGAAAGGTAGATAAACCTGAGTAAAACAATCTTTTCTAACCTAATTGTATCCCAAAGATAATATATACTATTTTTACTCCGGTGATAATCGACTTGTTTTTGGAAAGTGAGGTCATTAAAGCATCTAAAATGATTCAAAATGTCATGTTTCACACATGACTCTGATTCTCAAAGCTGTCATGTGGGTAAAATCACACTTACTGAAGAAGCACAATAATGACTGCTCAGAGGTCAATGCTGAATCCTGAAAGTAATTGAACCATTTAACCACTATTTACTTGCTTAGAATTTCTCCTCGGGAATGACTCATTGCTAAAAGCCCATGTTCTAGTAGCATGCTAAATTCATTGCCTTCAGATAAGCTCCATCTATTATGAAGCATCTTTCAAAATTCAGACTAATTCCATCTTCCCAGTTCCCAATGGTAGGGGTTTTCATCCAAGTTCTGCCTTATCCTACAGCAGTGGTTCTCCCATCTTAGCTTCATCAGAATCACCTGGAATGCTTATTAAAACAGGTTTTGGGACTCACCCAGAGTTCCTGATTCAGTAGATGTCTGATGGGGCTGAAAATTTTGCATTTCAAAGATATTCCCAGTGATGCTGATGATGTCGATCAAAGGTCCACACTCTGAGAATCCCTATCTAAATATATGCTCTTTCCAATGACTCCTAGTATTTCTCCCCACGAGACTATGTAAAACTCAGTTTCCACTTAATTATTCCTAATGCCTTTTTATCCTTTCATAATTCCTCTAGGCCAGTCCTGTCCCCTAGAAATACCATGTCAGCCATGATATATTCTAATTTTTTTTAAATTAGCCATATTACAAAAGTAAAAAGAGATGCAATTTAATTTTAAGAATACATTTTTTTCACCCAATATATCCAAAATATTTTCATCCATCATGTAATCACTATAAAAAAAATCAATGAGCAATTTTATCTTTTTTTTTTTCCACATTTAAGGCATACTAAGTCTTTGCAATCAGATGTGTACTTTCTGCACTGACAGTACACCTCATTTGGGACTAGCCACATTTCAAGTGCTCCACAACCACACATGGCTAGTGGCTACTGGAATAGACAGCACAGCCCTAGAACTTCAGGGTCAAGGACACTGGAGTATTGGAGTTTTCGCTTGGTCTGCCTCTTTCTATGACTTTCACTACATTTCCTCCATTTAAAATATGCCTGCTTGTCAGACCCTTGTTCGATTTAATAACACATTTTAAGGGAAAAAAAGAAATGAAACCATTTCTTTGTTACCTGTACACATTACTTTTAAAATGTATGCCAACAAAAGAATGTTTTCTTTATTTTTATTCATAGAAATGTGCCACGATACACTCCTTTTACTCCTGCCATTTTATTCTATGCAAATCCTCCCCATCAAACATTTTTCCTTCCAGCCAGATAATCCCCGTTAACACAGTACTTGTGCTCCTTTATTTTTCCTTCATCCTCATATAATTCTGTACAAACATGCACATAGAGGTTTGTCTATATTTGTTTTATAAAAATAGGATCATATTATATCTACACTTCCCTGCATGATTCCTTTCTTCACTAACTCGTGAAAACCCTTGCAAGTCAGCTGGAGGTTGTGATTCATACTTTTTAATGGCTACAGTAGAGTCTATGGAGTGGGGCACCATAATTTATTCAGTATTTTCATTATTGGTGCTCATGCACATTTTATCCTTTCTTCTTTAAGCACTAAGAAAAATGCTGCAAAAATCCTCTAGCTAGGTAGATATTTACATATATAGATATATATCTTTACATATTCTCCCTTTTATATAGCTTGCAATCCCTTTGTTAACCTCTTAGACTTTCTCCCACCCTATCTGAGCCCTTTCTTCAAAACAAAAGCAGTTGTCATTAGCAGTCCAAGCAAAGCAAGGCAAATTGTTTTCCTAGTGAATCTTTCCACTGTTAACACTGGTTCATACCAATACCTCTCCCTTTAACCCTCCCCAGTGATGCTATCTCTATTCATCAAAGAAATCCACATAGGAATGGCTTTACTGTTGTACGCCCACTCACTTTGCAAATAAATACTAGTCAACATCATCAAGATCAATATCTTCATCGATGTTTTAAAATTAACAAAATAAAAACTAGTTGAGAAATCAAAGGACTTGGACTCCATAATGTACCCAAAAATAGCACAGATTATAACTCAGGTAGTAACTATAATCAGAATGATAAATAGCAACAACCAATATTTATTGAGTGTTAGTATGTGACAGGCACTGTTCTAAGCGTTTTACATACATTATTTCATTTTCTCATTCAAAACTTCCGTAAGATAGGCACTGTTAGTGTCTTAATATAGTCCCACTTTAGGGCTGAGGACATGGAGAGCATACCTCCAACAAATAGCAGAAACAGGATTGAAATGTGACTTCAGCATCCTGATCTCCTCACCTAGAAGTAAATGAACTCAACTATTAAATAAGTAAACAGTAAATCACCTCACTTCCTCCCTCATGGAATCTCAGGGCCCCTACCTGTACAACCGGTGCAATAATACCAGTTCTTCCTACATTTAGGATTGTTGAGAAGAAATTTGAAAAGTGATTTGGAAACCATTGAAAGCTCTAAACAAGGGATGTTGTCTTGGTTTAGCTTGAAAAATTTGGCTGAGACTATTTCATCATTCAAAGCAAAAATTAAGCAGATAAAGTGTTTTATACAACCACAAACCAAACCCTATTCTGGCCATGCAACCTTCTTCTGAAGGTGAGCCTGAATATACAGCCAGCAAACACAGAGCGTGAACTACGCCAGATCTCACAGCCTGCTGATTTGCCTGAAATTAGAAAAAGAGCAGCCAACCTTTAGCTCTACTGTGTAGCCTGACTGTGTCCTTCCTCTCTCTGCTCCAGCTCTTGCATTTTACTTAATTGGAGCACCAGGCTATAAATCTTACGTACTTAAGGGCCAGAAAACGCTCTGCAGCTCTCATGCTGAAATTTGTGTGGGAGTTCAGCAATATTGAATTTTCAAATAAAATGATTAACAGGCACCTTTAGGGCAGCCTCAGAGAAAACAATCCTTCCTGAATCTTGCCACCTTAATCTGAGGGAAGCTTTTTGTTTTTAGGTTTAATAAAATGCTTGGAAAGTAGCATAGTGATGAGTGACTCAGGGCAGGGAAAGAGAGGCAGAGGGCCTCCATTCTTCAGTTTGGAAGGTCCCCTCAGCAATCAAAACCTTGTCATGGCTCTCTATCCAGGCTTAACAAGGCCTTCAGAACATTTTACTGGGGAGGTTTCAGTCACTTAGTTCAACTTGAACCACAATCAGCTCTAATTACTGGTGTTTTAGAAACATTCTCTCCAAGATTTTAATAGTCAGAAATGGGTACACCTGATCAGAAAGCCTATTTTGCTCTTCCATAGCAAAATAACACCTACCAGACACAGAAGATTAAAATCAGTTAAGAGGAAGAACATAATCCAACCCAATTCAACCCGAGACTGAAGACTTGTACAAGCCTGCTATTTGCTGAAACAATGATTTAGCTGCTCTGCCAAATAAATGTGGGATGTTTATGGCCTTCCACAATAGAAATCCACCTCGTTTATGCAGCAGGAAGATCATTTACAACCAATTTCTAAAAGACACCAAGCATCAATAATAAATTTTCAAATCAAGGCCAGAAATTGCAATACTCAAACAGGGACTACTGAGCAAGATGAAGTTGTGAGGAGGAGGATTCTCAGGGATGCCATAGCATTTTACAATCCAGAAGCCTCTATAAAGTGGTCCTGACCAGCCTGGCTTGCCTCCTCTCTATGAAGGGGGAGGCATAGCTGTAAAGAGGATCTGGGTCAACAAGCAACAAGGACAGGGTGTCTCCTACTGAGAGATCTCAGTGCCAGTCTGGCTGCCTTCTGAGATGATCACTAGAACCATACCATTTTTGCAGCCATATCTGCTTCTTGGGAGTAATTCTGCTTTGTATTTGTGGGGAAGAGGTTGGATAAAGCTGCTGGAGGGGCCCACTTCTCTGGTCCACACAGGGATTTTGTACCAAGACCTTCCCCTTTCTATTTACCATTTGCCTATTCACCCCTTTACCTACACACACACACATGAAAAACGGGAATTTAAATATCCTAGCCTTTTCCCTGTAACCCAAAATTTGGAGGAAATAAAAAGTAGCTCCTACTTTGAAAGACTGATTTCCGGGATGGAGCGCAGAAAAGTGGCTGTGTACTCCAGCTCAATGATACTAGCTGTGTGACTTTGAGAAAGCCACTTGACATTTCTAGGTCTCACTGTCTCACCTATAAAACAAAGAAAATGGTAGGTCATGTGAAGAGGTAAGGTCATGTGTGAAAACTCTTAAAAAGAATTCAAAAGGTGTTAACTGAATTCAGTGTCGGACCCGGGTTTTGTCTGACATTACTGCAAGAGAGAGCTCTGGAGCGAGGAATGGAGGCTGTACAATATGACTACCATTTAAAACACATATAAAGCACATATAAAGCAAGAATCTCCTCAAGGAAAGTGGTAAACCATGGGTCAGAATACAGGGGTTGAAATTAAAGTCTCCTTTTGTTTACTTCTCTGCCCTTTATCAAATCCTTTAATCTCTCTAAACTTTACTTTTCTCACTTGTGCAATAGGATTTATGGTAAACACCTTGTAGCACAATAGTGAATATGAAATAAGAAAACATATATGAATATGGTCTATAAACTATAAAGAATTTTCCCACTCTGGCCTAGGCACTTGACTACGTTGTTTTGCTTATTTTCTTCACAGCACAGAATGACTTTTTGCTCGAGTCACCTCGCTAGAGTGTCAATTCCCTAAAGGCAGAAACTCTGTCTTATTAATAGCTGCATCACTCATACTTAGTGAAGTTCTGAATAAATAAATATTCATTCAGAATGAGACAAGCATATTGGCAGTCAGTCCCAAGGGAAAAAAATGTAAGCAAATGCAGTTTGCCACATTGACCCCCCTCCCCATTACCCTGGCACTAGAAATGAACAATTGCCCCTTTGCTATGATTCAGGAATCCTCTACATAGGGAGAAAGCTCATCTCTCCCCAGAGAAGCTGCAAATGTCAGATATTCATGTTCCAGCCTCCCTTGCAGCTAGGATGCGTATATTTGTCTAGGCTCTGTGTCGAGGCTTACCTGCTGCAGACCTTACGTTGAAAGCTAGTAATCTCAAGAAGCATAGGACTACACAGTCTCCATTCTGGCCAGACTGGTAAGAGAGGCAGCTCAGCCCATCGTTCTAGTGGCAGCATGCAGGGCCCTGGGTTGATAATATTGATGAGCCAACTGCTATATCTGTACCCAAAGTATGTTTTCACTGGGTCAAATCTGTGGGATGATTTTGGCCCTTTCTCTTGACTGTATTGTGCCCCAAGCTTGGTTCTCTTGGCTATTCAGGATATTCTCTAGATACAACTTCCTTCAACTTGTGCCTTTTATTTAGGACTGGATCCGCTGCTTGACTGATAGGCTCATCCTCTCTTCTATGAATTACCTCCTCCCTCCAGCCCTTTTCCTTCTTCTTCACTAGGGTCAAATTGTGCATTTTCTGGGCCCTTTATCCCCTAGGACTTTACTTTCTAGAAGGCATAATCTGATTGATTAATTCAAGCTAATGTGTTAATTGCTGACACTAATTTAATATTACCCCAGCACCTTAGCTGAGACTTAGCATCTAAAAGCAAAAGCAAAAGAAATGTGCTTTTACTACCACACAGCACTAGGGCCTGTAAGGGTTCTAGTCTTTGTCTACAATCTCACAGGTTCAAGGTAAGTCATATTCAGTCTAATTTGGGGTGCTCTGTGGACTAACCATATAGTGACACTGGTACACTTTATGGAATCAACATTTTTTTTCACTATTCTATATACACATGCATACACACGCACATGCACACACACACACACACAATCTTCCCATAGATCCACAGCCTAGGTCAAGTTCTCTGTTACAAATTTCCACAGCTCTGTGACCCTTTTTTTCAGAGAGAACACTCAAGTTAGGAATTTGTTCTTTCATGCAACTAATGTGATATCTAACATTGCAAGCAAGCAGGGATCTATAGGAGATTTGATCAGAGTAGCTATAGACTTCCTTTTCCATATAGTTTCTCTGCACCCTTTTTCATGAGGGAAATTTCAGGGCTTCCCCCAGAAAAGATACCTTTAGTAGATGAATGAACTGCTCGAGTTCTTATAATCACACGTATGACAGAATCTCTTCTTCTCCTTCTTCCTTCTTCCTTCTTTCTTCTTCTTTTTTCTTGTTTCATAGATTAGTGAAGCTGGAGGAAAAAATTCCAAATGCCTATGCTCTGATCACTAGATATTCTATGTAGATGCCTTATGGGCTACCTTTGTGAAGCTGAGGTTTGGAGATGGGGGTGAGGGGTGGGGCGATACTGCTGAAAAGATGGAGCTCCAGGCTCCCACAGTCACCCCTTAGAGATGTTCTGCTTTTAAAAGATTTATTTTAAATGATTTCGATTGTGGGGAAAAAAAAGTTTGCAAACCAGTTTTTAGTTTATAAAGATGCAAAATAAGTACTCAGAGAAGTACAGAATAGGGAAAATCACGTATGTGTTTCATTGAAAAAAAAATTTTATGTAGGAGAATTTCTAGCCTGATCTTCTCGTTCCAACTCCCAGTAAAGATTTAAGTTGCATTTCCCATTGCATTGCATTTTCAAAATGTGAATCCTTTCTGAGACTAGACCATATGGACTCCCAACTGTATTTGGGTTACTGAGTGCTTGTCTAAAGTCACATAGATACTTAACTGCAGAACCACAACTTGAACCAGGTCCTCTGAGTCCCAAGGCCACTTTCATTCTGCTTCTTAGTTTATCTACTTTCAGTAAAAGTGGGAACTTCACTGCTGCCCACAGAGAAGCCAAAATCTCACTGTCCAAGCATCTTCTCCATGGGAGATTTTTTTTTTAATTACATTTTCTGGAGAATGTATGGATACCCACAATATAAAACCGGTAAATCAGATAGAGGCATATAGAAGAGTAGTCTCACTTCCTCCTAGCCACCATTTCTTACCTCAATATACATCCTCAGTACTAAAAAAATGGGACTTCTAAATTTCCAATAGAAACTCAGGTCCTGGGAAAAGGAACCCATATATTCCTTGGCATCTGCCTCTATTCCTGGACAATTAAAAGCATCCTGTAGGTCAGGGAGATTTGCGTTCATATACCATCGATGTCACTTACTAGATAGATATGTGATCTCACACAAGTCACATTCTATCTCTGAAACTCGGTGTCCTAAGGAGGAGAATGTGCACTTACATGCTTTATTGGAAAGAGTAAATGGGACAAATGCCTGCATGAAGTAAGCGCTCAAGAAATTGTCGCTCTGCGTTTCTATTAATTAATACATATTTCTATACCTACATCGTTAGGGATGGGCCTGATATCGCTATGTAAGGCCTGATCTGTAAGATCAGAAAATAATTTTGCTTCCAATATATAATGAGTTTGTTCATACCTTGTCATTCAGTTAAATAAACATAAGCTGAGTTTTTAATATTTTCTGGACACAATATTAGGCCTGAACCATAAGAAATGACAGATACTCAATTCCTGTTTTCAAGGAGCTGATGGTTTTAAATCAGCCCCACCAGCTGAGCTGTCCTAAATTCTTAAAACTCTCTAAGAGAAAAGATCCCACCACACGGTGGGCCACTGCCCCACTCAATTCTCAGTTCTCCGAGCAATTCCTGTGTGTTTACAATTGCTTGAGAATCATTATATCTCTGTTTTCTCTTATACCAGGTGTCAGAAGAAAGAAAGAACAGCTGGTCACCATTTTTCACCTAATAAGTTTTCATTCCCTGAGAGTTATTGAGTTATTCTTCTGTCTTCTCTTTCTAGATTAAATAATTCCAATCCCTTTAACCTTTTCTCCGAGGTCCTATTTGCCAGCCTTCAGTTTAATCATTTCCACGGCTCCTCTCTGGAGTCTCTCCAAGTCTTATGCATTAAAATATGTTGCTTTTACTGTTGAGTTCACTCTTCTAAGCATCTTACTCTTTCACATAAACCAAGACAAAAGGAAAGCAGCTCCCAAATAAAAGGAAGAGCACAGACAAAAGGCTAGATTTTTCTATGTCATGAACTCATGTAAAACACTCCCATGCTCAAAGCCAATTAGCATTTACTGTCACACTGTTATACTGTCACCACTATTAAGGAGGATGGGCCAAAACAGTTTCTAAATCATGCCAAGCATTCTGGTTGACATTTGTCTAAATTACTTTTAAGCAGATCAGACTATTAACAGCAAACTTGAGGCTTGCTTTAGTTACACCTGAAGTTTTTAGAAGAGTGCTAATAAAGTCACCGTTAATGAGCTCAAACAGGATTCGTTTGATTCTTTAAAATACCTCGGGTCACCATGTTATTTACAGGCAGTGCCTTTGACTGGTCAGTCGTGCAAACTGCTAAGCGTCTCTCTTTGCATTCTGCCAATGAATATAAATTACTATTTCCTGAGCCGAGCGTGCAACACATTCTGAACGACTCTTAAATAACGTACAGAGGTTGATCAAATACATGCAAT